>CM031238.1:298354500-298954500 GCA_018340775.1 Taxus wallichiana var. yunnanensis
CTAGAATTGTTATGTCCTTTTCTATTATTCATAGCATATTTATCTACGAGTATTTTAATTTTTAGGTTTCCCTTTTATCAAATCTCTTTCATCATGTCTTTTTGGAAAATTAAGGTGAGGAGTTATTACTTATTGTTTTACATTTTTCCTCTCTTGAAGTGAAGATCCCATGCAATTTTTGTTCCTATTTTATAGCTTTTCAAAACTACATCCATAATGGATGGTCCATGCACATCCAATTCACCCCCTATGTTAGGATTCAAACCCAAAATGAACGTATGAATCTAGAACTTCTCATCTTTTTGATAGTAGGGAACATATTTCAGAATTCTAGTGACATGTTCCCAATATTCAATTACTAACAGATTTTCCTTAGATTAAACTCTAGAATTCGGTCATTTTATAGTCAAAATATTATTGGGGAAAAAAATATTGATGCAAATATTCTTTGAATTGTTCCCATGTTATTTTAGTCACAAAATCATGCACTTTAAACATTATTTAATCTCGATCTCATACTACTATTTAGAAGGTTCTTGAGTGAATAAAGTACTAATTAACCCCTATCTTTTGGCCATCTCGTTTATTTTATTTTGTCATTCTCAGCTTCTTACACCCACTTGTCCAGTCAAATTTTGTTATTTCCTATTATTTTAGCCTTGACTAGGGCACCCAAGCTAATCTTGGGGTTCCATGGGCACCTTGGTCCCACCATGGGTGCCTCGATCCTTCTTCAACTTTCCCACCATCTTTTGGGCTCTTTCTAGCCATTTTAGTTTCTTATATTTTTGATGGTCGACCATTTCGGTGGTTGAATACAAAATTGTATCAAGAGAACCCTATAAATATAAAGTTATGAGACCATAATGAGGGACCAAGGACTAGTCACTACTATCATCCATCTATATTTGCATCCATCTATTGCATTAGAGATCACTTGCATCCACATAGCTCCATCATAAGGCACAAGACTAGAACATTTGCATCAAACACTTCATAGGGGAGGGATTATATTATATTACATGCACACATGTTATTACATTTTCGAGATTTAGTTATTACTCGCTACTTCACAAAGTGCGATTGGCACAAGAGCACGTAGGGTACATTATGTACACACTCACCAGAACTACATTTGGGTCCAAAATGTAGTGCAATGCTAAGTTAGTAAGCCCATTGTTGTGGCAACTGAGATCAGTCTGACCCATTCATTTTCATTTTCTTTTTAGGGTTTTGATACTTCTTTTGGTCACCTTGCATATGTTTATATTCATATTGGAATATCGGTGATATCAAGTAGTATAGAGAATCGATACGACACACAATGAGGGTTTGGACCACTGTCGAACTGTAAAGATTAGTTCTAGAGATTTTACACAAACTCGGGCACCCATTTAGAAGACCAGAGTGCCCATAGGAGCCCGGTCCCTCTCCAGGTGCTCCAGTCTAGATAGACAACCCAAATCCATCCTTCTCGGGATTTTACAGTCATGTCTACTTCTAGATTCTCCTGTCACCTCTACGACATTGTCCTACAAGCATATTCTATTCAATTGAGTTCTTTCCACTTCCCTCTTACACAATATGGTTAGCATTTACTTTTGTATAGTTTCTTGGTTCATCTTTATATGTATATAGCATATATTTACTTTATTTACAACTTTTCATAGCTTAGATTAACTATCCTCGTATATTACTTTTAGATAATCATTTTGGCATAGTTTGGGGTTTACATACTAACAAACACATTTACACTAGTTTAGTTTAGTGGATTTTCCACCCTTGGAATTGTGGGTTACGTATAGCAAGTGGGTTCGGACAATCTAGAAACCTTGTAGACAATGGATTTTATAGGACATGGTGTCCTTAGCATTCGGGAAGCAATTACGGGTTCAGAGCTTACGGTGGGTGTGCCTACCTACACTACATCGAGATAGTGGCATCAGATTTCCCAAAAAACTAGGACGTACACAAATCTCTTCACACACATTCAAGGAAAAAGTTAGAGCTTGGATGATACATCAAAATTCCTCCCTACACTTCTTCGGCCTATGGCGTCGAATCACCTAAAAAAACCCGGTAGTACAGGATATCCTTTTACACTCTCTTTCTCAATATGGATCAGGTGCACATGTTCTATTTACGAATTTTCATTTTTTTACTTTACATTTACATACTTTTACATGCATCTTTGAAATTACGTTTTTACACATACATACATACATATTTAACTACTTGATCATTTTCTCCTTGTAGATCCAACCATATGAGAAACAAGCGGTCAAATGGGGCAAACAACAATGAAGATGAAAACGTCAACAACACTTTGTGACAACACATACTTCACTAACCATGCAGTACATAACACACATCAGCAGCCTACACACATGCATTTTCCACCCTAGGTTCACTCTCATCACTTTTTGCACTTTTTCATCTTTAGTTTCCACGCTCCTCCATATTTTTTTGTCATTCCACACTTTTTCTAGTCCATCGACGCATTTTCTACTACAATCTTCATAGACATCAGGTATGCATCTCTATCTACTTTATGTTACCGAGCTTTCCTCTCACCAACATAAAGTAGGGGTAAAATGTGGTCATAAAATCATTCACTTTAGACATTATTTAATCCTTGTCGCATACCACTATTTAGAAGGTTCTTGAGTGAAGAAGTACTAATTAACCCCATCTTTTGGCCATCTTTTTTTTTTATTCCATCATTCTTGGCTTCTTGCACCCACATGCCTAGTCACTTTTGTCACTCCCCTTATTTTATCCTCGACTGGGGTGCCCATGGGTGCCTTGGTCCCACCATGGGCACCCCAATCTTTCTTGAATTTTTCTGCCATATTTTGGGCTCTTTTTAGCCATTTTAGCTTCTTATCTTTTTGGTGGTCGGCTATTTTGGGGTTAATTACGAAATTAGATCAAGAGAACCCTATAAATATAAAGTTATGAGACCATAATGAGGGACCAAGAACTAGTCATTACTATCATCCATCTAGAGTTACATCCATATATTGCATTGGAGATCACTTGCATCCACATAGCTCCATCACAAGGCACAAGGCTAGGACATCTACATCACACACTTCATAGGGAGGATTCTATTCTATTCCATGCACACATGTTATTACATTTTCTACATTTAGTTATTGCTCGCTACTTCACAAAGTGTGACTGACACAAGATCACCTAGGGAACATTATGCACACACTCACCAAAACTACATTTGGGTCTGAAATGTAGTGCAGTGCTCAGTTAGTAAGCCCACTATTGTGGCAATTGAGGTTAGTCCGACCCATTCATTTTCATTTTTTTTTTTAGGGTTTTGATACTTTTTTAGTCACATTGTAGGTCTTTCTATTCATCTTGGAATATCAACGATGACATCATAAGTAGCATAGAAAATTTGATGTGACACATGGTGAGGGTTGTAGACCATCTACCAAACCTATAAAGATAAGTTTCAGAGCTTTTACATTGACCAGAGCACCCATTTGGTAGACCAGAGTGCCCATAGGCACCCCAATCCCTCTCTAGGTGCTCCAGTCAAAATAAATACTCCAGATCCATCCTTTTCGAGGCTTCTGCATAGTCATTCCTACTTCCAGATTCTCCAATCACCTTCTTGACATAGTCTCGTGAGTATCTTCTATTCAACTGAGTTTTTCCTCTTCCCTCTTGCACATTAGGCTTAGCATTTCCTTTTGCATAGTTTCTTGGGTCATCTTTATATTTATTTATAGCATCTATTTATTTTATTTACAAGTGTTCATAGCTTAGTTTAACATCCCCATATATTACATTTTATTTAATAATTTTGATGAACCTAGCCATTTCAACACTACCTTTTGACAATGTCATCTCCCTATCAAGTTATGGCTCAATCCTCTTATCCTACCTTTACACCAACTAAAGTCTCAGGCATAGTTATTATTGTTGTTGATTTCATGCACGTGTGCATACCCAACATCCTCCTCACTTTATCACACCTAGGGCTGATCCATCCATCAATGTAGTTACTACTCATCTTGTACTCATCCTAATCCACCCATGGCTCCACCACATCTATTCCTCCACCCATTACTTCAGCACCTCCTCCTACTACTTCTAAGGGCTATGACATCATTGAGAAACTTAAAATACTACCCGCTAAGATCTCTCTTTATGACTTATTGTGTAATGCACCACCAGATTTTCATAACATGCTTGAAGTTTCCCTTCATGTCATTCACATTGAAAGTGATAATTCTATAGTGGCCTTTTCACATCTTATACAATCTCTTCGTAATTTACCACATGTTATATCTTTCACTGATGAGGATCTGTCACCTTTTGCTAAAAGCAATCCATGTGCTCCTTTGCTTATTACTATCATTATTAGCACTACTTGCATTAAACGATTCCTCATTGATAATGGATCAACCATCAATTTATGTGCTCACTCTCTTTTAAAGCAATTGGGTATTAGCGATAATTTAATTTCTAAGAATTCTACCCTCATTCGCGGTTATGATTCTACCACTCACTCATGTCTAGGGACTATCTCATTACATATTCGTGTTGGGCCTAAGACTATTCTCACTTAATTCTATGTTATCGATCCTCCTTTCAATTTAATCTCTTGTTAGGAAGGCCTTGGATTCATGCAATGCATGTAGTTCCATCTACTCTTCATCAATGTGTCAAGTTCTTGCATGATGGTTATGAACATACCATCACCATTGATCCTGAGCCATTCAAATATTGTCGCATAGATCCCATTACTTCTATGCCCATACCACCTTCGCAATGCATTCCATATAGCAGCCTTGACACATATGACATTGGTCAATCTAGCGCTTCACAGTCTCCTTCTACCACTCTCAATGCTCCAACTATATCCACTCACACTATGGCTATTATCTCACCTACGGTATCAACTCCTACTAATGTCCCTTCTCCACCCATCGCAACACCCTCTATTACTCCACCTATGGTGGCACCTACTAACATACTTGATAGTGCTACACAACATGATGATGCTCACACTAATGATTTTGATGATTTGATGATGAATTTGATGCTATCAAACTTACGGATGAAGCATTAGATAGCTTGATTTCACTCCTCTTGGTGTAAATGACTCTTATTTTGAAGAAACCTTTGTGGCTGATGGCCTAGGTGAATATAGGTTCAAGACCCCTCCCTCCACTAATGTTATGGTACTATATCAAGGGTCTATAAATAGTGTAGATGTTATTTCATCTTCTCTCCTCCATGGTTGCATCTCCCTGCCTCCTTTTACATGCACATTATTCATCAACAGGTCCTTTTGGAAACACATCCCTATTGATTCTACTTGCTTAGACACTATTTGTACATGTGATGACAGTTTGGTTAGGTTTGGCATGACACTTAATGACATCTTACCACCACTTCATTCACCACATCTTTATCATGGCTATTTTTACATTACAACAACTTATGGATTGTGTGTCTTTCATTTGACGATCTTTGTTTCACACTCCCTTGTGACTCTCCACTCACACTTGGACAAGTCTTGGCTTGACTATATTGGTGGTACAATAGATGCTCATCACTCTTTTCTTACATTTCCTATGCCTTTTGGCAATATTTCTATTCATAATGATTCTTCTCCTGCTTATGCTCCAAATATCTCTCATTGGCATGCTCACGGTTTTCCACCAATCACCTTTACTAATGAATAATATGCAATGAATGTATACACACTCTGCCGTAATGGGTCCTTATATGACCCTCCTTATTCTATAGCTTATCATGTTTTGATGCTGCCCCTAGTAGGTTTTGATCATGACAATGATGATCTCCTTGATAATGGCACATAGTCCTCTTCTATATCATACACTTGGGGGTATCACATCTCATACATCCCCCCCTTCACACTCCTCCTATCATCTATCATCTTTGCATTCTCATATATCAATCTTCTCACATAGGCATAATCATCACACATCTTAGTGTCATCACTACCCGATGACACACTCTTGTGCTTTGGTTCACACTTGATTGTTGAGGGATTACTACATGAACCCCACACACCGCACAATAGGTTTTACACACCACATCTATTTACATATCATACACATCATACATCATACATCATGTATCTCACCCTTCATTATTCACCACTTTGGAGTTACATTCATCTACACTTTACCTACACTATGAGGCTATCTACGCATACCACATACACATCATGTCACGCACACTTTATCTTACAACATATACCTTACATCATACACTCTCATTCTACATATCACATAACATACATACACATACACTATATCTATATACTACATCATATAGTCATCATTCATGCATACATTGTTTACTGAGTCTAGCATCACACATATACATTACTTGTTTATCTACATACATTACATGCCATTTTATACATTACATCTTACATTGCATAATATTCATCACGTATTTACACATTCTACTCATCATATGTTCTTCTATCATCACACATATTACATACTCTTCTATGTGTTGCACTCACTACCCTGATGACGCACTTTAGTTCCTCGTCCATACTCGACTGCCGAGGGTTTACAAATCAAATGGACCTTACATTCATCACAGTGTTTATCATTCCACCTTTCATCATGTGACATTTCTAGGATAATGACACACGTTATAGGCTAACTCATCACTTACTCTATCATCTTATAGTGGTATACACTTTAGGATACATCACCACTCCCTACTATTCATCTTGTAGTGATATATGCTTTAGGATAAATCATCACTCCTTCATTCATTTTGTCATGATATACACTTAGGCTATAAGGTTCACACTAATCTCTATATGTATATATCATCATCACATATACAACATCACTACGCCTATATACTAGACACAACACACATTATTCGACCATTTCCGATGACGCACTCTTGTTTACGGTTCATTCTTGATTTTGAGGGGGAAAACCAAATGAACCTCATTGCATACATTTCCATTCACTTGGGGGCACGTACTCCTATCACTCCATTTTGCATTCCATTCCATCCATCCACAACATATTGCATATTATGGTTGTTTTTACTCTTGTTTACTTTTTCTTGTTCATGATTACTTTATTACACATGCTAGTTAGATTACTTGTATGTCATTTATCTATATCATCCACACATGCACATTCACATATTTTTCTAGTTTTGATTATAGATACATGTCTCTTACACGCAACATGGATGCTCACCTTCTACCCTTCCTACACTGGTCACTTTGGGGGCATCCACATTCATCTCTCACAGGTGTTATTGTTTCATTTTGTACTTAACACTTTACATTACTTGGTTATACACACTTTTGACATACTAGTTATCTTTCTAACATGCTAACAGGTGCTTCATGTGAGCATTTGTTATGTAGGGATATTTTCTTCCATACTTGTTTGTTACATTATCTATTATTGTTTTTATTATTTACGGGCCTTGCCCTTTGTTTGGTGTGCACACTTATTTCTTGTTTTGTAGCCATGATGGCCTTGCGTGTCTTGTGACATTGTGAGTGATGTCCCATGTTTTGCCCATGCTTTGTGTGGCTTACTTTGTCTTCTTACATGTTTACATTACTACTTTTCTTGGTAGATTTTACATTGTTTGCATAGCTTACACATTATTTTCTATATGCATGCTTGTTTCATACTAACACTTTTCTTTGGCTAGCCTCTTGTTTGTGTGTGCCTTGGTTTCTACCAAGCACTTTTCAAGGTACAATTCATGTGGTTGGTCCTCTTTTGGGGCCACATTCTCCTATCAATGATATTGCATGCACCCCAAAGAGGGGGCATCATTTGGGATTTACATACTAACATAGCGCATTTACATCGGTTTAGTTTAGTGCACTTTCCACCCTTGGCATTGTGGGTTACATACAACGAGTGGGTTCATACTAGTCTATGAACCCCGCATACAAATGGATTTTATAAGACATGGTGTCCTTAGCATTATGGGGAAGTAATTACAGGATCGAAGGTTACAGTGGGCATGCCTCCCTACACTAGCCAATAGGCGTCGGATCACCCAAAAACTAAGTCATACAGAGATCTCTTCAACACATTCAAGGAAGTAGTTAGAGCTTGGAGGATACAACGGAATTCCTCCCTACACTTCTTGGCCTATGGTATCAGATCACCAAAAAAACCCTAGAAGTACAAGATATCATTTTACACTCTCTTTCTCGACATGGATCAAGTGCACATGTTCCATTTATAATTTTTCATTTATATACTTTACATTTACATACTTTTACATGTGTCTTTTACATTACGTTTTTACACATACATACATACATATTTGACTACTTGATTGTTTTCTCCTTGCAGTCCGATCCATGAGAAACAAGTTGTCAAATGGGGAAATAACAACAATAAAGATGTCAACAACACTTCATGACAACACACACTTTACTAACCATGTAGGTACATCACACACATCAGCAACTACACACGTGTTTCTACCCTAGGTTCACTCTCATCACTTTTTGTGCATTTTCATCTTTAGTTTCCACGTTCCTCCATCTTTTTGTCATTCCACACTTTTTTCTAGTCCATCGGTGTGTTTTCTACTACAATATTCATAGACATCAGGTATGCATATCTATCTACTTTATATTACCGAGATTTCCACTCACCAATATAAAGTGGGGGAAAATGTAGTCACAAAATCATGCACTTTAGACATTATTTAATCCTAGTCTCATAATACTATTTAGAAGGTTCTTGAGTGAAGAAAGTACTAACTAACCCCCATCTTTTGGCCATCTTGTTTTATTTTATTTTTCATTTCGGCTCTGCTTCGCACCCACATGCCCAATCATATTTTGTCACTTCCCGTTATTTTAGCCTTAACTAGGAGCCCAAACCCGATCTTGGGGTGCCCTGGTCCCACCATGGGCACCTCGATCCTTCTTAAACTTTCCCGCCATCTTCCGGGCTCTTTACGGCCATTTTAGCTTCTTATCTTTTTCTTATCTTTTTTTTTTTGGTTGGCCCTTTTGAGGTTAATTATGAAATTAGATCAAGAGAACCCTATAAATATAATGTTATGAGACCTTAATGAGGGACCAAATACTAGTCACTACTATCATCCATCTAGAGTTCCATTTATTTATTACATTGGAGATCACTTGCATCCATATAGCTCCATCACAAGGCACAAGGCTAGGACATCTGCATCACACACTTCATGGGGAGGGATTCTATTCTATTTCATGCACATATGCTATTAAATTTTCTATGTTTAGTTATTACTCGCTATTTCACAAAGTGTGGTGACACACGATCACATTAGGCATTGTTGTCGCCAAATCTTGAACCCTCTAAATGGCCGGGATGTGAATAGGACATTCGGTGTGATTGGGACACATGGGATCACCTCTCAAGCTATGGGACTTGGGCTCGAAGTGAACCTCCGGAGAAGGCTGACTTCCTCTTCCTAAACTAAGTGTTGTACTACTCCTAGTGTAACAAAAATGATTATCTAGTCCTATGCTAACGTCTTCATGGGGTTTTAGGGAAAGAGATTTACAGAAATAAAATTATAATAGGGATGGTGATGCACCAAATGAAGGGTGTTTCCAGACTCAGGAAGGGTTAATTTGAAGAGGGTGTGTGCACCATAGGTCAACTTCACCTACTGCAACTTAGAGAGGGTACATGATACCACAAACTAAGAGACATGCGTTCCCTTTGTTAAACTTTATCAGACCAAGAAATATACTAGTTTCCCAGTGAAGAAGGATGAACTCAAGAAGGGTGAATAGACACCACAACTCAATTGCATGCAATACTCCACCACTTGATAAGCACAGAAATCCAAGAACCTGCAATAGAAACTTAAACTTACACAGTGTACCTGCAAGTACGAGAAAGGCACAAAGAAGCATAGAAGGATGAAAGGACCAAGATTAGTCACAAAACACACACTTTTATTGCTTCAATAACATGCACAATGCATCATACATTCAGAAGAGGCAATAGTTGCCATTATAGTCTTGAAGAGGAAGCTTGAAAGTTCTCTCAACACACAAGGACAACTTGCAGAAGAGAGAGGACTCTCTGAAAAAGCATATACTTTCCTAAGATATCTAACTGTCCAACTTGTCTGACCTATTAGAACCCTTTGAAATGAGCTTCCAACTTACATTTATAGAAGAATATGTGAGAAAGAAGAGGAAAGGTCATAATTACATTCCTAAATTGAAGGCCCATGATGTATTTATCACAGTTAGTTGAATCACTTGAGAAGGTTCCATCATGGGTCATTAATTGCCTGATGACCTAGTCTTCTCAATTAATTAAAAGAATATTTAAATAATAATAATAAATATTATTATTAAAATATTTTAGTTAAAATATTAAATTAATTAACATAATGTTGGGACCCCCTGTTGACCCGTTTGACTTGAAGAGGAGGGGGTCCATGTGAATAGAGTCTGCACATAGCCCAACTCGGTGAGTTTTGAATCCTCTAACTCGGTGTTGCACTCGATTTTGAACCCCACACCAACTCTTTCCTTACCTTGGCAATCGAGCTCTTTTGCATTGAGTCCTTCGAATGGTGAGCTATCAAACTCGATTCTTATCATTTCCCTTGGCTAACTCGAGGCCATTTATGCATTCTGCATTGCCTTTCATGAAACATATGTGAGCTTCCCCATGAAGTCACCGAGCTCTTCATCTAGCAAAACGAGCTTACCTTTCCTGGGCTCAAACTCACCTCGAGCCGAGTCCTCGTTCGAGCCTGAAACTTGACTGAGCCACGATCTTGCAATGATCTTGCCACCATATTCACCATTTTGCTCATTGTCTTTCCATTTTCCAAACTCATATATACACATGAAACCATATACATTCGGCTTGCTAAGACGTATTACTAAATGAGACGACTCCCTCTGCTCGCTGATATCCAGAGAACTTGACATGCACCGTTTAAATTCTCACCCGATGTTTGAATGACTCATACTTCACATAAACCTTGAGATATTTATGGCTCGACCAGCATGGGAGCTTCTCTCGTGACCACCAAACCATCAGAGCCCGAACATCTACAGACTCATTCACTTCACGGCTCAATGAAACAAGCCAACTTGCATCTTAACGTGGACTTGGCAAGATGTCCGAGCTCCTTGCAATCTTCGACACATCGATCTAGGTATCCACTCACACCTTTCGAACTCGTCATAAAATTTACATGAGCTGATGCAGAATTTATCCACCTTGAGTGATCTCTGTTGAGCCATGATCCTACCATATTCCACTTAGTTAAACCGTGTTGTGATTCATGTCTTTCCACTTATTTCTGAGTAAATTTCATGAAGAGTTGATTGAGATTTTTTACAAATCAATCCCATTCTCTTTCCTGCGTGAGTAGTTACTAGATCAACCTGAGTAGGTAATCTTCCACCATGTGGCGTGAGATCAAAATGGACTCTCAGAAATACACAACTTCCATTTCACTGCGACTAGGCCTGATCATTTCCCTCGACTGAACTCAGTCACTAGATTGCCAAATGTTACAGCTGTATTGCCCATGACCCAAAGTGCTCTGCGAGCTCATGTTAGTGCCACATTCATGCGGCAAACATCAGCTACAAATCGAACCCCATGATTTGAAGCTCGGACACAAGACATAATGATTACATCACGCTCCTGGCCCTAAAAGGCATCTACCGTATTGATATATAAACCTTTTCCTTCATCAGATTTGAGGACAACATCAAACTCTCGGTGCAAACATTTCAGCTATAGCTTGTGAGGTGTGATAATTCCAATAGAAACCTTTATGCCTGCTAACTTAGTGACTCATTGAAGATGCTCATATAATTGCAAAGAAAATTTTACTTCATGAATATTCTGATATGAAACAGATCCACCTCTATGAGATTCACTTCCATGAGTTACATCATAAAACAAGTAAGGTCTCAATAGAGAATCTTTGTAATAAATTTCATCAGGTCTCCCAGTAACACTCTCACTGTCACTTAATCGATTTTAATAAAAATATCTTGAAGGAAAATCCTGAATTTGAGGATGCATTCGATATTGAATAGATAACAACATAGTTGGACAACCTGCTTGTTGGAAGCGCTCAAAAATGCTTCTACTATACTGCAACATGCATGCTTGTTGCCTAGTGCGTGGGAGCTTGTCACCTATCCCTTCCATTTGGGCCAATTCCAAATCCTTTGGGATCTACAAACACATTCTCAGAAGCTGACCACACTCTGGAAGAGGACTTGCATCTGCAAATTCAACAGCCTCTTCAACCAGCTCATCAATTTTCTTTTCAATCGACTTTTAGATCTAATTCTTTGACAAGATTGTTCTCGATTAGGTAGCTTTTTAAAGCCACAATTGGGTCTCTTTCTGCATAGTGAGCCTTCTCCACAGGATCTCAAAGCTCATCGGATCAGTAAGAGAATGTCCTCTAAACTCGGTATGTCTTGCACTCAACGAGGGTAGGTCCATCGCCTCTCCTTGCTCTGGTTATTGCCTCCTTAGCAACCTCTCTAACTTTCAACACATCCATGCCATCTACATGAACTCCTGGCATCCCAAATGTCGGTCCCTTCTTCCAGATCTCTGGATCAGAAGTAGCTCTAAGATGAGACATTCCAATAGCCCATACTCAAACTGGTTATGATGTTGGGCCCATGCTCCAACCATCGATTCCTCGCAACGAATCTATCGGCTGAGCTCTGCAATGAATCCTCCTCAATTTCCATGACTGATTTCTGTATCGAATTCTAAAATGGACTCCTTTTTCCATGCATTCAAACTCCAAGTGTCAACTCCCACTCGTCATGTTTCTCGGTCTCGTAATGCTACCTCAACCTATAGATTCGTTAACAACTCAGCGGACTATTTGGCCATTGACTCGGCTTTTAGTTGTGCATTTAATTTTTGAAACTCATCCATTGACATGTCAGATGTTTATCCCCATATGGTAATGTGTCCCACGCTCCTTGTGAGATAGAAATTTTTTGTTGGTTTGTCATGGGATTGTCTCCACCTGGTAATCGGTTTTCATTTCTCCAACTCACGGAAATCTCGATTATGGTTTGCCATGGTTTTATCACGCTTGGCGATGTTTTCTCAAATTTCCACATCCTTGGCAAGATGAGACTCGGGCCCCCTTTACGTGGAAACCTTGTGTTGGCTTTCCACTACAAATTTTCCACCATGGAAATCAGGATGAAGATATCCTATGTGCGGAAATACCGACTTGGCTTGCCATCATCAAATTTCTGACCTTGGCAATATACTGAAATATTTCCCATGCGGGGATCTTACAATGGCTTGCCATCGTCAAAGTCCCACCTGACAGAAGGGATGAAATTCTCCCAAGCCAATGCCTTAGCATGGATTTGAACCCCAAATTTTCCTTCTTGACTTGCAATCGAACCAAACAAAAAATCTGAATGCTCACGACCTTGTCCGGCTCGACTGAGTGAGCCAATGCTACCAACTTGTGTTTGATTTAAGTCTCACTGAGTTTATACTGATGTGGCTCGATCTTGGAATTGGCCTTTCAAATTTTCCTATGTCGAGCCTTCTTTGAGTTCTTGATGTAATTTATGAGCCTGAATTATCCTTTCATTGACCAAGATTTATTTACCTTCTATTGCCGACCTGATGCCAAATTATGCATGAGCTACACACACCAACCATCGAGTCATGATAACATCCTGAACTCTCTGTGCTACTCAGACAATCCCAAAACAATTCGGCTTGAGCTCGAATGAATCATTTCCATTGTTGCATCATCATTTAATGATTCGACACCTCTGCAACAAAATGTTTCTACCTCCACCCGTGAGTCCTCTGACTTCCACTGTTATTTAGTACATCCCAATTTCGTAGCAAGTTTTATTTGTATGAAATACTAACATGAGTTCCCACCTTGAGCTGGTCGAAATGGCTCATCTTCTAAGTGTCGGGCTCACTTATTTCACATCTTTCTCAATGAACTACTCGAGTTGTCAAAACATGAATCGGATTATTATCAACTCGGTGAGGGAGTTTAACCTGATTTGTCTTCCAGTGCAACTCACTAGGACTCAAGCTATTTCTGTCTCTCTACATGATTGTAATTCGGTATTCGCAGCTCATCTGAGTATGCTTGAGCCCGACTCATTTAGCTACTTGTTTACTTGATTACTTATCACTCACCCGAGATATATCTGGAACTTGGTACCCCTCCACATGAATTGACAACCTTGCATTTGAAGAAGACAACCGAAAAACTTATTTTTGGCCTCTATGAACTCACCGAGCTACTCCAAATAACTTGTCGCACATTCATATACCTAAGGTTAGTGAAATTGAATCGAGCATTCCAATCTCGCTTGTCAGAATAATTCATATTGCCATGCATAGAAGCATGATAAAAACCCATATAATACGTTTTATTGATTTTGGGTCCCAAATCCAATTTCCTTGTTCTGAACCTACTTCGACTATTTGAAATGTCATGAAACTCCTTATGGAGGCCCTTTTCCAGTTCTGGGGAATGATAGGCTCCCACTTGTCCATTTTTTCCAAAAGGGGAAAATTGACAACAAGCACATTATGCACACACTCACTAGAACTACATTTGGGTTTGAAATATAGTGCAACACTAAGTTAGTAAGCCCATTGTTGTGGCAGCTGAGGTCAGTCTGACCCATTCATTTGTAGTTTATTTTTTATGTTTTTGATACTTCGTTTATTCATCTCCTAGGTCTTTCTATTCATCTTAGAATATCAACAATGTTTGAAGCAAGTATAGTGAATATAATGCAACATAGAGTGAGGGTTTCATACCATCTCTTGAACTGTAAAGACCAGTTCCATATCTTTTGCATAGACCATGGCACCCATTTGGAAAACTAGAGTGCCCATAGGCACCCCAATCCCTCTCCAGGTGCTCCATTCCAAATAGACATCCCGATTCATCCTTTTAGGGGCTTACACTTGCACTCGTTCCTACTTTGATTCTCCACTCACCTCTCGTGACACTATCCTGTGAACATCTTCTATTCAGCTGAGTTATTTCCTCTTCCTCTTACACATTAGGGTTAGAATTTCCTTTTGCATAGTTATTTAGATCATCTTTATATTTATTTACAGCATCTATTTAATTTATTTACAATTATTCATATCTTAGATTAACTATCCCCGTATATTACTTTTAGTTAATCGAGTTATAGTTGATATTTCAATTCCTAGTTCTATTTTATGATTTACCCACCGAGTGGAAGCTTTGTGAGAGAGATGAAAATCACCCCACATAGCCTTAGTTTCCTTAAACAAGTCTACGATGTCAAAATATTTTTACATTTCACTTAACCAATTTTCTTTTCACATCCCTTAAGGAAGTTCCATCAAACTTTGGTGGTGATTCTTTTTATATAATTTTCGATTCAGCAGTCATGTGAGATTTTTTATCATCTCATTGATTTTCATTATCCCACTACTTGGAATGTTCTTCCTCGTGTTCCTCTCTATGTTCCTACACATGGTCTTTTTTACCCCTAACTTGTTACTCTAAGACAACAATCCGATTACAAGTATCGTATAGAACTAAGAGGATCTTGTCTAGTTTTTCATTAAATGAACCCTCAATATTTTTTGAGTTGGTTACAACATCATTGTTAACTCTCCTTCTTACCATTATATTCTATTAAATATGAATAACTTAATATTAACATAATGAACCCATTAAGTCCAAAGTGGAACCTACAACTTTATTGCAAAAATGTAACACCTCAATTATTTCCCAAAAACATGAAAAATTGTCTTCACTTTCCAATTACAAGGTATGTAATAAAGTTAATTCGGAAAAACTAGTTAAAAATTTAAACAACTAGTTATTAGTTAGGTTTGATCCATCTAATAACTCTTCCATGTATAAACCTCAGACATTTGAAAAGGTTTATTTTTCCTCCCTTGATCTAATCTCCATGAGTAACCATACAATATTTAGTATGTTCGGGTTTACCTTTTTCAAGTTTGAGACAACTATGTTTTCCATCAAGTAAATTTCTCCCACAAAATTCAATCTTCATATTACAGTATCGACATATATAAAGTAAGGATATGGTGAATACATAATGCGATTAGTTACTTACATTACATTGGTCAAAATTTCTTGGTGTACATAAATAACTTATCTCGAGCTTGCATAAAAGCCTAGGGATATAGAGTAGTCATTAAATCATGCACTCGAGTCAATATTTAGTGCCGGTCTCATATTACTATTTATATGGTTTTTGAGTGAAAAGAGTACTAATTAACCCATGTAGATTTGGCTATTTTTACTTTGCTTGTTGTCGTGTTTGTGACCTTACACTTGTACATCCCCAATCTATTTTTTTCATTTTACATCTTTCATTTTCCCGACTTGGGCACCCTAGGCACCCTGGTCCCCTCTTGGACGCCCCGATCCTCTTTGCACTACATGAGACAAGTACTAATTGACCACTGTCTTTGGCCATATTTACTTGCTTTATATTTTCTCTCTTGGTCTTACACTCCTTCTTTCCTAGTTTGTATTTTCATACTTTAGTATTTCTCTCTCTAGACACCAGCACCTAGCCAAGACGCTAGCGTCAGGTGCCCACACACCTAGAACTACATTGGAGTGCGAGGTTGTAGTGTAGCGCTCAGTAGTAAGTTCACTTTATTGACAGCCGAGGACAATCCAACCCCTCATTTTGCATTTTTTAAGGATTTGATGTGGTTTGAGGGTTTTGCAGGTGCTTCTTTCTCATTGTAGGTTAGAGGCAAATAACAACAAGGTCTAGCGACATACAAGTGATAAAAGGAAACAAGCAATGAACATCTTCCAACCCTACAAAACCGAGTTAACTGACTTCTAAGAATTCAAAGGCGCCCATAATAGGTCTATGGTGCCCCATGTGCCCCTGACCCTCCATAGATACCCTGGTCTTGGCACTTTCGACATCTCTACAATTTTATGGGTTTGATTGTGACATCTTGCCTTGCGGTTCCAACATTTTTCCAACTCAAGCACACCTTCGATATCACTGCGAATCGGCCAAGTATTTTGTGCCTTCATTTGTAACTAGGGTTTCATATTTTCTATCTTATTTTGTTTGGGTCAAATTTATACTTAATTGTTTATATTCAATATTGTTACATATTTAGAATTAGGAATTTATTTATTTCAATATTTTCTTAATCATTTGGTGAACCCATCTCGTTCAAACATTCTTAGGGTCCTCATACTTCTACTCTTCTCATTTTTCTAGGATCCTCTCATCATGGCTATCTCTATCCATGATTTCTTGCTAGCCAATCCTAAGTGTCATGCTAAAATAATTAATCTTTTGGCTACTACTCGTATTCCTACCACTACTCATCCAAATGTTGTTTATCAAACATTCGTCAATGCATTCTTTTAATACATTACTTTTCCATCCGCTATAGCTAAAAATATTACTGCATATGAAAATGATCCTCCTCTATATATACAAGTATGCATCAATAACTTAGGCATCAAGAGTATTTTAGTTGATACCATATCTCGAGCTCAACCTTTGTCCTTTATCGTTCATTCAGGTTATAGGCCTTTCGTGTAACTCTTAATCCAACATCTATTTTCTCTCGAGCATATGATTCTACTACACATCCATGCTTAGGCATTATCACCTTTCCACTTACAGTTGGTCCAAAGACTATTCTTGTTCCATTTTTTATTATTGATCTCCCACTTTCATATAATTTCTTACTTGGTAGGCCATGGCTTCATCAAATGTAAGCAATGTCTTCTACAATCCACCGATGGTTAGATTCTTACATGAGGGCTTTGAATATGAGATTCCACAGATAGTACACCATTCCAATATTGCAACATAGATCCTAACATTGCATTACCTATTCCTACTTTTGTTATTGTGCATCATGTTGTTGTTCCATGACCTGACCATTATCCAGACAATTTACCTCCACTCGAGGGAACTATTTGCACATTATATTTTGTTCCATCTACTTCAGCATCACCCCCTCCTACTAATTCTATGGTACTTTATCAAGGGTCTATCCATTCATTGGACATCATACCACCTTCATTGTCTCCTCTTGAGAAACCTACATCTGTGATACCTCCTTTCACATGCACTCTTTTCATAAACAATGCTTTTTGGTTGCACATTCCATTAGATACCACTTTCTCTGACACTATTTGCAAGCTCGATGGCTTGAGTCAACTTGGGTTAACAATTGATGATATCTTACCTCCACCTCATTCACCACATCTATATCATGGACATGTTTGCATTCTTGTTGTGTATGGCATCCTAGTATTTTCATCTTGGTATTTGTTGCATACACTACACATTTTTCACCACTTACTCTTGGCCAATCTTGGCTTGACTATATTAGTGGCACTTTAGATCTTGATCACATTGACATCTCATTCCCCATGCCTTTTGGAATTTTTTTATTTACAATGACTCCTTTCTTAGTTATTCAAAGAACCTTACTCATTGGTATGCATGTGGATTTCCATTACCACCCTTCAGCGATGAGGAATATGCAATGGACATGTACAACCTACATTGTAATAGATTTTTACTTGATCAACCACATACTATTGCTTATTAGGTCTTGAATGCATCACCTTTCAGTTTTGACCATGATAATGATGATCTTCTAGATGATGTTACTTGATCATACTTATCATCATACACTTGGAGGAAATCATTCTTATTCTCCCCCCACTCTAATACTATCAATTTTCTTACATTTCTAATTGTTTATTCTACTCTTCACATGTAGTCTCTCATATGTGTCTATATATCTTGATACATTTGTATCGTCATTACCCTATGACGCACTCTCGTGCTTCGGTTCACAATTGAATGTTGAGGGAATCCTATATACATGAACCTCATACACTGCACACTTCATACATTGTGCACTCATCGCATCTCTTTCTCGAAGCTTCTATTATGCATCATACACATTGAACATGCTACATATTCATAGTACACATTTATTACATCTACTTCTACATGTTGCACTCATTACCCTATGACGCACTCTAGTTCCATGGTTCATACTTGATTGTTGAGGGTCTCAATCTAAAATGAACCTCACCACATCACTCACACTCTACGCTCTACACTTTATCGATCACATCTTTCTAGTGCATAATTCAAACCATTTCCCGATGACACACTCTTGTTCTATGGTTCATTCTTGACTATTGAGGGGTATTTTATCAATGAACCTCATCTCATGCATACACATCCACTCGGGGGCACACTAATCCTATCACACTCATATTGCATTCCATTCCATCTCATCCACAACATATTGCATATCTTGGTTGCATTTATTCTTTCTTTCTTATGCTTACATGTACATTTTTTACACATGCTAGATAGATACATTGTATGTCATTATATTTCTATATACACATGTGTGTTCACTTGTCTTCTAGTTTCTATCACATACTTTATATAGATTCTTACACACATAAACACTTTGCATAATACCTATTACAAGTCCTGCAATGGCGACTCTTGGGGCATCCACTTTCATACTCATCACATATGTGATTATTTCATATTTCATAGCACACTATTATATTATATTATGCATGATTTTCCATACATTGTATATTTCTAACATGTTAATGGGTGCTTCATGTGCAACATTTGTTTTGCATGTCTATTTTCCACCATGGTTATCTGTTACATTGTTTGTTATTGTTTACTCTTGTATTCCATTGTATGCCATTATTTGTAGGATTTTCCATTTGTCCGATGCACACTTTCTACTTTCAACCACTCGGCCTCGATTGTATAACAAGATCATGAGTGATGTCCCATGTTTAAAACTTACTTTTTGTGGTATGTTTTTTCTGCATTATTTCTTGTCAACTTTGTCTTCTTGTTTGCTAGCTTACACATTGTTTTCTATATGCATGTTTATCTTGCTTGAACTAACACTTGTTTACAATAATTTTTTTTGTGTGTGCCTTGGTTTCTACCAAGCACATTCCCTACCCCTGTAGGGTATCATTTTCAATTCAACAAACGGTCCTCCTTTGGGCTACATACTCCTCATGATGTCGCATGCACCCCAAATGATGGGGGCATAATTCAGTGAATCGGACATGCCACATAGCATTATACGGTCATAATATAGCACATCTTAGTTCATAGTCAAAGCACAAAATTTAGTCTCGGCGATGGCCTAGATCCTGACTTGGGTCCTCAAGCCACAACACATACACTAAGCACCCATCACTAGATAAGCAGGTGCTAAGTACCCTTAACCCTTTTTGGATGCACTGTTACAGGGGGATAGTTACATATATTTTCTCAATTTAGTTCAATTTTTGGTAATTTACACAACGGATTTTACAGGACACACAGTCCTTTAACACTCAGCATGCATACACTACATCTACTTTTCTACTTTCGCATTGGAACAAACTAGATCATATTTTTACAGATCTACAGTGGTGTTTACACTTGGGAAGAAATAAAAGGTTGGAGAATAACACTATACCTTTCTCCCTACACTTCTTCGCACTGGTGTGAGATTGCCCAAAAACTCTCACTTAGTAGTGCAATGGTGTGAGATTGCCCAAAAAATCACATTTAGCATAAGCGGCATGAGATCACCCAAAAAAACTCACTCTTCTACAACATCTTTAGGATCCTTTCTATCTCTTTTCACTCATCACGGATCAAGTGCACATGTTCCTTTTTCATTTTTACATACTTTTACACACTTTTTACACATTTTGATCATATACACGTGTATTTGACTACTTGTTCATTCTTATCTTTTATAGGTTTTTCCTTATGAGAAGCAGTAGTCACATCAATCACACATCAATCACATCATCAATCACACAAAAATGACATCAACAACAGGTACAATGTGACATCTACACATACTCTCTCACCCTAGGGTCATCATCATCAATTTTCACTTCCTCTTCTTTAGCTTCCACGCTTCACATTTTTATCACTCCACACTTTTTTATCTCTCTCGGCATGCTTTTCACCAATAATCTACGAGGTTATTAGGTATGCATCTCTTATCTACTTTATTTTATCAAGCATTCACTCAACAACATAAATTGGGGGAAAATTTAGACATTAAATCATGCACTTTGGGTATATTTATAGTCCTGATCACATACTACTATTCATATGATTCCTAAGTGAGAAAAGTACTAATTGACCACTATCTTTGGCCATCTTTTTTTGCTTTCTATTTTCTCTCTTGGTCTTACACTCCTTTCCCAATTTGTCTTTTCATACTTTAGAATTTCTCACTCTAGACACCAATGCAAAGTCGGGATGCTAGTGTCAGGTGCCCCCGTCCCCTCTAGATGCCCTCGACCTCTTTGTACTTTTCTCACATATTTTAGGTCCTTTCTAGCCATTTGGGCATCTTGATTTTTACTATTCATTCTTTTAGTGGTTAATTATGAAATTCAAACAAGGGAATCATATAAATATAAAGCTATGTGACCATAATAAAGGACCAAGTACTAAGCATTAGCTATCACCACCTAAGGTTGCATTCAAAGAGCATTTTAAGAGCATTCAAGCATTCATCTATTGCCACATAAGGGACAAGGGACTTTCATTTCTGCATACACTTCATAGGAGGGGAAGTTCATTCTTTCATGCACACATCTATTTACATATTTTACATCTAGTTATTGCTTGTTATTAAGTGTGACACGCACAAGAGCCACCTAGGGCACAATTTCGACACACACACACACATATAACTACATTGGGTCTAAGATGTAGTGCAACACTCGGTAGTAAGTTCACATTTTTGACAGTCGAGGATAGTCCAACCCCTCATTTTACATCTTTCTTTTTAGGATTTTATGTGGTTTGATGGTTTTGGAGGTACTTATTTCGATTGCACGTTGCGGGTGAATAAGAAAGGTCGATGACATACAACTGATAAAAGGTGACAAGAAACAAACATCTTACAACCCTACAAAACTAAGTTCCACAGCTTCTGAGTAGTCACAGGTGCCCCGAACAAGTCTCTAGCACCCTTGCCCCTCCATAGGCGCCCTAGTCTTGGAACTTCCAACATTTCTGTAATTTTTTAGGTCTTATTGTGACATCCTACATCAGAGTTCTAGTAGTTTTCCAGCTCTACACACCTTCAAGTATCACCATGAATCAGCTAAGTATTTTATCCCTTCATTTGTAACTAGGGTTTCATATTTTCTAGCTTATTTTGTTTGGGTCAAATATGTACTTAATTTTTATATTCAACGATTTTACATATTTAGAATTAGGCATTTATTTATTTCAATATTTTCTTAATCAATATGGAATAATAAATTAAAGTTTATAAATTTTAACAATGCACATGTTTTGTTTTGAAAGGACTAGCCAAGTGACTATTTTATTTCATTATTTGAAATGACACAAATAAAAAAATACTCTATAAATAATTAAACACACAATATATAGTGTGAAACTATTCATAATGACCTTTTGAGCATCATAAATATTATATTAACACCAAAACTTAAAAATAATATCCGAATATGATAGACCTCAAACCAAATAAAAACATTTTAAACTATTCATTCAAACACTTGTGTCAACGCTCCATTGTAGAAGGTAAAATTTTTATTGAAACAATAGTGCAAGACAGATTAATGTCACATGTGGAGTGTTGAACATGTCCACATCCAACTCCTTTCACACAAGAAAAATAGGTAGCTTAGGTGATCTATGTGCAACTTACTCTATACGAGTATTTTTGATTAATTTCCGGTCAATCTTTGTGTGAGAGAGATATACTCGATGATAAGGTAGTTTAATACTAAAATTACACTAATTATCTTCACTTCCTCTCACCTTGTTCAAATAACAACACTTCGTTATCTAACTATGTTTCTAATTCACTCAGGATGTTAATTAACGACATTTTGATTAGTGATAATCCTCTTAATTGTCTAATTATATATTAATTAAGCCTCTAATCTTTCATTTAACCAATAAACCTTCTTATTGGCAAAATCTCACTTCTAGAACTTCAAAATCTATCCAAACCCCTTTCAGATGCTCTCATAAAGCTTCCTAAGCCTACTTAGGATCCTTAATTAATCCTAAAAGATTAATTATCTCCTAATCTAATCAAAAAGTGCATTGACTTGTAAAAGTCTATTTTGGGCTTCACCTTTTGTCCCACATGCACTAGGATTCTAAACTTTCCCAAATGGAAACCTATAAATACAAGGCTAATATCTCCCTTTCAACTTTACACCTTGATTATCATATCAAACACCTTACACACTTTAAGACTTTGGAAAACATCTCATTTGCATTAGCTAAAGCTAGAAGCATTTGATCTTGAGCCATTCCTCATTGTAGTAACTTCTCCATCTTGCATCCATTCCTTCAAGCTTGGTTAGTAGGAGAATATCTAAACATGGTCTTGTAGCCATTTTAGAGAGATCTCTTCACCACTTGGAGAAAACAACACAAAATTGATTGCTTAGGATCTAACTAGGTTCATATTTATATTAAGAAATCTAGAGAAGTAGAGGTAACATAGTAATGTTAGTTTGATTCATGCATTATTGTAGAATTTTATCTCATTAAGCTCTCATCTTGATGTTTATGATAGATTTAGTTATATTGTGGAACTACTAGGTGTTAGTTTCATGTTATTGTCATAGCTAATCTTTTCATGCATACATTTGGCATGCCCAGTGGGACCTTACTCCATGGTCCATAGAAGTTGATTTCAAGCTTTGTGATTTACCTCATTTTTTCTAAACTATTTCATGCATTTTGAGGATTAAATAGATTTGTCTCAAGCATTTTTCTAACCTTATGTGTGTTGAATCTTCCTTTTGCATGCAAAGTTAATGGGTTTTTGTTAGAAATTTGTTTAAAGAGAAATTTTTGACTTGTTTGCAATTTCAAAAGTCATTTTTCATATTTTTTTGCATTGTTTCCATAGTACGCGCATAGGTATTAGAACGGGTGCGCATACGCTCAAACTCATGCACACTTGTAGCATAGGGACGCACATACGTTCTTGGGGTATGCATATGATTCCTTTCTAGTGCATATACTTCCCTGTATTTTTGGCCCTATGATAAAATTTACATGATGCATGCATATGCTTGCAAGGATGTGTACATACGTCTCTCTGGATGTGCACACACTTTCCTCCCCTTTGTGTTATCTTTCCTTTTTTATAGATGTGTGCATACACTTACAGGGGCATGCATACACCAAGAAGGGATCGCAGGTGCTTTCTCTTCTGTGTATACATTAAAGGTTGACTATGTTTTTGACAGGGGTATGCATATGTTATTAGGCACGCATACATACTACTAGGGGTGTGCATACATTCTAAGGGGTGCTCAAGCACTGTACTATAAAATTGAACATTGTGTTAAAATGAAAAATTTTGTTTTCTTATATTTTCTAACACTTTGTAGGGTCTTCTTGAGTTACATTAGTGGTTTTCATAGTTGCATTTTCATTTATGAAGGCTAGGATCATGTATGCTCTTCCCTCACACCTTTTAGGTGATCTTGGGAATCAGAAATGATTCAACACCTCTTTCATGCTTTCAAAAACACTTCATCAAATATTTATAAAGGAATGAACTTCAATTTGAGTAAAAATAATGAGTTTGTGTATTTGATTTGTAGGATTTCTTCATTATTTGCTAACTAGTTGGATTTCTCATTGTGTATGCTCTTCCTTTGCATCTTAGGATGATCTTAGGAATCAGAAACAATGTTTGATCCTCTTTCTATGATGCCTTGATCATTTTGAGAACTACTAATCTTTGCATGAAGGACCATATCACTCATGAAAGAATCAGGATCTAAAAAAGCTAACACATTTTGTTGTAGGTTTCAATGGTGTGCAAAACCTCATTTCATTAATTAAAAGATAAGAAAACACACCACATTCAAAACACTTGATATGCAGGTTTGGATAAGGGTAAACTCATCTGCTTTAAACTAGGAGAAGTACCCTTTGGCATAAGCCTTAAGATAACAAGAGGGATGCTCCTAGGAACCCCAAAGTAGTCCACACAAGAGGGAACCTTGTGGATGAAATGGGAAGTGCTCCGCTTACCTACTTGATTAGTTTACACTTGTGAGATTTTAGAGTCAAAATTATCTTCATGTGCGACCCCAGTGAAAATACAACTAAATGCATTTATTTCTCATTGTATCAAAGGGGGTAAAGTAAATTTGGGATACTCAAGGTTTAGTTAGTGTGACTTCCTTGGAAAACCAAGCTCTGTAGAGGTAATTTGTGACACCTAGTTGAGAGAACCAAATAGGAAGCCATTTCATCTTAGAGCCAACTTTACCATACTCAAACCAATCATGTTTTATAAAGATTTCACGAAGTAATAACTTTTTCAAGTCAAAACCTTGTTTTCAAACAAGGAGAGAGTCCATCCAAGTTTGAACTAAGCATCATTCATCACAAAATTTATAAAGCATTACTTTATCTTAGTTTTTCACTCACCCTAAGGTGAGGTGAAACTTTTCAAAGTGATGCCAAGTATTTTCAACCCCACTTGATTACTCCTTTGTTTTCTTGTTGCCCATTTTGGGACAAAAGAAAACAACATGTGTGGATACCACTAGAAATAATCATGTCCACCACTTTTGTAGTCTACTTGCATGACTAGGTTGCAATGCTAGAATGCAAGTGTTGAAAGTGTGAATGGTACATCTTCATGTTCTAGTAGGCCCTTTGTCTCACACCCATATTGAGATGCATTATCATCGTAGTTAGGCTTGATTCATCATTGATTTTCCTTTGAAGTGTTACGTTTCTTGTGTCATATCCATATAAATTTGATACTTACGTCTTGTTTCCTTTGTGAAACTTGATCTAAGTCTCTAACTTGTATCGTTATAAAGCTCACATAAATAAAAACTTCTTAAGTACTTGACTTTAGTTTTTTATCCCAACATTACCTCAAGTCTTGAAAGTGTTTGTTACATTGAGTTTGTGTGGTGACAATCATTTTGATACTAATATTTCCTTTTTAAAAGCTTGGTTAACATATCTAGTGATTGTTTGTTGCATTGCATTGGTAGCCTCCTTTTTTCACAACTTTGAGATTTAGGCCTTTTTCTAGAAACTTGTTATAGTATACCTTTGATGGGGATCACATCAACACCATCTTAATACTTAGGCCTTTTTTATACCAAACTTGACTTAAGTATGGTGATATTGATGTTGTCATATTTTTCTAACTACCTTTGAACAAAACATTTGCATAGGGAGTAGTTCATTAGTGATTGGATTGGTTTACCAAAACTTGCATGATTGTTCCTTGTGATTACCTATCTTGAAAACTTGTTTTCTAGGAAAATCCTTTGATCCATTGATTCACCATTATTGACATTCTTTTATGACCTTGAAAATTATCACACATGTTACTTAGGTTTTTGTATTCTTGAACACATTAAACAAAATTTTTGTATCCTTGGTGTTGCTAAAATTTTGATCAATCATTTTGACACTTACACTTACAACTTGTTGTCCAAACCTTGTTAGATTGTCAAAAATTACAATGTCTATTTTCCTTAGACCTTCTTTGGAAAATCACATGAGCATCCCCATATCTACAAAATGTCTAGTTGGATGTTATTATGCTTCCTTGAATCGAACATGGAACTTCCTTCCCTTTGAAGGAGTTCAATCACACTATCTAGGTCTAGGAATTTGTACCTAAACAAACGCCAACAATGACTGACTATCGCAGGTTTCCTCACACTAATGACAATAGGGAACCAAGGTTTAGGCCTTCACATCAAAATATTCCCATCATGACTAAACCTTGTTTGGTTCTTCACCTTTGGAAAAAACTCATTTGGTTACCACTTTCCCTGCCTTCATCTCATGGTCAATGGATATATTTTTGATGAGTCCAATCCAAACATTCTTTCTGATGATTCTGATCCAAACTATTCTTTGATTATTCTCAATCTTATGATGCTTCTAATCAAACTATTATTCAGATTCCTCTAATTCAACTCCTGGTTTCGAGGTCCTCCCTTTCTTCACAGGACCCCCCATTTTTCAATCTCCTAACAAAAATTCCTCTTTAAGGATTTTATTTACAAATCCTCAAATTCCTCTAATTTAATCTAATCATCCAAGTCTTTACATAACCCCCTTTCTCGGTCATCTCAAAAACTTTCCTCCTGAAGATCTGTATGACTCAAAATCCTCTAATCAATCATCAATCATCCCCCAAACCCTATATGTGGAAATTTCTATGATCTCTTATCCTAGGTAAGCACTATGTATCTTCATCTATATCAAAATTCCAAATCCACATCTTCTTCCACTCATGAGACATCCAAATCCAAATCTACTTCATCTCTTAAGTCATCTTCTTCTATCAATCAAAATCCAATTCCTCTTTGGCCCTGGGTCATTTTGATCATTCCTTATTCTATCTTCATCAATCTTCTAAAATCAATGTTTGTGTCCACAGTGAACAATTCAAGAAATGATGTGCTAAGATATATTTTCAAAGCACTATCAATTCTTGTGAATAAAATAAGGTCAAACTTTTCCTCATCTACATCATCAAACATCTTCTAGATCTTCCACACTTAGGTCATGGACCCTTTCTTCCAATCAACCTACTATGGTAAAAAAACAACCCATACCGATCGATTTCTTTCAGAATGAAGAAGCAATCAAAGAATTCATGGGGTTACATGATGACATTCCTCTAGAAGACCATGAGCAAGGTTTCTCTTTAGACCTCAATGTGTTCATGTATTGTGGGGAAGAGGTTGATTCCTTTTTGTCAGAAACCATGAGGAAGATCCTAGGATCATCAAAATTGATCCTCCTCTTACACCTCCATCTTCACATTCTTCATTGCATAATGAAATGCCTGAGTCTAGCATAGATCCATGGCCCATCTTCTCATTTCCCAATCATTCTTTACACATCAAGATTCCTCAATCACAATCACACCTTGGGTCACCTCTTGGTAGCTCATCATCTTCTTCTATGTGTGGGCCATGGGCTCATCCTCTAGTAGTTTCACCCTAGTAGCTCTCATCATCATCATCTTCGTATGTGGGCCACCTCTTAGTATCCCTTCATCTTCTATGTGTGGGTCTCCACTAAGTATCCCATCATCTTCTATTCTTGGGTCACCTCTTGGTAGCCCATCATCTTCTATACTTGGGTCACCTCTGGTAACCCATTATCTTCTATTCTTGGACCACATCCTAGTAGTCCGCCATCTTCTATTTATGGGACACCTTTGGGTAGTCCTTCATCTTCTATCTATGGGACACCTCTTGTAGCCCATTATCTTCTATACTTGGGCCATGCCCTCATAGCCCCCCTTTGTCTTCTATTTTTGGTTCACCTCTAGGTAGCCCTTGTTCTTCCATCTTGGGGCCACATCCTAGTAGCCTTCCATCTTCTATTTGTGGCTCACCTCCTAGTAGCCCATCCTCTTCAATTCTTGGACCGTATCCTCCTCATTCATCATATCATCCTTCTATAAATAATAGTGGCAAGCCCACCATCATCTCTACCATTCCTATCATCAATCATAAACATCCACTTTCTTCTCCCACTTCTGGGATCAGACAAGTCACACATTAGCTTATAAGAAACCCAAATGATTTCTTCATCAAGCTCAAATAAAAAATTCCAAGAGCTCCAAAGCTCCCAATAATGTAAACAATCATAAGTTCAAAATCAAACGTGATTCAAGAATGCACACCAATGCAACCATCAAGTATGGTGCAAAGTGCATAAACCTCTGGATAGGGAACTCAAGCTCCCACATACGAAATCCATGTTTCAAGATAAATCATAGTCATTTGTTGAGTATGAGCTCACCACGATCATTGAGATCGGAGATAATATGACTCTTGATAAGAAAACATGCTTAATCTCCCTTATCAAGGAAATCACAAACATTGTTGTTGGATCTTATCATGCAGATTGACATTGATTATCCCATTTCTCAAAAATCTTAAAAAAATAAAAAAAATAAAAAATACAAAAAATGAGAAAACATTAAAACATTACAAAAATCAAAGGTACAAAGATCAAACATATTGCAATTAGGTATTGCATACACATGGATGTTCTTTCTTCCCTTTTGTCATTCCCTCTGCAAGGAATCATCCACCATTTTCATCCCTTCGATGATATTTTGGTTAGTCTATTCACACGCATTTTGTGACATTTATCTCTATGGTATTTGTTTGACCTTGGTCTTTTATCACCTTGGTAAATTAAAGAATGACTGACCTCTTAGAGATCCTATCACAATCTACATCTAATAAACTTGTTGTGAAGAAATTTTGGATATATTTGTTGACACTAGCCAATGTCATCATCATCACAATCACTTCCACATCCTTCCATCAAGCCATCAGTGGTTCTTAACCCTTGTCAAAAAATCAAGAGAGCTGAAATAAGTTTTTTAACAGAAAAAAATAAAATCAATCAAAAATCAAAAAGCAAAAGAAAATTGATATATAACTCTCTCTTGGGGTATTTCCAATATCTCTACTGGGGCTATGGACACCTAACTGGTAGTAGAGAAATGTTGCGATTAGAATCAAATACATCTCCATCGGGGCTATGGACACTGGATGGAAACAGAGAAATGTATGGCTCTCCTTCCACCCTCCATTCACAAATCAAATTTGAAAATAAATCATTCCTACACATTGGCTAGGGTGTCTTCACTTGTTGTCTATCAAATATTCCCTCCAAGAGGTAATAAATTTTCACATGCACACATTGGATCTCTATGAGAAAATAGGATTAGTATGTTACCAAGTGTCTTTTTTTGGACCTTGTTCAAACTCTTACTTTAGTTTGTATCTTGTCTCATGATTTGTGCCTTTGGCTAATCACTTTTTTCATCGTATCTTCTAGCTACATTTTCCATATCCTTACATGGCATTCACATTGCTCTTCTTTTTTGTTAATAACATCCATGTGTATAAGATTTTATTTTTTTCTATGTTTACGGGAACCTTGTCCCCTTTCCAAAAAAAATCTTCTACTTCTTTCTATCATGTGCTTCTTGGCTAACTTACACTGGGGGCATGCTTTACTCCTTCCTAGCACTTCATTGGTTTAAGTTCATCATCATGTTGAACCTATCCATATTGGCCCTGATCCAACTTTCTATGTGTGAAGAGTTTTCCTTTGTATATTCCCCTCTAATGTTGGGGGCATCTTCACTTTATTGAACATATACATGTGGCATTTACATCTCTTGTACATCCCATCTATTCCTTCATGTACATATCCACATTCCTTCAAAAACAAAAAAATGTTTAGAAAATGTACAAAGTTTGTAAAACTTTCAAAAATCCCAAAACATTCAAATATGTTTTGGAAAATCAAAACATTCAAAAAAAAAACTCAAAAATATATAAAATTTCAAAAAAATCAAAAAAATAAAATCACATCACATAAATCAAAAAATTGGTAATGAGCATGCACTTAGCTGAACCATGTATCACATGCATCATACTCAAACATTGAAAATATCCTACAAAACATCTTTTCATTTTTCTTGCATTTCTTGTGTGACTTGTGGATCATTTGGATCTACCTTCCATTAAAAAGTTGGTTTGCTTTCTATGTTTGTTTTCTTAGCACAATGAACATTGTTGTTTGCCTAGTATTGTTTCATAGTGCATGATTGCTTTTTCATAGGACCCTGTGTCCTCTAATATTCCCCTTGCATGTATCCTTTCTTGGGGCACCATTTTAACCCTTATCGTAATTCACATAGGTCAAAATCAAAGCTTGATAACAAAAACATTTGTACAATTGTCTTGAACGTTGTTTGTTTGAGTATGTGTGTTTGTACTTGTTTTCCTGTTAGGTTAGCTTGTTTACTTTCTCGTATTACATTGCATTATTGTATGTTGCATTGAGTTAGACATTTTTAGCAATGAACAAATGTTTGTATTATGGCTTTTCATGTCATCTTACACTTTTTTGTATGCTTATTATAATAAAGGACCGATGATGTAGATCATTAGCAATATGATGAAATAAAGTTTTTTACATTAGCTAGATGCAAGCTATTTCCATTCTCTTCATCTTCATTTTCCTCCCTATCATTCTCTTCTATCTACACTATTCTTCCAACTCACTTGGGGCAATAGGGATCACCTACTACAAATAATTTCTACAAGATCTGTTAAGAAAAGCATATCTTGCACTTCACAATGATACCCCCATGAACTTTTTCAACAAAAAGAGTTTGTACTGGTATTATGTGGGGATCGATGCCCACATCTCTACTCTATATCGATATTTGGTATATCTTCGTCTATCTCCCATTATAATGGGATTTTCCCCCACTTTCTTTTCTCTTCATCTTTTGATTGTCGATCAACCTCTTTCATCACCCCATCGACACTCGAGGGGGCATCCTTCATTCTACTAATTTTTCTTCTACCCCTTCAAAATTTACTTTTGCATGTACTTATCTACTATCTTTGAAGTGGCATCACTTATGCCACCCCAAAGAGGGGCAAATGTAGACACCTAAAATCCGCTTACGTAGTTTAATACTTAAATTGCACTAATTATCTTTCACTTCTTCCTCACCTTGTTCAAATAATGACATTTCATTATCTAACTATGCTTCTAATTCACTCAAGATGCCAATTAATGACATTTTGATTAGTGATAATCCTCTTAATTAGCTAATTATATGTTAATTAATCCTCTAATCTTGCATTTAACCAATAAACCTTCTTATTGGCTAAATCTCACTTCTAAAACTTCCAAAATCTATCCAAACCCCTTTCAGATGCTCTTGAAAGCTTCCTAAGCCTACTTAGGATCCTTAATTAATCTAAAAGATTAATTAGCTCCTAATCTAATCAAAAAGTGCATTGACTTGTAAAAAAGTCTATTTTGGCTTTACCTTTTGTCCCACATGCACTAGGATTCTAAAATTTCCCAAATGGAAATCTATAAATACAAGGCTAATATCTCCCTTTCAACTTTACACCTTGATTGTCATATCATACACCTTACACACTTTAAGACTTTGGAAAACATCTCATTTTCATTAGCTAAAGCTAGAAGCATTTGATCTTGAGCCATTTCTCATTGTAATAGTTTTTCCATCTTGTATCCATTCCTTAAAGATTAGTTAGTAGGAGAATATATAAACATGGTCTTGTAGCCATTTTAGAGAGATCTCTTCACCACGAGGAAACAACACAAAACTATTGCTTAGGATATAACTAGGTTCATCTTTATATTAAGCAATCTAGAGACGTAGAGGTAATATAGTAATATTAGTTTAATTCATGCATTATTGTAGAAGTTTATCTCACTAATATCTCATCTTGATTTTTATGATAGATTTAGTTATATTTAGCAAAGCCATGTGGATAACTTCAATGCAAAATTTCCACTTGGATCATGTTTTCACTCGAGTGATAGTTGACTAAATGAAACACATAAAAGCAGTTATCGATATAAAAAACTCTAATACATAGATGAAATATCAATATAGTGAATGGTCGAGCAGGGACAATGGTCATTTTTTATGGAAGAAGTAGAGGAAGGTATTGTCAAATGGTGTGGTGATGATGTTAATCTCCATATTTATGCATCCTTTAGAAATTATTTGATTTAACAAGTACAAATGAATAGCACGAGTCAAAACCTAAAGATATTTCATATAGAGTGGATGTGTACTCACTAAATCACACACTTATTATGTACATCTAGCTTCTACATTTCATTTATATGCATGCTTCCTAAGCAATAGAACTAGTCATTAAAATTTTTGTTTTGATTTGATATTGCTTTTATCCTTCTTATTTGTGTTACTTGTCATTTCTATACTTACACCTTACAGTTTTACATACCAACCGATGTCCTACTTAGTCCTTATTCAACTGTTTTATCTTTCTGGAACCCTATACATAACCACCCATTGGGGATAGGAGCTCTCAAACACTGTTGTCCCCTCTAGGCACTTTTGTCCTCCTTCTCCCTTTTTCTAAATTTTTGGATGTTACATCTTTCATGTATTTGTTTACTACCCTAGGTCGGCCTTTCACTTGTTAATGATGAAACTTAAGTGAATGAATCATATATATACATGTCTTATTTAACCTCATTAGGGGAAAGTATTTAAGAGGTGCATATTATTATAAGGACCGAATATTTTCTATCTATTACATCAAGGACTACATTTTTGGACTGTATACTTCATTACATAGGAGGGTTTATTTTGAATTCCATACCACACATTTTACATTGGGACAAAGTAGTTATAGCCCATTATTATTTTTGCGACTAGCACTAGGGAATCCTAGCTCAAGGGACACTATTCCAATCACACACACACACACACACACACACACACACACACACACACACACACACACACACACACACACACACACACACACACACACACACACAATAACTACATTAAATCAGAAATGTAGTGCAACATTTGGTGACAATCACATTAGGGTGACCATTGAGGTTATTATGACTCAATCATATGCATATTTTTATCCAAGTAATGTGAATTTGAGTATTGTGTAGGTAGTTAGGGTTTATTTTGTAGGTATAGGTGCAACTGAGAAATATTATAGTGAACCTAATAAGACCTGCAATTAACAAGAAATGACACAAAAAGAACCAAATCTGAAGTTGTTTCATAGACACCACCACCTAGAGCAGACCTAGCACCCAGGCATCGATGTCGTCTCCCAAGAACTCATGTCCCTAAGATATTTGTATTCCATAATAAAAATAGATCTTATACGATCAAAATTATGTCTTTCTATCATGTTCATCATTTTAGAATCATTCTAAACCTACGATTCTGATTACAAGACGAGTCATCTTTATCTCATGTATTTCACTCTTGTTTGTATTTCCATCACTAGATATTTCTTGAAGATTATAAATATCTTATCACAGTGTCTTTACATAGATTTAAATTTCATTGAATCGGGATGACACTAATATAGAGACTTTCAATGTTGAATATAAATTGATGATAAAATATGTAACTTTAAATATATACGAGAATTGATTTCTAGACATCAATAGATGTAGCACAAAACAACAGTACTAAAAAATAGAAGACAATTAGCAGAATGAGTCTCCATGAATTTCAATAATGTTGGGTTGTAATACTAAGTGGGAAACCACTTAATTAATTACCCTCCATATATTGCTAAAAGGACTTGGTTAAAACTTATGTTTAAAAACATAAGTAAGTTGATCCCCATATCAACCAATGTAAGGCAACTATTAATTCAAAATTGAATTATAAGAGTGAAGCGGTAAAACCAATCACCCCACCTTGTATAAAAAAATAAGGTGATCTCATTTGAGATTGGTTACACACACACAAGTAACACATTATGATGAATGATGTGAGCTATATGTGAGTAGAATCAAGAAACATGAATGTGAAATATACGAGCTAAAACTCTTCATTGAGTGAATGTTTTGTTTTTGAGTTTTTAATACCTTTGATAAGGTGTAACTATTAGAGATCTATAGAAATAGTGGGAGTGCTGGGTGAAATTCAATTCTCAATAAAGATAAGTGATATTTTTATGGTTTTTTTACCGAAAGGTTTCCCCACTTAAATCATGTGTTATGTGTTATAGGATATTTGCTTTCATTATTATTCATACAATCCATGGTTTAATTCATTCTAATTTTTTGTATAGCCATAAACTATAATCCTTGGAAAATTTATGGTGGATATCTAATATGTGTTTATTATTTATCTGTGTTCTTCCTAATATGGTATCAGAGCTAGATGTTTGCTGTTTTGTAGGATAAATTTGTTTTGTACGGTAAAATTCATCTATAGAATGGTTTGGAGAAGGTTGCTTGAAAAGATTTCAAAATCTAAAAACCTTATTCTTTGCTTTGCAACCCTTACAAGGTTTACAGGTGTAAAACTCCAATTCTCTCTTGAATAAGTTAAATTTGGAAGTTTTGTAAGTTTTAAATAATTTTGAAAGATAAAAATCAAGTTTGTGTATGTTTCTATCTTTCATGCAACCTTCTAAGTGATTGGAATTGTGTTTTTAGGTCATCCACAACCTTCCTCGGTGTTTTCCAGGTCTTACGCGGACTTTTACATTGCTCCATGATTTTATACCTTGTTGCGTGGTGTTTTTGTGTGTTGTGAAAACTTTTTCTTCACTCTGCAACATTCTTCCTTGTTGTGCGAGACTTTTAATTTGCTCGTGGCTTTATTCCATATTGCGTGAAACGTTGTTTGTTATGCAAAATTTTTCTTTGTTATGCAGAACTCTTTTGTTCCAAAACTTATTGTGTTTTCTTATCTTCCATAGAAATTATTTATTTCGTGGAAATTGCTTTGTTTTGTGGACTATCTTTGGTTTGTAAACTTATCTTTGTTTCGTGTCTCTTCCTTTAAAAATCCACGAACATTAATCCTTTGTTCCATGGATTTCAATATTGGTCAACCTATAACTTCTTTCCATTTGTCTCACCCCTCGTGGCATGTTCTTTGTGTTTGTAACCTCCTTATTGATTATCATACTTTGTTTGAGACTATTTATTGAGCTGTAAGTAATCCCCTTTGTTTCAACTCGAAGAATTTTTTTCCTTATAACGTGGAATTATGTGTTTTGTTAAATTTGTGGAACTCTAACCATGGATCTTTGTAACTATTAAAACCATATAACACTAATATTTCTCTAATTTCCTTATTTATTAAGTATGGCTAGTTCATCTAATTTTTCAATGGATAAATCTCAACTGTTAAATGGAACTAATTACATTATTTGGAGAGTTAGATTGAAATCCATATTTATGGCAAGAAAACTATGGGATCTTGTCAGTGATGTTTAAAAACAACCCACTAGAGACAAGCTAACCCTAAAATCTTGAGTTCCTTCTCCCAAAAATCCCAAGAGGCCATGTCAATATTGTTGTCAAGCATTAAAGATGAATTCTTGTCGCACATAGGACACTTGGACTCTTGGTGATGCATAGAAATAATTGCAAACTATGCATGAAGGCAATCACTTTTTAAGATAATTAAACTAATTATGGAATTGTTTACAACTCTAATGAAAGGAGATGAAAATATAGTTAATTACTTAGATAAGATTAAGAACATTAAGAAAAATTAGATGGTTGTAACTATGAATTATTTCAAGATAAGTTATATTTTATTATTCAGATTGACATACATGAAAAATTCATAAATTGCATTCTTATTTTGAATTCTAAATATCAAAATGAATCTGACTTGTCATATTTGGATACTTTATCTTTACTCCTAATTAAGGAAGGAATAATAAAGGAGAAATTTGATTCAAAAGAGAATACTTCCGAGAAAATATTCTCTCAAAATAATAAATTTGTTAAAAATCGGAATAACATCAATGCTAATCAAAAATTAAACTTTAAATCTAAGTTTTTTTATTTTTGGCAAATAGTTTTTGAAAGGGACTATACCCTTGAGAACAAAAGACTAGCGAGGAATAGAATGAGAACCAAAACGAAAAGGATCAAGAATGGGACAAAGAAACCCAAAGTAGCCTCAAGAGTACCCCCAAGAGGAATAGGAAAAACAAAAAAGGATCAAGATCCAAATGGGACAAAGAAACCCAAAGTAGCCTAAGAGTAGCTACCCCAACAAAACAAAATCAGTACGAACATTGCAGGAAAGCAGCCAAAAAAGCAAAAAAAAATAGCAATAATTACAAAGAAGTGCAGCAAAAGCACCCACAATTACTTCTTGGTGGCTTTGTCGATGCTGGATTTGATATTCTGCTAAGAGGTGAACATAGCCAATGTCATCATGTGGGTAGAGTCAGTAACATCCAGTTGTTCAATGGTCCTTTTGCTTTCCTTTTCTGTGCCCCAAAGGGTTGCTGGAACTCCGCTGAGATTAGAGACGTTGCGGACATGCTATTCAATAAACTCTTCAATTGCATTAAAAATGGCCATATTATAATCATGGCGAGTCTTGGCCTTCCCTAAACGGGTGTCTAAGGAGTTCAGCTTCTTGTATATGTCTTCAACTTGATTATTATCAATAACCACCTCCTCCTCCTTCTTCCTCTTACCTTTTTGCTTTGCCAAGTTTTTAACCTCTTCCTTCAATAGCTTCATGTCAGCTTCTAAGGCTTCCAGCCTTTTTGTGGAGCTCTCAATGTGTGCTTCCTGAGAACTAGCACTACTAATATGCAGGAGGTTATGGGCAATTTCAATCTCCTGAGGGACCTTCCCCACAGCAGGGGTATCAAGGTTCGAGTCTTAGAAGACACAGTATGTGCAGTGCGGCGAAGTGGAAGTGAAGGGGGTGGGAGTAGAGGTGGGGGAATGGAAGATGGAGCCGAGAAGGCCTGGCAGAGGGGTGACAGTAGTGGTGGTGGGGACAGAAGGTGGAGAGATGGGGCTAGTGGCTATTGTGCTGGGTAGAGGAGGAACAGAGCCAGGGGAGGAAGGGATGCCGGGAGACCTAAGAAGACACACTTATGTAACAAGAAAATGAGACCCTGGTGTAATGGAACCGCACGTGCATGTTTTTGAAACTCCAAAATGGAGCGCTCAAGAGAGTTAAGTAGATAGTGGGGGAAACATACCGTGAGACACTGCGGAAGTGATTGAGGAACACAAGATGCTTAGAGGGCACAGTGACGAACCTCCCCTCCAAAGAAATGAAATGCACCATCATACGGGGTTACCTCATCAAAAGGTGAAGGGATCAAACTAACCTGCAGGCCCACCGTGACAAAGACCAACTTCTCATTACCCTCAACAAATTTCCTCTCCTCAAGCATCTCTGTCAACCCTTTTATTAAAAAAGTGGTACCCCTCCATGCCAAGGCTAGTTGCTTCAGCAATTAACTCCTCATTGATCGAAATCTTCTGCCCTCCATAATCCACAGTGTGATCCTTCCAATCCTTCACAAAATGAACCGAAATACTTTGGTCATGGCCCTGAATCTTCTCAATAAAGTTGGTGATGCCTCCCTGGCTGAGAAGATTCCAAAGTTCTTCATTATTTTTCCATTCTGGATCCGCGCTGGGCTCAATCTGGCAAGGGGCTCCTCCCATTATCACCGTGCTTAACTACTTGCAAATAAAAATTTTAGAATCCTTAAGAGCGCAATTATCAGTCCGCCTTTCACTATTATTTTCCCATGCGGTGAGATTGATGATTAGGATGGTGTTGCTTTTCCCACGAATACCTAAGTATTCTTTATTATGAACTGTGAAAATCCGCATGTGTGAACTATAGTCCTTTTAATAGCCCACTCCAGATCATCATTATCTTTATTACTAACTTGGGAATCCATAAAGCCTTGTATAAAAGCTGTTGAGAGCTCTATATTTCCGCATGCGCGTCTTTCATCTCCATATAAATCCACTTGAAGTTCCCATTATACTTCATACAACCTTGATTGTCCGTCAAGATTTGCATGAGTGTTGTTTTAAAGTCAGCACGTGTGGGAGTTTTATTATTACAATTCCACTCCCAATGCTCATATCCCATATCTTGAATTTGCATGTTCATAAATATCCACTTGAATGTTGCTTTGAAGCTATTCAGGAATGTTATCTTTATTATCCCAAACAATGTGATTAACATTTATGCCATAATTAGCCAATGCATCTGCCACCTTGTTACCCTCCCGGTAAGTATGCATGATCCGAATGTTATTGAAGGTTTGGCAAATACTTATGGATTCCAAGATGAAATCCTTGATGTTCCAACTTGGAGGTGAGCACTGATTAAGATGATTAATGATATTAAGTGAGTCCCCTTCAAGAATGAGGTTTTGGATATTATGAGTCTGAGAAATTCTAAGGCCCCATAAAGCTAGATAATGCTTTGGCAAAATGATTGGTTTGAATTCCCATTTTTCCAGCATACACAACAATCAGACTGCCTTTATGATCCGGATCACTCCTCCCCCAGCAATCCTAGGGTTACCCTTAGAGGCCCCATCAAAGTTCAACTTATACCAGTTAAAATCAGGAGGATGCCATTGAATCAAAGATCTATCAATACTATTACCGGAATTACTACGGCTATTGTCAGCTCCTATCTGCCAGTGGGATAAGACATGTTCTTCATTTTCTGGATAACTCTTGTTCTTGGGGGGTTTAAATCTAGCAATATTCTCTTTAATATCATTAGAAATTTTACCAATACTGAGCTTATAATTTTGATTTTTATTTCTAAAGATAATATCATTTCTATCTTTCCATACCCTCCAAATAATATGAGGAATAACTAGCTTCCAGAGCCTTCTAACAACACAATGTTTATAGGGTGGGCTCCATTGAGTCCATAGCTGATTGAAATCCTTTGGAACCACCCAGAAAGCTTCAAATTTAGAGAGGGAAAAACTCCATATTCTAGTAGCATAATCACAATGGATAAACAAATGACTGATATCCTCAGAGTCTTTTTTACATAGATGACATCTATTAGGCATTATGAAACCTTTTCTCATCAGGTTGTCAGTGGTAAGAATCCTGCCTCTGAGAGCCAGCCAAAGGAAGAAATTTATTTTAGGAGTTAACTCAGCCATCCAAATCCTACTCCATTTGAACTCAGTTTGACTATTGTCGAAGAAAGTATTATACCCAATTTTGACAGAGTAGTCCCCATCAATAGAATTATTCAGACCAATTCATCCTTAATATCTAGCTGACTTAAGGGAATAAGATCTAACTGATCTTGAAGGGAGGAAATATTTTGGATCAGATCATCTCTCTCCACAGAAAGTTTTTTCCATTTCTTTTTGTTGCCATTTCTCTCAATATAATCCTTGATTTTAGTGTCATACTTGTTTACAAGACTGTCTTTGACCATCCCAAATCTGTCCATAAGACTGCCATTAAACCAGTTATCATCCCAGAAATTTATATCACAACCATCTCCCACTTTCCATTTACTACCCTGTTTAATGAAATTTCTGCTCTTTACTAGATTGTTCCAAAAAATGGAACCATAGGGAAGGTGCTCATCTTGCAGAAAAGAAAAGACAGTTTGTTGATTTAGGTATTTAGCCTTAATTAAATCTATCCATGGTTGTTTCTCTGAAAGCATTCTCCAACCCATTTTCGCAATGAGAGCCTCATTCATTTTCTTGATGTCTTTTATACCCAGTCCTCCTATAGATTTCGGAGTACAAACCTTATCCCAAGCAACTAAGTGAAATTTAAACTTCTCCTCCATGCCCTACCATAAGAATTTTTTCTGAATCCTCTCAAACTTTTCTCTGAAGGAAGAAGGGATCTTGTAAAGCGACATGATATAAATGGGTAGATTTTGAAGAGTACTTTTTATGAGTAGGCACTTACCAGCACTAGATAAAATGGCTCCTTTCCATCTAACCATTTTTTTGAAATCTCTCCAATAAATCATCCCACACCTTGTTAGAGACTTTTTTAGTGCCGAGAGGTAGACCTAAGTAAGTGGCTAGAAGCGCACTTATTTTACAGCCCAATTTTAGCAATTTTAAGTTTCTTTCTTCAGGAGTGTTGAAGAAGAAAATGGAGCTTTTATCATAATTGATCTCTTGCCCAGAAGCAGATTCATAGAGCTGAGAATAGCCTTGGTAGCCTTAGCTTCAATGACGGAAGCCAATAGAAGGAGGATTGTATCATCCACAAATTGTTGATGGGAAACAACTTGGCTGATGGAAGTGGGCTTTGAGCCTTTCAAAAGACCGTCATTGACTGCTTTACCAATTGTTCTACTAAGACTGTCAGCCATAAGAATGAAGAGCAGGGGGGAGATGGGGTCCCCTTGCCTTAGTCCTCTGCTGCTAGTGAAAAAACCCACTAGCTCACCATTAACCACCATTGAGAATCTGACTGTAGAGATACAAGCCTTAATAATAATTTTTGAATTTGTCGGAAAACCAAATTTAGTTAAGACTTTGTCAAGAAAAACCCAAGAAACCTTGTCAAAGGCTTTATTCATATCGAGCTTAAGCACCATATTTGATTTTTATTATTCTCCATAGAATGTATGGTCTCATGAACCATAATCACTCCATCTTGGATAATCCTGCCTTTAATGAATCCACTCTGCTGCCTTGAGATTAAATCATTCATAATGAGTTGAAGCCTGGTAGCAATAATTTTGGTAAAAATTCTATAGATAGCATTCACAAGGCTGATGGGTCTAAAGTCTTTGAAGTCTTTAGCATCCATTTTTTTGGGGCCAACACAATGTGGGTGTTATTCAGCTCTTTCAAAATATTTCCAATTCTGTAGAATTCATTCACCGCTCTGAGAAGATCATCGAACAAATTTCCCAAAATTTCTGGAAAAAATTAATGGAGAAACCATCCGGGCCTGGAGCCTTGTCACCTTCTAAAGTAAACACAACTTTTTACAGCTCTTCAAGCGTGACAGCTTTGGTGATATTTTTATATCTCTGCTCCTCAATTTTGTCTTGGGGAATAGCCTCCAGCATAAAAGAATTAGCCTCAACATTGATGATATTCCTCTCATTAAGAAGTTTTTTATAGAAATTTAGAGCTTCTTCCTTGATGCTATTGGGATATTTTATAATATTTCTATTACTTTTAGCCACTTCCATGATCCTATTACAAGCTCTGTGCTTCAAAGTGGTCATATGAAAAAACTTCGTATTCCTATCTCCTTCTTTAAGCCAGATAGCTCTAGATTTTAGTCTCCATAAGGATTCTTCTCTGCTGCAAATCATATGCAGCTCTGAAAGAATATTCTTTTCATTAGTTTGGTCTTCAACGAGATCTCCCCATTGTATTCATTTTGATTTCCAAATCCTAGAGATTTTTTTTTAACTTCTTTTTATTATCAAACACATTGCCAAAAACGCTTTTATTCCAGATTTTAACTTGCTTTTTAACATTTTTGAGCTTTTGAATCAATCTAAATTGAGTAGTGCCTTCACCATTCCAAACCCACCATTCTTTAATTTTTTCGTAGATGTTTTCATGCTCCATCCACATCTTTTCAAATTTGAATGAGCTTCTGATGGGTTTAGTCCAATTGAGAAGATTTAAAGCAATCGGATTGTGGTCCGATCCAATTCTGGGCAAGGAAGAGAGGTGGAAGTCTTGACTGAGAATCCAGCTAGCAGAAATCAGGGCTCTATCCAATCTAACCTGGATAAGATCTTTTCCCAACCTTCTATTATTCCAAGTGTATTTATTCCCATGGAGATCCACATCTAAGAGATTAAGCTCAGCAATAAAATCAGCAAAATCCTCCATACCTGTAGAAAAGCTGGAGATTCCTCCATATTTTTCACCTGGGTTTAGAGGAGAGTTAAAATCACCCATGATAAGCCAGTTAGCTGTACTATATTGGTTTCTAAAGATCTTAAGATCAGTCCAAAGTTTTCATCTCCCACTAACCGTATTAGGGGCATAGATGTTAGAAAGGATCCATTCACCATTGTTCTCAATAGCATGAAATTTGATAGCAAGATGATTAGTGCTAGCATTAAGAACCATACCAGTACAGTGCCTTTTATCCCAAAGAGTAGCCAGACCTCCAGAGGCTCCCTGAGAGTCCACCGCCGCCATTTAGAGTTTTCCCAAAAACTCTTTTTATTAGTTTCAAGGATCTTAGCTTTCATCTTAGTTTCCTGCAAAATCAAAATACTAGGACTACTAGAATCACGTAACTCCTTAATGATTCTCTGCTTGGAGTTTCCATTTAGACCTCGGATGTTCCAAGAGATAATCTTCATTTGGAAGGATTGGGAGTTGGGATTTCTGATGGCTCAATTGACGTTGAATGCCATCTGCAATGTCTCTCTCTGTTCTCTTAGATCTAAGAGCCTTTTTTGAGGGCCTTCCTCTTTTAGAACTACCTCCAAAATCTACTAGTCTTCTTGTAGAAGATCTAGTAGTTCTGGATGTTGAGGTATCCCAGTTGTCCATTTTCTTTTTCTTATCACTGTAGAGCGATTCTGGGATCATTTCAAATCCTTTCATTCTTTTTTTTTTTGAAATGACCTTTATGAATCCAGAAGTTAGTTCCTCATCTTCTTTGACTGGCGTTACTTCTCCCTCTTCATGCTCTTTCTGATTCCTGTCAATTGAGTGTGGATCTATTGTTCTGATGCTGTAGCAAGTAGGTGAAACCATTGATCTGTTGCTGAAGCAAGGAGGTATATCTGTAGATAATTTACCATCGCCCCTAGGAGTGTTTTTCTGCAAAGTTTCTTTAAAACCCATGTTATCCATGTCCAATATTTCCTCAATGATGCACAGAGGTTTATCTATCTCAGCTTCCTTATTGTTCAAAGTCTGATATAGATCATTAGGGATGATATTTATCTTTACAGATCCTTCTTGTTCGTCCACCTCCATGGTCACCTTTATAGGATTTTCCAAGTCCTCTTTGATAGGTGCTGCAAGCAAAGTTGTCAGCTGGGGTTTTAGGATGCCAGACCAAATGTTTCCTTATTGGAGTTCTAAAACCCTTTTTTTTTCCTTTCTATTGTAGTCCAGCTCAGTCTGGCTAGGGGCTTTGTCTTCTCTCCGGCTATCAGTGTCAAGAACCCTACGTTCCTTTCTCAAAACTAAGCCATCCACAGGTTGTTCATTCATTTTGTGTTTGTCCTCCACTGTAGGGATCTCCTTTTTGGGACAGTTTTGGTGAAGTGTCCTATGCGATGACAATGCTTACACCTTAAATGAAAAGTTTCAAATTCAATTTTTTGAATCCACATTCCATACCTAGATTTCAAGATGATGTGCTCGATAACTCCTGTTCCATTTCAGAAGAAATGCAGAATCGAGAAAAAGCAAGTCTGGATCTATTTCTCGTGGGCCCATCCAGCCTGATCGGAGCACCTAAGGACTTAGCAATGTTTAGCAAAATTTCATCATCCCAAAAATGTAATGGTAGCCTAGGGAGTCTACACCAGATTGGAATGGTGTTTATATTTTCAGTGTTAGGGTCAAATCCAGGATACCATTTTTTCAAAAAGAGGCCCATATTACCCAGCCACCACGGTCCTCCCAGAAGCACCGATTCCAAATCACTCTTGATTAAATTTTGCCAGAAAAAAACCCCATGGCATGATGGTAATACTCAGATCCCCCTTAGGTTTCCACTTTCTCAGAGCCCATTTTCTAATAAAATCAATATTAGGTCTAGAGCCTAGAAAGTTAACAACAAGGGAAAGATTCACTTTTCTCAAAGCCCTATTAATGCAACCATCTGGGACCATCAGGTGGGTGGCACCTTAACTATCCTTTTCCCACGTGAACTGTCCTATTTTAGGAGAATGCGGACCCACTTTTATGATAGGGTTTTGAAGAATCTTATTCCAAGCTAAAGGTGTGGATCCTAGCACTTCCACTTTTTCAATTTGTAGCTTTTCATCCATCCAATTTTGGCCAGAAAGCAGCCTCTCCTCAGCTATTCTTGGCTTAGTGCGTAGACATTCTATAGCGAACTACGAAACCGCACTAACGATTACCTCGCTCGCTTTCTCCATTTCTCACTTTCTCCATCACTCGCTCGCTTCGCTTTCTCCTTTAGAGGTTGTTGTCATGTGAGAGAGTTTAATCCTAAGAACAATAGGAATAATCAAGTTTAATCCTAAGAACAATAGCAATACTAAATTTGGTCATAAACCGATTATTATTCTAATACAAATGAATTTAATAAAAATTCTAAAGGAAAAAAATTCAACAATAAAAAGTAGAACAAAAAATTAGAATCATGATTAAAACCAAGCTAATAATACTTAGCAAACTATTTCTCTTTATATTGCTCTCTCGACCTCTAATGACAATGAATGGATCCTAGATAGTGGTGCATCTAGGCATATGACATATATTCATGAAATTATTTCAAATGTTGTGGAATTCCATGAAAATATATGTCTAGATGATAATTTTGTCGTTAAGTCCGAAAGTTGTGGAAATGTTAATTTAAAAATGAAAATATTAGAAATGTTTTTAATTGTTCTAACTTAAAGAAAAACCTTTTATCTTATTCTCAACTAACTAGAGAAAACTACAAAGTTATGTTATTAAAAGATAAATGGTATGTAAAGAATGAGCTTGGTAAATTTATTGATGTTGGCTTTGAAAAAAGGGTTTGTACATATTTGATGGATTTGTGTCGAACCTATTTTTTTCCTTTTTCTTCTAATGATGTTCAAATGTGACATGAAATTCTTGGGCATGTTAACTTTAAGAGTTAGTATGAAATGTCTTGCATTAACCTTGTGATAGGTCTCCTAGATGAAATTAGACCATGGAACTTATGGAAGTTGCTGCGTAGTAAGCAACATGTTGAGCCATTTCACAAACATCATGAGTCTAATTCCTCTCACTTTCTTGAGTCAATCCATAGTGATGTAAGAGATCCTTTAGAAGTTCCCTCTCTTGGTGGAGCCTTGTATGTTGTAGGATTTATTGATGAATTTTCTATAATGTCTTGGTATTATGACATTAAGAAAAAGTATGATGTTCTATATATTTGAAGAGTTTAAATCCTTAGTTGAAAATATAGCTGATCGAAAAATAGAAGGATAAGAACTAATGATGGAGGTGAATATGTGGATAAGAAGTTTGATGAGTCTTTTATGTCTTGTGGAATAAAAATAGAGTTAACAACTCCACATTCCCCATAGTAAAATGGTATATTTGAAAGGAAGAACATAACCATAATAGAAATGGTCATGACTATGATTTATGCGTCTAAAGTTCCTAAGTTTCTATGGGATGAAGCCATAAACACTTATGTCCAAATTATAAATAGGGTTACTAATAAATCCTTGCATTAAACTATACCTCATAAAGTATGGACCAAACAGAAACTTGATATCTCCAACTTCAAGATATTTGGTAATCATGCTTCCATTATCATTCCTAAATCTAAAAGGATGAAAGTTGATCCTACCTCCTATTAATGCATTTTTTTGGTATGGCAGTTACACAAAATGATTATGGGTATTTGATTAATCCAAACATGAGATCATATAAAATAGGAATGTTCATGTTCTTGATAAACCATTATGGGATTATACCTCTCTTCCCTCCTCTATTTTCTCTAAGTCCTGAAACCTTTAAATTTGATTACCCTTGTCTAGACAATATGGAAAAAAATTCCATGACAATGAATATCCTTCAGACATGATGGATGTAGATATTAAGGGGGTCTTCATAATTTGTGTCTCAATCTATAATTATTAAATGGGCTCAAAATCTAGTTTCTAATTCTCATACTAATAATCGATAACAATGACCCATAATCAGCATTCTTATCGTGCCTTGTCCACTTTGCATGAGGTTGAACCCAAATATTTTAAATAATTCATTCTAGATAAAATATGGATTGAAGATATAGAAGTTGAATACAATGTTTTAATCAAAAATAAATCTTGGGAATTAGTCCCACTTCCTCTAAGAGAAGCATTGTAGGATCAGAGATGGCTATATAAAATCAAGTATAATTATGTTGGAAATATTGACCAATTCAAGGAAAGATTAGTAGCTAAAGGGTTTACTCATAAACCCGGTTTATATTATGTTGATACCTTTTATCCAATTTCCAAAATGAGCATTGTAAGGATTCTCCTTACCTTATCGATCAACACCGATGGGAGATTTGCCAAATGGATGTTAAAAATACTTTCTTAAAAGGTGATTTGAAAGAAGAAAGTTAGGTGTGACAACCTAAAGGTTTTGAATAACCTGGTAAGGAATCATATGTTTATAATCTTAAAAAATATTTGTATGGTATTAAATAATCTCTTAGAGCTTAGTATGTTAAGATAAATAGCTTCTTTCAAGATCTTGGTATCAAAAATTATTTTGTTGATAATGATTTGTTTGTAAAATATAAAACAATCATGTTATCATTATTGTCTTATATGTTGATGGTCTCTTGATTACTAGTAGTGATAAGAATCTAATTCTTAAAATCAAAGAGAAATTAAGACAACGTTTAGAAATGGTTGATGTAGGTCTTGAATCATTTTTTAAGCATGGTTATTGTTCAAGATCACAAATCTATTGTTGCATCTCAAGCATTGTATGCTTCTAACCTTCTTAAAATATTTAACATGACTGATTGTAAACCTATTACCATTCCTATGGAAGTTAGTGTTAAACTAGATCCAAAACCTACATGTGATAAATTTAATCCTACTTTATATAGACAACTTATTGGTAGTTTGATTTATTTAACTATCACTAAGTCTAATATATCCTATGCAGTGAAAATATTTCTACATTCATGTAGGATCCTTATGAGAACCATTGGAAAATGGAAAAAAATATTTTAAGGTATATCAAAGGTAAAATCAATTATGGTTTGTCTTATTCCTTTAGTAATGATGTAAATTTATTGGATTTTTGTGATTTTGATCATGTTGGTGACATTGTGGATAGAAAATCTACTTCTAAATATGTTTTCAAGTTGGGTGCAGGTGCAATCACTTGGAGTAGAAAAAATTAACCAAAAGTATCTATCACTTCCACTAAAGTAGAGTATATAAGTGTTATGTAATAAATAAAGGAATCTATGTGGCTGAAAAGACTGTTGGATGAACTTCATATGGGCATCAAAGGAAGCACTCTTCTTCTATGTGATAGCCAAAGTTGCATTGCTCTTACAAATAATCTAGTTCAGCATCAAAGAACCAAACATATTGAAATATATATGCAATTCATTAGAAAGAAATTTCTAAATGGTGACATTGATATCACATTTTGTTCCACTAAAGATCAAGTAGCAGATATTTTTACAAAGCCATTGTGTGTTGTAAAGTTCTACAAATTTCATGTCATGTTAGGCCTTTTAGAATTTGGCTCAAATGATCATGTGGATGATTTTGATCTCCACCTTTGAATTAGATGAGCATATGGCTATAGACTCAAAATCTATGCACTTGGGTACATTTCTAGGTCCTATAATATACTAATGTATCCATGATTCCTAAGAAAAAAAAACTAGTGATTGACAACTCCTATTGTCCTTTTTGCTTTATCTCTTGTATTATTACTAGTCTTATACATTTTACAACCTTATCGGTACTTCATTGATCTATCTTTTATGTCCTCGGACACTAGTGCCTAAATAGGACAGAAGCGCCCATGAACTCTTGTCCCTCATGGGCACTCTTGCCCTTCTTTATCTTCTTTTAACTCTTTTGGCTCCTTTCATCTTTTGGCCACCTTTTAAAACTTTGGGAAGGCCTTTTAGTTGTCAATTACGAAATTCAAACAAGGGAATCACATATATACTTAGTTACTTCTCTCAAATAAGGGGTCAAACACTATAAGCATTATATATCACCACCTAATCTTGCACAAAGGAAAAAGTAACATTTCAAAAGAATCCATCTAGCATATCCACACAAGCGACAAGGGTTGCATCAATTTGCATACACAACATAGGAGGGCAAGTTCATTCTATTTCATTACACACATTTGCATACTTGGAGAAATCTAGATCTAGCTCACTATCATAGTGCAACTTGCACAAGGGCAACCTAGGGCATCATTACACACACATACACACAAAACTACATGGATTCTGAGATGTAGTGGGAACGCTCGGTTATAAGATCACTCTTCTAAGTAAGCGTTGAAGTCAATCGACTCCCATTTTGCATCTTCTTTACTAGGTTTGATGTGGTTTGTGGGCATGTGCAGCTAGTTATCTATTTTTCAAGTTATAGGTACAACCAATGACATTGGATTGAAACCGGAGCAGAAAGAAAAGATCAACAACGAAGCTTCTCTAGCCTAGAAAAGGCCAAAACCTAAGCATCTAAGCAGTCACTAGCACCCAATCCAATCATTAGCGCCCGAGACGCTCCTATCCTCATGTGGGCCTTTGTTTTCCTGTTCATTTTTATTCTCAAAACCCTTAGTGAGCCTTGATGACACTTTTTCTAGTCTTTTCTAGTAGTTTCTCGGTTCGAGATCATCTATAGGTTTCACGAAATCGATAATTCTCTCTCTCTCTCTCTCTCTCTCTCTCTCTCTCTCTCTCTCTCTCTCTCTCTCTCTCTCTCTCTCTCTCTCTCTCTCTCTCTCTCTCTCTCTCTCTCTCTCTCTCTCTCTCTCTCTCTCTCTCTCTCTCTCTCTCTCTCTCTCTCTCTCTCTCTCTCTCTCTCTCTCTCTCTCTCTCTCTCTCTCTCTCTCTCTCTCTCTCTCTCTCTCTCTCTCTCTCTCTCTCTCTCTCTCTCTCTCTCTCTCTCTCTCTCTCTCTCTCTCTCTCTCTCTCTCTCTCTCTCTCTCTCTCTCTCTCTCTCTCTCTCTCTCTCTCTCTCTCTCTCTCTCTCTCTCTCTCTCTCTCTCTCTCAGGGTTTCATATCTTTATCATGCTTATTGCTTATGTCTTACCATATTATATCATAAAAATATCCATTACTTACAATATTTACTCTAAAATTAAATTTGATTCAATTTAAGTTAAATCATTTGGTGAACCAAAACTCTTGATCAAACACATGGATCCTCATTTTTCCTATTCTATTAGATTTATCTTTCCTTAACCTAAAAACCTAGTTACATCAAGGTTCATATTTCCTATCTATTGTTGTTATCATACCTCTGATATGCATAGGTATTTCTAGGGTTTCATCCTTGGTCTTATCTTTCTAGGGATTTTATTTTGCACATTACCTTTTCTTTCATGGCCCCTAAGGTTAATCAAGTCTCCTTGTATCAATTACTTCAAATGTACCCACCTTGCAAAGATGCTCTCCAAAAATCCATACACACTATGTACCTCCCTCATGATACACCGCCTTCACAAGTAAGTTCCATTTTCAATCATCTCTCTGATCCCCTATCAATCCTGATAACACAGCCAATCAATCCATTTTTTAGTCAATTCAAGCTTTACACCTATTTTCCATGATAAATTTCAAGCTATGAAAACCATGATTTTATCCCTCGCAATTGAAATCAAACATCTCAAGGATGTTTCTCATGCCCATGTTAGTTCTACTTCTACACCTCATCCTAATCCCATGTCTACCATATATGCTCATACAAGTGAATTCAAAGTCTTACCGCAATAATCACCTCTCAAGTTTGATCAAAATTCTAGGAAACATTATATTCTCTCTAAGCTCCTCAATCACCAGTTAATCACCTTGTTGCGTACTCATTACTACCCTCCTTATCGGCTTACAAAATACAAAGGTCACATGTTTTGTAATTATCATAGAATTAATGGACATCATGACAATGATTGTTATGCTTTAGAATAAAGAATCGGGAAACTTGAGCATCAAGACTTTATTTCATTTGCTACACAACATTCTACCTTTGCTCATTCAAATTCAATTAATAAACCCCAAAGGTTCCCAAATCCGGTCCTTTTATCTCTAGCAAGCATCACACAATAGTCACTCTTTTTCCTTCTCCAGTAATGTAAAAATCACCACAAGCCCCACTTAAGTCCAAACTATCAATGTAAGAGCAACCAATTCACTCAACACAAGCTATGACCCGTCACCTACTTACATTTCCTCTGTTAGATCCAGTTCGATGTTGGTCATACCCTTGTTTCTACCTACCATTGTGATGACCATATATTTTCTTATGACACATTTCAACATCTACCACCATGGCATGGTCTCTCTCACATCATCACATAGATCTCCATCACTCGCACACTTGGGGGGCATTGTACTCTTCTACCCCCTCTCTAGCACCATTTGTTACTTCTATCATCTATGCATAACTTATTTATTACACTTTACGCTATGTGTTTCATGAAGAATCTTTTCTAACATCTAATACTATATCTTTGTTACTCAATGACACACTCTAGTTCCTTGGTTCATACTTAACTGTTGAGGGTCCAATTCTTAAATGAACCTCACATCATCTACTTTAGCTATATGCTTCATGGTCAACATTTCTACACACTTTCACATCTTTGGTACACACATTGTACCATCATTACCTAATGACACACTCTAGTTTCACGGTTCACACTTGACTATTAAGGGTCCAATTCTTAAATGAACCTTCCATCATCTACTTTTTCTATACTTTACGCTCGGTGCTTTATGATACATCTTTCCTAACATCTCATCTCAATCACATACATCACCTTCATTACCCGATGACACACTCTTGTTCCACAATTCATACTTGATTGTTGAGGGTCCAATTCTTAAATTAACCTCACATCATCTACTTTTTCTTTATGCTTCACGATCAAAATTTCTAAGCACTTTCACATATTTGGTACACACATTGTACTATCATTACCCGATGACGCACTCTAGTTCTATGGTTAATATTTGAATGTTGAGTGAAAAATTCTTAAATGAACCTCACATGACACACATCCATTGGGGGGAAATGTGGCTCCTCACATATTCACATATTACATATCGTAGCACACCATCATATATCACCCAACATGTCCATATCTTGGTTGTACTTACTCTTGTTAACTTATATTATTTACATGTTGCACTTTATTTCCTATGTTATTTGGATACTTAGTATGTCATTATATTTTTCTATACACACATGTGTGTCCATATAGCACCTTGATTTGAATGTAGGAATTTCACATATTCTTACATGATGCATGATGTTTGACACTACCCTCTACTAGTCCTACCGAGGATCCTTGGGACATCTACCTTTACTACTTTCATATTCTACACATCACATGTCCTTCTATTACATTATTTATTACTTCTTGTTACTATCAAATTACTCTTCGTTGTTATATACATGCTTTTACATACTATTTATCTTTCTCACATGCTAATGGGTGCTTCATGTGTAGTATTTTCCTTGCAGGATCTATACAACCATGGCTATTTGTTACTTCTTCATTACTATTTTTTTTATTATTTGCGGGTTGTGTCATATGTATTGTTTGATCATTGTTTTCTTATGGCCTCTTTAGCCCTAATTGTCTTCTGAAATTTTGAACGATGTGCCATGTATGCAACCCACTTTTTTTCAGTACCTCTTGTCTTCATAATTACTTTCAACATTGTATTTTATTACATGCTATCTCTGTTATACTAACACTTATTACTAGCCTTTCTTGTTTTCATGTTCCTTGGTTTCTACCATGTACATCCCCTACCCCCTATAGGTATCCACTCATATATGCATATCAATATTGGGTCCTCTCCTTTGCACCACATTCTCTTAAAGTCGTCGCATGCACCCCAAATGAGGGGGCATCTATTGGGTGAACAAATCACCCTTACAGTAGCTCAATTCTCAAGAACATCACATCGCAATACAAAATAAGCACAAGAACACGATTCTGAGAGTGGTCCAAAATCACAAACACAGAGTAGACATTAGCACCCAATAGCAGAAAATAGTGGTGGGTTTGTGTCCCCCTAGGTTTTTGTGTCCTGGGGTTAAAAATAGTTTGTTTCTCAGTTCAACACAATTTACAATAGTTTACAATATAGTTCTCCAATATCATGCACTTGCCTTGATTCTGAGAATTCACTCAATCGTTATAATTGATTACAAAAGGTTATAACAAGTTACAATTAGTTACAAATCAGGGGAATGCCATCTACAATGGCGCTTATTTGGGAAGCATCATATATGGAGAGAAAATTAGACCTCTCTCCCAACACTCTTCTCTTGGCATGAGATCACCCAAAATACTCGTTATTGACATAAGATCACCCAAAAACTAACTCTTGGCGTGAAATCACCCAAACACCTCATCCTTAGCGGTAGGACACTCAAATCCTTAGCATCTCTAAAGCAACAAGATGACTTTTTATCCTTTACTCTCTCATGCATTAGGTGCATTCTTTCCTTTTACACACATCTTCACTTATTTATACATACATTACTCTTATTTTTCATATATGGGACTTTGACTACTTTCTCGCTCTTCTTTTGTAGGTCTATCCTTATACGCAACAAGAAGTAGCTCACATCAGTGAGCACAAGATCCAACAACACGCTACTATGCATACACTTCACCCCTAGGGTCTACCCCCTCCTAGTTTCCATGCTTCACATTATGATCACTTCACGCTTCACTTGTCCACTCGACATGCTATCGGCTACACTCTTCTCTACAAGATCACATGGTACACATCTTTTATCTACTTTATGATATTGAGTATTCACTCAACAACATAAAGTGGGGGGAAATGTAGACACAAAATCTATGCACTTGGGTACATTTATAGGTCCTAAAGAATACTAATGTATACATGATTCCTAAGCAAGAAAACTAGTGGTTGAAAAATCCTTTTGGTCCTTTTTCTTTATCTCTTACATTCTTACTAGTCTTATATATTTTAATCCTTGTCGGTACTTGATTGATTTATCTTTTATGACTGAGACACTAGTGCCCAGATAGGACAAAACCACCCAGTGCTCTGTTGCTCTTGGAACTACTAACCTTCTTTATCTTTTTCTTACTCTTTTGGGTCCTTTTCTCCTTTTGGTCACCTTTTAAAAATTTGGGTTGTCCTTTTAGTTGTTAATTACAAAATTCAAACACGGGAATCATATATATGCTTAGTTACTTCTCTAAAATAAGGGGCCAAACACTATAAGTATTATTTATCACCACCTAAGCTTGACAAAGGAAAAAGAGCATTTCAAAGGCATCCATCTAGTACATCCATACAAGGGACAAGGGCTGCAGCAATCTTCATACACAACAAAGGAGGAGAAGTTCATTTTATTTCATTACACATTTGCATACTTGGAGCAATCTAGATCTATCCCTCTATCATAGTGCAACTAGTACAAGGGAAACCTAGGGCATCATTACACATGCATACACACAGAATATATGGATTCGAGATGATGTAGTGCAAAGTGCTCGATCATAAGATCACTCTTTGGATGACCATGAAGGTTAGATCGACTCCCCATTATGCATCTTCTTTATTCAATTTGATGTGGTTTGTGAGCATGTGTAGCTAGTCATCTATTTTTTAGTTTATAGGTACATCCGATGAAATTGGAGTGAAACCAGAGTGACAAGTTAAGATCAACAATGAAGATTATCCAACACAGAAAATTCTTGATATCGAGCATCTAAGCGAGACATTAATGCCCAATCCATTCATTAGTGCCCGTGCACTCCTATCCTCCCGTGGGTGCTTCTTTCTGTGTAGTTTTGATTCTTAGAACCCTTGGTGAGCCTTGAGGACACTTTTTCCATTGCTCCAATAATTTCTCACTCTGTATCATCTCCGGGTTTTACAATATTAAATAATTCACCCTCTCTCTCTTTTGCTTAGGGTTTCATATATTTGCATTCAAATTGTTTTGTCGTATTGTAGTTTATCATCAGAATATCATTAATTATAGTAGTTACTATGAAATTAGATTTAATTCAATTTAAATTAAATCAATGGTATCTCAAAGTTTCCCTTGAGAGGGAATGATCATGTCAATGCCACCTCTTAACGACTTGTTATAAACCCCCAATATTATTTCCATTTTTTTAAGAAAATAATCACGTTAATTAACCTGGATATTCTAGTGTAATCTAATATTATGCACAACAAGTAAATAAGAGCTAAGTAAATAAAAAAAGTGACCCAAGTATCCCAAGTAAAATAGAAATGTGAAACCCTAATGAGAAAAGAGGGTTAGGAAGAGCTTAGATGATTCAACATTTGTTTGGGACTATGTCATGGTGAAGACTAGATAAATAGAATGTAGGAATGACGCACAAGAGCTCCAAAATCACAAAACCTGGAACAATAGGTTGGACTAGGGTGCTTGAGAAGGATTTGTGGCACCTAGGCGCTCTAGTATAAGATTTGGGTGCTCTGGTCTCGAAAAGCTCTGCAAACCTCCTCTCGACGTGTCACTAGATGTTCACATGTGTTATCCTCCTATCGTGTTGATTTTCTTGACCGCATACTGGATGTCGTTGTAAATTAAAAGTGAAGAAGATACTGCAACACCCCAAGTCAAGCATCAAACCCCTAAAAAATGAAATATGCATATGAAGGGGTTAAACTATCCTTAAGCGGCCACAATGGTGGACTTAATAACTGAGTGTTGCACTACATTTCAGACCCAAATGTAGTTCTAGGTGTGTGTGTGTGTGTGTGAAATCATTCCTAGGTGCTCTTATTCCAAGAACACTTTATGAATTAGCGAGTAATAACCAGATGTAGAATGTAGATAAATGGTGCATAGAATAGAATAAAATTCCCTCCTATGCAGTGTGATGTAGATGAACCAGCCTTATCCCTTGTGATGGAGCTAGATGGATGCAAATGGATCCTTTGATGGATGCAACCTTAGGTAGTGATAGTAGTGTTTAGTACTTGATCCCTCATTATGGTTTTATAAATTTAGAGTTCTATGGTTCTCCTTATCTAATTTCGTAATTAACCCCGAAAAGGCCAACCACTAAAAATATGGAAAGCTCAAATGGCTAGAAAGTACCCAAAAAGTGACAAGAAAGTGTAAAAGAATCAGAGCACCCCAAATGGGATTAGGGTGCTTGGGAACCCTTGATCGGGGAAAAATGACACCAAATGGAAAAAATGGATAGGAAAGTACATGCGGGAGGTCAGCAATGATGATAGAAAGCAAAGTAAAATGGCCAAAGGACATGGGTTAATTATTACTTTCTTCACTCAAAACCAAATGAATTGTAGTATGAGATCGGGACTAAATAATGTCAAAAGTACGTGAATTTGTGTTTACATTTTCCCCCACTTTATGTTGGTGAGTGGAACACTTGGTAACATAAATTAGATAGAGATTTATACCTAATATCCATATAGAGTGATGTTGAGAGCATGTTGATGGACTAGATAAAACATGAAATGAGAAAATAGTAGAGCGTGGAGACTAAAGATGCAAAAGTGTAAAAATTGATGAGAGTGAACCTAAGGTCAAACCACGTGTTGCTGGCCAAAGTAGTGTAGGGAGAAAAGTTTGATGTCCTGCAATTGTTCCTAGAATATTAAGAAAAACCTGTGGTTCATTTTAAGACACCTCTAGAAAATTGGAGGTGGAAAATACATGGTGAATATCCCCGGAACTAGTTTCAGTGAAAGGTGAATTTACCATTTTTTCATAACTAAAATTTCACCTATTTTTTGAGCCAGAGAGGCCACAAATTTTTAGGCACTAACACCTCGTTGATGCATATCAACAAGGCTTGTTGATTTGAGTCAACAAGCCTCGTTGACGCCTTATTTATGTGCGTCAATAAGACTTCGTTGACGTCGTCAATAAGACTCATTGACGCATGTCAATAGGTCTCATGATACACGTTTATTGGTCTTGTTGATGTGCGTTTTGTCCTATAAAGCCGGTCATTTTTACGTTTACAACTTGTCAAATTTCTTATATAGGAATCCGAGTATCTAGGTAGTACAATTAAGCTCAAGGACAACTACAATGGTGACTACAAGTGCATCCCAAGCTCAAGACAAAAATCAAGAGGAAAATCTAGTCAACCCACAAGCCCTATCCATGGGAAAGATACTCTACAGGAATCCTTTGTGCCCCCACATCCAGACTGTTTTACAAATGAATTCAGAATACAAGGATTTGATCGATGCATGTGAGTTTGGTGGGCTCATTAAGATGCCCCATTTTGAAACAAACCAAGATATTTTGAACTACCTTCTCTCCTCTTACAATACAGAGGATGGCATGTTTAATGTTACTATGGATGACGGACGACCGATTGTTTCAATTCGATATCGACCCAAGCTAATATTCATTGGTTTATAGGCCTCCCATTCAAAAATTTACCCTTTGTTACAATAAAGGAAACACTCGTCGAAGACGATAAGAAATATCTCGAATCGACTTTCGATTTCCATGTTGATTGTAAGTGTAAACTATTTTCATTCGTCATTTTTATTCAGTTTTTTGATTTTGATACAATTTAAATTTATATTAATTCCCACTATTTTTTTCATTTGCAGCTCATGTCAATAAATCCAGACGTGGTGTGGATATGCAAGCAATTGCACACCACTTTCTTGCTTATGATTTCTTTTTCAATCCTAGAATAGTTTTAGAGGGTCAAGCAAATAGATATACCAAACTAGGCCATTAGATACATTGTTGCAACTATCGCAAAACAAAAATTTGATTGGTGCACCTTTTTATCAAAAAAATAAGAACCGACATTACAAATGCAAAGCTTTAAAAACTGTCATTTACTCCACAAACTATATCCTTGGCCTTTATTACGAGGCTCTTTTAAATTTAAAAGACAAACCAATTCCCACTTGCACAGGATGAGGCATTGATGAATTTTCAATTCCATTTGAAGAACAACAGGTATAAACTATAAAGTTTGTATTTCGACATTACATCGTACAATATGTATTAACTATTTACTATTTGCAGAGAAGATTTATGGAGGCCCTTCCCTAAAAAAAGGTGGCATCAAGAGGAAGAGGCCAACAACACGCTGAGGCATCGGGAGATTCACAATCTGAAATGGAAGCTCACTCATCTCCGAACCCCAACCATTTGAATTCGTTAAACGCCAGAGAAGTAATACCCTTACATGTATTATTTACAAATTCCAAATTTGTATTTTCATTTTCCCATTTAAATTTTACCTATTGAATTGACATACAATCAATCGTATGTTGATGACATTGCAGGGACTTTGGACCATACGCGTGTTTCTCAAAGTCAACCATCTTCCCCAACTCACTCAGTTCAGTCGCATGCATTTGTGTCTTCTCAACAACCACCTCAAGCAATCCCAAAACAGACAACTCAAAAACCACCAATTACTACTCCAACACGGCCACCTCAAGCACCGCGACAAGCTACCCCTCAACAACAAGGTACAAGTTTTGAATAGTACTTCATTTAATTTCATAGTTTTTGCATTGTTTTCTAGTTTTTCATATGTTTTTCTTGAACTTTTCAGCACATTGTAGTCCTCCTCCTTCTGTACAAAAACAATGGCACCGCCCCCTCCACCAATAATATTCAAAATGCCAACCAGAGGATCAGGAAAAAAGAACATTGGTAAATGCATGCCAATTCCTCCGGCCCCTAGTGGGACACTAAACATTGCCTCCTCATTTTGAATTCCAACCCTCTCACTTGGTGGCTTGCCCAACGCAACAATGGGCATATCGGTTTTAAATAATATAAATTTAGATGAAGATTACTTGGGCATTGATAGCAATGACCCAACTAGATTTTTCAATACACGTGAGATGATTCAAGGCCAGCAGGTATACTTCTATTTCAACATAATTTACCATATTGAATTACATTTCACTTTAGATTTATTTGTTTGAATCTTGATTTATTTTATCACAAACAGGATCAAGCCACCCAAAGGTAGAAACAAGTAGTAGTTGATCAACCCGAAAGCCCCCATACCTCTCCAACGAGATCATCTTCATCAGATATAGATGGTGAACAGTTGCTACCTTTTCCTTTAGAGAACTTAATTGGTTATGATTGTCAATCCCATGTCGATGAGTTTATTCTACCTCATATCAGTCAGCTCATAGAATGGGAGAGAAGGGCTAAAGTACTTATCAATGAGATAATAAGTCGTTATGAAAATTATTGGCAAAGGGATAGTTTATATACTGCAAGTCCAGAATCAACCTGCGAAGATGGATTCCTTACTTACCCAAGTAAGAAGTGGGACTGTCACGTATAACAACAACTATAAAGATGACATTTTGGATAAGACATTAAACAAATTGGAAAATATTAGTGTTGAGGCCCAATGCATATTTTAACAAATGGTCTAAGGACAAGGATCTGGTAGTAGTTGCAAATGCCGAGAGAGATAGAGTGGTCATAAGTATTATCACTTTCAAACAATATTTTTTGTTAATTTAAAGTTTTCTTATTTTAGTAATATGTTGAATTGACATCACTTTTTTTGTGCAGTTGAAATATGAAAATTTGAAGAGTCAAGCAAAGGTTTTCCAAGTTCACTTGGAAACCGTGAAGAACAGTTTATCCGCAATGAAGAATTTGAAGGAAAATATTGTTTTGGTTAACAAACAAAACAATACACTAAAGCAGATAATTAAAGAGCATGGCTTCGACCCTGAAATTTTATTCAAAACTAAGGCAATTGTTGATCCAAATTTGTTGTCCCATGGAGATGCGACAAAGCAAGAAGAAAGAATTTTTAAAAATCTAGACAATGTTGTGGAAGATCTCATAAGTTCTGGGATTATTTCTACCATTGGGGAAAGGGGTTGGAGAAGATGGGAAATTGGGGAAAGGAGCACAGGAGTGGAAAGGGGTACAAAAAATTGAGGGTTGAAATTTTTTATTATTGAGTGTGGAAACTTGAAAAATTGAATCTATATTTGAAAATTTGAAACATTGAATGTTGTGGTCATGGCATTTGAATTTTATTATCTGGATTTGAAATTTGAAACTTGAATTTGATAGCCTTTGAAAATTTGAAATACTATATAATCTTTAATTTTATAACTTCCTATATATTATGTATAGAATTTCTAGATTGTATATGGTGTTTATGTTTTTCTCTCTACTAATAATGATGATTGCATTAGATGTGGATGATGACATTACAATAGAATCAGTCTCATAGATATGGATTATCATGAATTGTATGTGGACGTAGATTTAGCTTCAAGATCATGGAATGGATGATGATAATGGATAATTGTTTTAAGAAAATTTGGAATGTAGTGTTAGAGACATTTAAACGTTCTCAAATTCTTCTTCTCTATACTTGTAAAATGATGACATAGAATGGATATAGATGATGATGAATGATGATAATGGATAATTGTTTTAAAAAAATGGAATGTGTTAGTAGACGTTTCGATTTAAAATAGATAAATAATTGTTTTAATAATAATGATTATGATAATGATATGATGAATTTAATAATTGAGTGTCGTGGATTATGATATGATAATGATATGATATATATGGATGATGATGAATTTTTATGTGGACGAGATTTAGCTTCAAACGATCGATAGTGATGATGAATTGTATAATGGATCGTGGATTATGAATTGTATAATATGGAAAAATCTTCCTCTGTGTAAAATTTGATTGTGTGATTTTATCCCACAAAGTTTAAAAAATATATCAAAGCATTTTGCAAAATATAAAAATAAATTAAACATAATTGTAAAAAATCAAGAAAGGTCATATGATAGGGTTTAAGTTACCTCTAGTGTTTTAGATGGTTGTGAAATCATCACTCGTAATGTGCTAGATCTTTGTTTTAAGAAAACTCAACACGAGAAATGGATTAGTAGATAGATGGGTGAGTTGCCTGACATTGTCAGTCCCGAGAAGTACCAGCTTCCTCGGATGGATGTCAACCCACGTTTTAAAAAAAAAAAATTAAAAAATGTATTTAAATAAATGTAAATATATATACTGTAACATCTTTAATGATAACAAGAGCTGAAACAAAATTTAAGGTGACAAACAATAAAAGTAAGGTGAAGGAGATACCTATTTAAAGTTGAAACAATCCATTATCAATAGCTTCTTCAAACTCGATGTTCTCTTCTGTAGAGTGTGATGATGCACCAATTCCACTCTCAACATTGGGAACAATTGTACTTGTAGTTGTATTATTCACACCTCTTCTTTCACAAAGGGAATTCCAATGTGCAATTTCTCTATCGAAAGGAAAGGTTTCCATGGAGTAGTGAGATACATAACACCTCATGCAACTTTCAGATTTTTATCCAACTTGTTTCTCAGTTTTGATTTTATAAATGATAATGCACTAAAAACCCTTTCGTCCTCCATAGACCCCAAAATCATTGTTTGGCATAACTCATATAATCTGAAATATTCACTGATATCTTCTTGTAAGATAGAACTTTGATAGATTCCTCACCACAACCTTGTAATAGCACCACTTTTAGAAGGTTCGTCTAAATTTTTATATTGGTTCCTCATTGTTGTTGTAAAATTTGTTGATTGAAACTTTAATAAATCAGCATTCAGTATACCTTTGATTTCCATACCCTTGAACTCAAGTCTTTGTGAAATGTTCCATTATTGTACCCATGGATTTATGGAAATTTTTTACAAATTCAGCACGACCACCTTCAGTATTCCAAAAATTAGGATTCATCACACCCATGGCTTCAAGAATTTTATCTTTGGAGAAACGTTCTCTAATTTTTGATGATAAGGATTCTAAATTTTTTTAAGCTTTATTCTTGTTTCAACTATAACAGACTCAAAGAGATTACGTGTCATGGGAACATCTTCTCATTCCGATCCTGTAATATCTTGACGTTTTTACAAAATGTGTAGTGGTATGTCCCTCCCATTAACAAGTGATGCAGAGGTGATCGTGGATATTAAATCTCAAATAGTTACTGGGATTTTTAAGATCTAATAAAGCTTTCCAATTCTTGAAAATAGGTGTATCAAAACTATCTTGGGAACAATACAAGATATCAAGACTTTGACATACCATTTTTCTCATCCGTATAAAATCCACAATATAGATTAATCTCCCCTGTGCATGCTTCATCAGTGTATTGATCTCCTGCAACATTGGAAGAATACCAACCAATGTAAGCAATGTCTCCAAATCAGTTAAACGGAACAACAAGTCCCTCGCCCTATCAACTTCATGATGATATTTGTGCATGAAACCAACCAACGAAGGATACTCCTCACGAACTCTGCATGCAGGTTCATACAAAGAGATCCATCTAGTCTCAACATCTTTCAAGTTTTTTTCCATCTGTAATTCCAATTGCAAATTTCTAGAACTCAAGAAATCACTTTGGGATGCTTGCCATATAGGCATGAAGTTCTCTTATAAGGTCTTCTAATTTAGCAACATTTTCATAGTTTGCTTACCATTTTATACGCTAAATTCATTCTGTGAGCCATACAGTGAATTGGTAGCATATATGGGGCCATTGTTGTTTGTAATCTAACACACAACCCTGTTTGGTGACCCGCATGATGATGCACCATCTTCTCCACGCATACCAACTTCATAGAGCAATTTCATAATCGTCATTCCAACAATATCTTTCAAATGAGAAACAACTATTTTATGTAGGTTTTCGGCATTACAGTTTTCAACCATTTTCATAACACCCAATAGATGAGGTGTCCTTATATGATTTTCTAAAGTATAGACGTGGATACATACCCATGCAATGTTGTCAATGTTGTCACTTCATCAATTAAAAGAGAGATAAACTTTGATTTTTTTACATTCTCTTTCAAATCTTCCTTCTCTATCATCGAAAGGCATTTTTCCATTTCCCATCCACTACTTTTAGACCAATGAGATTGAGGTACGTTTGGCATTCCATTATATTGATACAAAATTTGAAATCAAGGAAATCGAAATCGGTCTTCCTTTCTTTAGTATGTGAAATAAAGTAGAGAATTGTATGAGTTTTGCATGTAGATTTGTTTGATTCATCTTACCAATTTGTGATGTGATCATTCCTCCCTTTTCCACGAGATGTCTACGTTTTTTTTCTTATTGCTTCATAATCCACTGCATATTTAACATGCATGCATTATTTTTCAGTTTTCCACCTGTGTGTTTTGATTTTCTAGCCATCCCCCTCGTTATAATCAAATATTGTTTTCCACAATGTTTTTCTATAGTGTCCAACTTCATTTGCATTTTTGTTGCTTTCCCAATTTCCACGTACATATTATACATGTACATTCAGATGGGATCTCTTCTGAATTAGATGATTGTACAAGTTCGATAAATAGAAATTTGGCAATTGCCCAATCAAACTTGTATGTCCTGCCAATGGTCCACATATTCTTGTTGTTTTCAATGTTTTACTTTTTTGAGTAGAATTTTGAGCAATATCACAATCACCTGGTTTCCTCTTTCATGAACCAGAATTTGAATTTGATTTTTGTGTTCCATTTTGTTGAGTATTTGTATGTGTGATATCTTGATGCACTCCTGGTTGCACCCCAACAGAAGAATATCTTCAAGATCTGGCATCTCAAGCTTATATCTTCAAGATCTGGCATATTATCGTAGGTGTCATTTGTTTGATACTGTGTAGAATGCATGTCCACCTCAATATTACCTTCCACACATAGTCAGTATTTTGATTCTTTCTAGTGGCAGCTATATGGTTGTTGGTAGTTTCAATATCTGTATCAACAGAGTTTCCAAAATACTTGAACAGGACTTCTGAGATTTCTTAGTTACTTTTAGGGTCTTCGCATTCTGAGGACTAGCACCTTCCATTATTCTAAAAGAGTCCTGCGTCAACAAAAGAACCAAGTAGCGTGTCGTCGAGTCAAAATTACTATCGCACATCAACTATCACAATCCCTTGTCGCATCAATAATGAACCCCTTTTTCACACATCAATAACAAACCCCTTGTCATGCATCAACAGTGCGTCAATAACTATCATCATGTCAATGCGTCGCCAACAAGGCGTCAACTATCATTATCTTTGTCGTGTGTCAATGCATCAACTAACAACATCATTATCTCTATCACATGTCATCAAAAGGGCATCATCCCTCTACACACGTCAATATATCCCCTGTCACATGTCAACTACTAACCCCCTTGTCGTGCATCAACGAAATACCTCCTTGTCATGCAAGTCTACAATACCTCTTTGTCACGTCAACTATATCCCTATCGTGCATCAACAACTAACCCCCTTGTCGCGCGTCTACAATACCTCCTTATCGCGCATCAACTATATCATATCGTGCATCAATCAAATATCATCTTCCTGACTCTAAACTACTAACAGGCTAACAACAATCTCTGGTGCTTAAGAGTATGCGAGTTCATGGTATTGGTAATTTGGTAAGCTACTTGTGGTAGTACCGTAGTATACTACCTAGTGAATCACCTAGGTTTTTATAGGAGATGTTTTCAAATGTAGGCAAAGCCGACCCCAAAAAAATATATACTATAAATTTTAGGGTATAACCCACTAAAATGTCAACCTACACCTAAATGATAGGATAACCCAAACTGAATTGTACTTGTAGAGAGCTTTGTGTAGTGTGTAAAACCCCAAATGATGCCCCCTCAATGGGGGCATATACAACATCACGAGATAGGAGGATGCGGCCCAAAAATAGGATTAAGCTGCGTAAACTATGCCTAGTAGGGGGAAGGGAATGTGTTTGGTAGAAACCAAGGTGCACACAAACAAGTGGATAGAAACAAGTGTTAGTATGAACAAGCATGCATGTAAAAGACAAGTGTAAGATACCAAACAATGTAGAAGCTAGAAATCCAAGTAAATACACAAGAAGAAAATCATAGACCATCAAAGAGGGTTGCAAACATGGGACATCACTCAAGATGTCACAAGACACTCAAGGTCACAATGGCCACATACAACAAACAAGTGTGCACACTAAATAAAGGGCAAGGCCCACATACAATAGAAAATAAGAAACAAACATTAGCAAAAAATTAGACAGATAATCATGGTAACAAGTAATTCTGCAAACAAATGTTGAACATAAAGCACCCATTAGCATGTTAGAAAGATAGCCCATATGTCAAAAGTGTGTATAACTAAAACATTAGAGTTCTATAAAACAAAATGAAATAATAGCACCTGTAAGAGACGAATGTGGATTCCCCAAAGAATTGTGGGATTGGTAGAGGAAAGAATCCATGTTGTGTGTAGGAGATCGTATCAGCAATCATAACTAGAAAAGGACGTGAACACGCATGTGTGTATGATAAATATAATGACATATAAGAGACCTATTTAGTATGTGTAATAAGTGAACATGAACAAGAAAATGCAAGCAAGAGTAAAAGCAACCAAGATATACAGCATGTTTTGGATGGATGAAATAGAATGTAAAGTGAATAATAGGATCCACATGCCCCTAGGTGAATGGAAGTGTATGCGGTGAGGTTCATTTAGTATGCCCCCTCAGCAGTCAAGAATGAACTATAAACGAGAGTGCGTCATCGGGAAATGGTCAAATAGTGTGTTGGGTGTAACACGTTGTGGTGAATGTGTGTGCGTAGTGATGATGATGTGACCTAAAAATGATGTGTGCATGACCTTATAACTGAAGTGTATATCACGATGAGATGAATAAATGGAGTGGTGATGTAGCCTAAAGTGTATACCACTACAAGATGAAGGAATAGGTAACCATTTAGCCTATAGAGTATGTCAATAACCTAGTAATGTCTCATGGTAGAATGTTGAATGATGAACATGTGAGTATGATAAGGTCCATTTGATTTATAAAACCTCAGCAATGAGTATGGACCGAGGAACTACAATGTGTCATAGAGTAATGAGTGAAGCACATAGAAGAATATGTATGATGTGTGATGATAATAGACGACCGTGTGATGTGTAAAATATGTAATATGTGATGTATGTAATGCAATATGTGTACATAGACTAATAGTATAGTATGTAGGATGAGTAGTATATGATGTTAGACTTGTAGACAATATGGGTGTGTGATGTATGATGAAGACTAGTATGATGATTTAAGTATGTATGATGTGTAGATGTGCATTGGTTGGAATGATGTAGACTACACGCATAATGTAGTATGTAGGATGTGAGATGAGTGATACCTATTTTGTAGTGTGTGGGGTCCATGTGTGGAAGATGCCCTCAACATTCAAGTGTGAACCGAATCACAAGAGTGTGTCATCGGGTAATGATGATGATAAAGTATAGATGAGAATGTGTATGTTAAAAGGTTGTTAATGTGAGTATGAAACATGTGGTGGAGCTATGTTGGAGGGGGTTGTGTTGGATACTATGTCCCATAAGTGTGGAATATGAAGAATGTAATCATGTAATATCATCTAGGTGGTCATCATTTTTGTGGTCAAAATCGAATGAACAAGCATCCGATACCTAGTAAGAAATAGTGTCGGGTTGGCCACGTAGTGAGCCATTAAGGCTTAAGTTATATATACCCATAACATATTCCTTATCGGTGAAGGGTGGTAAAGGAAATTCATGTGCATACTTGACGAGTAAGATGTTGTGTATATCCATTGCGATATGAATGCATGACCAAAGGGCATCGAGAAAGAGATGTCTGTATGATCAAGATCTAGAGTGCCCCCAATGTAATCAAGCCATGATTACCCTAATGTGAGTGGAGAAGAGTGAGGAGTGTGTGATAGATAGACCGTAAGATGGAAGACATATAATCCATAAGTAGCAGTAATAGTGATGAAGCCATAATATATATGAGCATGAATAGGAGGATAGAGGTCCCCAAAAGTGAAACCGAGTCGAGGTAGACCATCATGTGAGCATATGGTGCCATCACAAGTAGGATCAAATGGAATATGTTCCCAATAAGAATAATTCATGAAAAATGTGTAAGTAAATGATGGGCGTGCTAATGGAGGTGGTACATGTGAAGGTGTAAGTGATAGAGTAATGTCCATAGACTAGACAAGCCCCTAATAAATAATCACAGTAGTAGTAGTAGTAGGTGGTGTAGAAGAGATTGCATCTATCACACAAATGACACCTTCAAGTGGTGGAAAGTAAGGTGGTTCGTCCATAGGTTGAGGATCATTTGTAGTGTAGACACCTAAATCTACTTACACAATTTAATACTCAAATTACACTAATAATGTTCACTCCCTCTCACCTTGAGCAGATAATGGCATTTCGTTATCTAACTATACTTCTAATTCACTCGGGATGATAATTAACGACATTTTGATTAGTGATAATCCTCTTAATTACCTAATTATATGTTAATTAAGCCTTTAATCTTGCATTTAACCAATAAACCTTCTTATGGGCTAAATATCGCCCAGAACTTCCAAATCTATCCAAACCTCTTCCATATACTCTCAAAATTCTTCTTAAGCCTACTTAAGATCCTTAATTAATCCTAAAATATTAATTGGCTCCTAATCTAATCAAAAATTGCATTTTCATTTTACCCTTTTGTCCCACATGCACTAGGATTCTAAACTTTCTCAAATGGAAACCTATAAATACAAGTCTAAGGAATCCCTTTCAACTTTACACCTTGACTCCTTGGAAATGTATGAGATCTCATTTGTATTAGCTAAATTTATAAGACATATGATCTTGAGCCCTCCTCCATTGCAGTAGCTTCTTCATCTTGCATCCATCACTCCAAGTTTGGTTAGTAGGAGAATATCTAAACATGCTCTTGTATCCATTTTAGAGAGATCTCTTCACCTTTTTGGAACAAACAACACAAATATGATTGTTTAGGATCTAACTAGGTTCATTTAAATTTTGCAATCTAAAGAGTAAAACATAGCATAGGATGTTAGTTTGGTTTATTCAAAGTTTCCTTCATATTTAAAGAAGTTAGTTTCATAAGATCTTATCATGATGTTCTTGATAGATTTAGTTAGGTGGAACTACTAGGTGTTAGTTTCATTTATACTTGCATAGCTAATATTTTCATGCCAACAATTGTGAGCTTTGGTGGGACAGATCCATAGTCCTTTGTATTTTATTTCAAGCTTTGTTTCAAAGTTGTTTAAACTAACCCTCTTTTTCATGTTTGGTTGAATGTAGAGTTTCTTAGCTTATTTAGATAGGATTGTGTGTGTTTTATGCTCTTTACATGATCAAAGGAGGTAAATTGCTGTCAAATTTGGAGTAAAAATACCAAGTTTTGAGATTTTTACAATTTTTTTGCAAAAAAATCCCATGTTTTTTAGTCACCTATAGGAAATGGCGTGCATATCTCATTCTGGGTGCACAGTCACAACCCTTACTGTGTTTTTTTACACATGGGTGTGCATACGTCATCGTGGGCACATATACACTGTTAGGGGGCACATATGTTACAAAGGGGTGCACATATGTCAATAGAGGCATGCATACGTTGAATTGTGTACATAACCTATCTTCCAGAGGCCATAACTTTTACTCCCAAACTTATAATGAATCCATTTTTTGTGTTGGAAAGGTATTGAAGTGAAATACACAATGGAAACTTAAAATTATGATTTTTACTTACGAAAAATTATGGTTTCCTTTATTATAAATTTAGTCATTTCTAACATGTTTAAATGCTTTGTAAACACTTAATTTATTTGAATTGCTAACATCTTGCAGGGTTTCTCAAGCTAATCATTATTTTTGGGATATATATTGAGTCATGCTTTGTGCTAACTTGTCTTGATAAGTTGATGAATGTTGCATTTTCATTGATGAGGCTAGGACCACGTATGATTTAATAAAGTAATGAACTTCATCTTAATTAAAAATAATGAGTTGTGCATTTGATTTGTAGGCTTTCTTAATTATTTGTTAACTAGTTGGATTTCTCGTTACGTATGCTCTTCCTTTGCATCTTAGGACAATCTTAGGAATCAAAAACAATGTTTGATCCTCTTTATATGATGCCTTGATCATTTTGAGAACTACTAATATTTGCATGAAGGACCATATCACTTGTGAAAGAATCAGGATCTAAACAAAAGCTAACATGTTTGTTGTAGGTTATCAACGGTGTGCAAAACCTCATTAAGCTAAAAGATAAGAAAACACACCACATTCAAAACACTTGATATGCAGGTTCGGATAAGGGTAAACTCGTCCACTTTGAAGTAGGAGTACCCTTTGGCATAATCCTTCAGCTAATAAGAGGGATGCTCCTAGGAACCCCAAAGTAGTCCACGTAAGAGGGAACCTTGTGGACAAAATGGGAAGCGCTTTGTTTACCTACTTGATTAGTTTTACACTTGTAATTCTCCATTGCGACCCTAGTGAAAATACAAATTAACACATTTTATGCTCATTGTATCGAATAGGGTAAAGTACAGTCGGGATACTCTAAGGTTTAGTCAATACGAATTCATTGGAAAATCGATCTCGCAAAGGTAGTTTGTGACACCTAGTTGAGAGAACTAAATAGGAAGCTATATCATCTTAGATCCAACTTGACCAAAACCAATTGCATTTCAAATAGCTATCATAAAGCACTAACTTTTTTGGAGTCACAACCTTGTTTTTCAAACAAGGGAGGGAGTTCATTAAAGTTTGGGCTTAGTGTTTTTTTATCACGAAGCTTACAACGAATACTTTTCCTTAGTTTTTCACTTGCCTTAAGGCACGGTGAAACTTTGACAAAGTTATACTTAGTTTATTTCATCACCACTTAGATTACTCCTTGTTTTCTTGTTGCCCATTTGGGACAAAATAGAATGACATACGCAGATACCACTAGAAATAATCGTGTTTGCAACTTTTGTAATTTATTTGCATGACTATATTGCAATGTCGTAATGCAAGTCTGAATGGTATGTCTTCATGTTCTAGTAGGCCCTTTGTCTCTAACCCATATTGAGACACATCATAATCGTAGTTAGGATTTTATCCTCATTGACTTCCATTGAGTTGTACGTTACTCAGGTTATATCGATACAATTTTGATGCTTATGTCTTGTTTCCCTTGGGAAACTTGATCTAATTCTCTGAGTTATATTGTTACGCCACTTGCATACATAGCAAATTATTGATATACTTGACTTAGTTTTTGATTCCAACATTGTCTTGGGTCTTGGAAAACGTCGTTATATTGTTAGCATTGTGGTGACATCATTTTGATACTAAAAATATTTCCTTTGTCTACGAAGCTTGATTTACGTATCCAAATAGTGTTGTTGTCTTTGCTCACATTGGTAGCCTCCTTTTTCATAACTCAGACTTTGTTTGTTTCTAGAAACTTATTTTAGTATACCTTGTTAGGGGATCGCATCAACACCTTCTTAGTACTTAGGCCTTGTTTATATCAAACTTGACTTAAGTGGTGATATCGTTGTGTGCATGGTTTTGTGCTTAAGCTAAGTTAGATGAATAAGAACTACCACCTAAATAGTTCTATAACAAAGCTAATGACAAAATCTAAGCACCATCAAAGATGAGAGATAAACAAGATTAATACTAAGCATAATGCATTAACTTTGAATTAACATGCTAAAGTATTTAAACCTCTAATTCTGTAGATTACCAGAAATAAGTAAATGGACATATGTAGGCTCCATGGCAATCAAATTAGTTGTTTTTGATATCCAAGAACCTAGGAATGGGAGCTTATCAAATTTGGTGTACAAGACCCTTTTGACTCTTCCCATATGACCCAAGCACTTTGGCTAGAAAAGAGACTTAACTCTTCAAGTGGTGAATTCTCAAGAATAACAAAGGAAAGCTTTTAGTCTATTTGCTATGTGCTTTGCTTTTTTCTTCTCAAGGAATTTAGGTGTAGGTGTAAAGGTAGGAGGAGGGCTCTTTATATAGCCCAATGGATAAAGGAAACACTACATCCCTTTGCATGTGGGATAATAGAGATGTTGAGTTAGTTGTGGATAAGGGGGGTTTAGATAGGGTTGAGTTAACTTTAGGAGGGTTTAGTTTGTCCATTAGTGACCCATGTGGATAAAGGGGGCCTATTAATTAATCAAGATGATTTAATTAATAGATGTGCAAGCTTATAGAAGCTTTTAGAGGAATATTAGCATGATTTAGACTATAGAAGGGGATTAAATCAATTAAATATTGATTTATTGGTTAAATGAAAGGGGAAGCTAATTAATTAATAATAATTAATTAGTCTAGATAAAAGGGGGATTTATTAATGAAGGTCGTTAATTAGGGTATTCATTGGATATGCGACTTAATTAATTAGCGTAGTGTAATTAATTAACGATGATAAGAGCGAAGATGAGCGCCTTTGACGATATGTCACCAATTTGCAAGAAAGGAGATAATTAGCACAATTTAAGTATTTAAATTGCTCAGTGTAATTATGGGTGTCTACATTTGCCCCTCTTTGGGGTGGCGTAAGTGACGTCATTTCAAATATAGTAGACGGATGAAATTTTGAAGGGATAGAAGAAAAATTAGTAGTAGGGAGAGATGCCCCTCGAACGTCGATGGGGTGATGAAGGAAGATGATCGACGATCGAAAAAGGTGAGAAATAGATAGAAGAATGGGCAGGGGCAGAATGCCCTAGTGAGATGGAAGATTAGGGGTGAGAGGAAAGTGATGCAAAATAAATATGGAGTGGAGAGAAGAACTTAGCCTCTAGCCTTTGTATTGGAACAATTTCAGTGTCATCATATTGCCAAAAGATCTACGTCATCGGTCTTTATTAAAAATATAAGCATACGACAAAAGTAGAATGACATGAAAAGCCATACTACAAACAATTTTCCATTGTTGAAAACACCAACCCCATGCAACATACAAAATGCAATGTAATACAAGAAGGAAACAAGCTCATGTAATAGGGAAAACTAGTACAGATGCATATTTCCAACCCAACAACGATCAAGCATAGTTATACTGAGATGTTTTGTTATCAAGATGAAGAGATCCACATGTTCGTGAGTGAAGAAAAGGGTTAAAAATGATGCCCCAAGAAAGGATACATGTAAGGGGAAATAATGATGGAAAAGAGGTCCAAGTAGAAAGCTTTGTGAACGAAACAACACTAGGCAACAAGATGTGCCCTGAGTACTAGATGAAGCAAAGCAATTATCTTTGTGAATGGTTGTGAATTCCGATGATCCGTGAGTCATATTAATCAAGGAAAATGTGAAACAAACCAATAGGATATGGAGAGGATACCATGCGCAAGAAACAAGTTTCAGCCGTAATAAGCAGGTTACCTATTTTTAGGTTTTTTTACTTTTTAGGATTTCGTGAAAAATTTTGCCTGTTTTTGGAATTTTGAAGTGATATATATATATATATATATATATATATATATATATAGTTTCTATTTTCTGAAATGTGGTGGACAGTAGAAGAAAATAGAAGAAATAGAATGAAGGGCCTAGGTGCAACAAAACATGCTCCAAGTGGAAGAAAGAAGAAACAAGCGACAAATAATGTCCTTGTGCAGTGGAAAAATTAATAAAATAATTATTTTGAAAATAATTATATTACGGGAGCATGGATAAGAAGAAAAATCACCTAGGAGCAATAAAAATTGTCCTAGGGAGAAGAAAGGGGTATTGGACGAAAAAAATGCCCCAACACGGTGAAAAATAAAAGAAGAAAAATAATTATTTAATTAAAATAATTATTCAACGGTGAACAGAGGAGAAAATGACAATCGAAACGAGCCTCCAGGCATTCACGACGGTGAAAAATAGGTTGATATACCCCACTCGGGGGGTAAATCACCACGACTAATTCATTTTAACCGACCACTATTGATTTTTTACCGCGAGGCTCTGACAACAATGAGGACAATGGTGATCACACGGGACCGATTAAGATGGGTAGACACAGTCGAGGGTACCAGTGGCATGCCGACGATGGCACCTTTGTGAGTATCTAAACCCTCTTTGTCAATTTTGTCATTAATGCCCCTAGAAGTAGGAATTAGGTTTAGGGTTCACCTCGGTGTGCATGCATGCAGGCGCAGGTGTCTCCCTCAGGGCGCAAGTGTCTCTCTGGGGGGCGCAGGCATTCAAATGGGAGTGCACACACACGTAGGCACACAAACTCACACTCGCACGCACATACACCACACATGTGTGCGCATGTGCACACATGGAAATGTAGCGTACACACCAAGGATCCATATGTGCGCACACGCGCAGGCACCTGGAAGATAACATGAGCACCCTTAAGTGGTTGCGCGCATACGCTTGATAGTGCGTGCATACACCCAATAGGGAGCCCACACGCCCCAAAGGGTGTGTAGGCAAACTTGGCACATGGAGGAAAAAAAGAAAATGTCAAAAAGCTGACACTTAGAAGAAAACCTAGGATTTTTTAGTCAACCCTAGAAATGATAGGTAGAATTTTAGAAGAAATGTTAGTAATGACATGTGGTCATATTTTATAGAGGCGCATGCCAGTGCTTTAGACGCACGAGTGTCATTCATGGATCGTTGAGCTGGAGGGGAGCATATGCCGTCAAGACCGGCGCGTGATGGCCATACTTCTTGAGGTGGTGGGGCTAGGCCCCATAGCCCGTATGCCATCCATCATCTTAGACCATGGATTACTTACTACACTGGCCGAGCGGTGGCATAGCGAGAGCCAGTGTTTCAAACTTCCTATTGGGGAGATGACCATGACCCTAGAGGATGTGTGGCGGATTCTCCACATGTCGATCATGGGTTCCTTGATTGAGTACACCTCTGACATAGGGTAGATTAGGGTAGCCTGTAGCGACTTGTTTGATAGAGATGACATGCCGCATGACGGTATGATTGTCACATTACATGATTGTATTTCTAACCCGACACTACACCGGGGCCCCTATATATTATGTCACTTATCAGTGGGTTTTTTCTCACTGATAAGACTGGGACATCTTTTTTGAGAGGGTTGATGCCACTAGTACATGGGATTTTTAGTGGTGAGCGCTATTGTTGGGGATAGTGTATACTGGTGCACCTTTACTAGGATCTACATCTTATCACTTACCACTGTCAAAAGACGGTGGGGCTTGCCTCATTACTACAGATTTGGTCATGGGACCATATTGCTATCGAGCACCTGTGGGCACTCTACATGTTCGAGATCCAGAGGAGCCATCTTACATGGCATGGGTATCAGTAGGTGGTGATGTACGAGGCCACCTAGGCAGCTTATACAGTACCAACGAGAGTTCGATGAGTTGCTAGAGAGAGATATCATATGGAGACCCTACAGGCACATTTAGTGGCCAGAGGATGTTGTAGAGCTTAGTGTTTGCACATAGTAGAGCATTTTCTCCTTGGCAGTCATAGCTATATTATTGAGCTATACAAGGTTGATAGATGCGCCAATGACAACTAGGCATGATATAGGGGGTTCCACAGCCACACATATGGTATGCCCATAGAGACTTGGAGAGGCAGACCATGGGGCCGCATATATAGGTGACCCGAGCCAGGCGATTTCTTACAAGTGGCCCCATAGGTATGGGATCCAGTGCTACAGGTTAGAGATCCGAGGCACTACCACGGATTACTAGACGTGGTATGTGACTGTTTTACCCCGACGTCTGACTATCCCAGAGGAGGCCTAGCGAAGCAGGTGCTAGACCACCGAGAGAGATTTGGCATGGTGGTGATCGAGAGAGGGTGCAACAGGATGTGACCCAGAGGATCCATTTGATGGATTACCCCATGATGAGTAGGGTACCGCATAGGTATAGGGACCGAGGCTGCAAGGTCCAAGACATGCATCCGCACAACCTTCTAGGCCTTGAGTTCTAGATCGTGGTCGGTATTCGATCAGGTCACTATAGAGAGAGAGACCAGGCCCAAGCTCAAATTTTAGAAGTGACAATTTGAAAGAGATCGGAAGCGCGAGCCCGGGATGGTTAGGGAGGTGATAGTGTTGTGCATTTTTAGTAGATATGACAGATGACCACGTAAATGGCCCAGATGGCGATTTTATATCAGTAGACATAGGCTCAGTTGTAGCATGTGATACTTGAGTGAGATAGGCTAAGAGTTGAGTGCATAGTGGGCCAGATGAGCTTTCCCGAGCCTCAGTGGAGATAGTGTCCTTCTGACGCCACGATGATGGCACAAATGGTGACTACTCGGACACAGAGATCTAGCTATGGTAGAGGGTAGAGCCTCTTATTATAGGTCCTTATACTTTGAGGTAGTTTCGACAGAGTGGAGAGTGCCTTCCTATAGCCAACAATGAAAGCAAAGGTATTAGATCCGAGAGGCCTCAAGCCTTAATGAAGCAGCCACTGACAGGAGAGCTAGCAATGCTCATGATATGCCACCACCATGAGACAAACTGGCTACCCCATCGGAGGGCTCGAGTCAGCCCTGAGGATTGTATGTGACACATGTGCCTCTTGATGAAGGCCTTTATTCTTTGATAGATGTATCATCTTTTGTACACCTCAGATGAAGGCATTTTTGATGTATAGCAGTTTTGATACATGCCTCTGATGAAGGTTGTTATTCTTTGATATATGTATCATCTTTTGTATGCCTCAGATGAAGGCATTTTTGATGTACTGCAGTTATGTATATCTATCATTTTTGAGACAGATACATCACACATGTATTATATGGACATTTTTGACATGACATATGTGTTTATGAGATGGACATTGTTTTTATTTCTGATTGAGTATATGGATAGATAGATGTGTTTATGATGTTAGATGATTTGATTTCACATGTATATGTATCATGATTTGTTTGATGTATCGCATGTGTTTTGATTTCTAGATGATAAATCTTTTAGAGTATACCAAATGTATTTTACTCATGTGATGTGCCATACTTAGTGGATGGATGATATGATGATATGGGTGTGGGGGATAGATTTTGATATTTGATCCCTCTTGCCCCCATTTGATGATACGATATGTGATGATTAGCTTAGCATTCATGTATGATGTATACTTAGCTTTTTCTTGATATATGATGTATAGATGATGTTAGATGTGATGATATTGATGGTAATGTGATGATGTGATAACAAAACAATGCACATGCAACAAGCAAACACAATCAAATGCCCACAAAGAACATAATGAACAAATACAACAATGTACCATGATTCACTAGCATGCAAAAACATACCTCAATATGCACAAGCAAGAATAAATCTAATCTAAGAAAGAAAAGATGAATTCTAACAAAGTATGCCCAAGCAACAAACAACCTAAGTGCACAAACATGAAGCAACTATACAAGCAAAAAGCATGAAGCAAGACAATGCAAGTAAACGTAAGTAAATATTTTTGTAAGATTTTTTTTTCATGCAACAATTTTCTATTGTTTTTTATTTATGCGAAACAATTTTCTATTGTTTTAGGGATTTTGAAACAATTTTCTATTTTTTTAGTTTTGTGAAACAAATTTTCTATTGTTTTTGTGTTTTGTGAAACAATTTTCCATTGTTTTTGTGTTGTTTTCAGAAACAATTTTCCATTGTTTTTGGATTTTGAAACAATCTTCTATTGTTTTTGGATTTTGAAACAATTTTATTGTTTTCGTGATTTTCTAATAGTTTTCCAAAGTTATGCATAGGTGGCCAAGAAAGCGTGGATGCCCCCAGTGTTAGATGGGGAATATACAAGGGTAGATGCCACATGCTTATACACAGGAAGGTGAATCCACATAAATGTGCCCAACGCAAGGTGGGGAATAGGCCAAGATCATGCCCTCACAGATGAATAAAAGGAGACAAAGCCGGATCAAGGCTTGACAGGATTGGGCCCACAAGGAATCTCAGAGGTAGACGTGGAACTAGCCCTAGGCTAAGTAGAAATACCCTTCAGATGCAAGATGCTTGTGAATAACGAATCCTCCCAAGGCACCGAAACCGGTTTTCACCCAAGGACTTATCCAAAGCACCACAATTGTGTGGTTTTCACTTATGGATGACCTATTTTCTCTTTTTGATTTTTTTGTATTTTGATTATTTTACCATGTTTTTTTGGTTTTTTTTTGCTTTTCTAATTTTGTGCCATGTTTAAGCATAGAACCGCTTAAGATGCATGGCATTCATGGGCTCACGGAGCTCATCACCATTGGGGTGAGCAATTTTGTATGCTCTTGTGCCGTATTTGGCCATAATAACATAGGGTCCCAACCAATGTGGTTCGAACTTTCCTTTCTTTTCTCATTCTTCCCTTGTGTTAAACTAATTCTCCTTCATGACCAAATCATCCTTATCCAGATAATCCCTAAGAGAGATTCTTAGGGAAGGAAGTTCAATTTCTAGTGGGATGATAGATTCCATCCCAAATACCAAAGAATATGGTGTCGCACCTATAGGAGTACGAATAGAGGTCCTGTAAGCCCAAAGAGCTGGGTGGATTTACAAGTGCCAATTACTGAATTGTTTTACTTACCATTTTCTCCATTATTTGCACCAAAGTTTTATTTGTGGCCTTGACTGTCCATTACCTTGGGGATAATATGGTGTAGACCATTTTAACTTGATTTGGAACCACTGACAAAGACCCTTTACAGTTTTATTCTTGAATGACTTTCCATTATCAGTAACAATGGCTGCAGGAATGCCATACCGAGAAAATGATATGATTCATGATGAATTTGGAAATCGAGCTCCTGTTACATAGGTTAAGGGGACAACTTCCACCCACTTGGTAAAGTATTCAGTAGCCATGATGATGTGGGTATGACCATCAGATGAGGTAGGGGTAAGCTTCATCGACACTAAAATTTTCCTCCATAATTTCTATTTCATTAATGCATGTATTAGGAATAGGATGTTGTTAAGTATACTTAGTAGTAGCGTCGATAGAAGATAACGGCGCCACAAGACAGTGCCACCAATAATGTGGAGTACGGAATGATCAAAGTACAATAGGAATGTTGTAAAAAGTAAATATTTATCGTAAGTGGTCCGGTAATGTTAAAATGTCAAAGTTTGGGTAATTAGAGAAGTAGGGTCTACATGATTAGGAATTAGAAATATTATATTGGTAATAAGGACAAGGAGTGAGGTCATAAATATTTTGTGTATTTTATTTGTAAAAAGTCTAAAAATGTGGAACCCATGTAAAATGATAAGGTTTATCTTATCTTAAAGGATAAGCTTACATGTACAGATAAGAGTTAAGGTATGAAATATGATTCGTCAGAGTGGATTTCTTATCCTATCTTAGAGATAAGATGGATAAGCCTGGAAGTTCTATAAATAGAGAGGCCACCCCCCTCATTTAGCATAGAAGGAAGTAGTGAGAAATATTGTAGGAAGTGTGCGAAGGAAGCCATCAATTTAAAGGTGTGTTGAAGAAGCCATTAAGAGGTGTAATTGTAAAGTTTCTCCCATAGTCTTGGTGAAAGTCAAGTGAAGTCAATAACACTTGAAGTACCTCATGGGTGAGATTGTAACAATTTCATGTTAATATTATAATTTACTTTGATATTTCAGATTTGTCATCATTCTGTCTTATCATAGTCGATGGTATTTTTGTGTTATGTTGTTTTGTTTCTTGATTACATCCACCAAACTAAAGGTGTGCATTAGTAAATAATCATAAAGACGAGGAGTTCCGGTGAAGAATTATCATAGTGCCGGATTGGTGATGACATTTTGGTTCCGTTCTTGGGACCATTCCTCGTTGGTGGATTTTCGGAGAGATATTCCCACTAGTCAAAAATCAATGGAGGGTAACCTTGTTTTTTTGCATGCTAGTAGTTACCATGGTAAAGTCATTTTTACCGTGAATAGTAGTTACCATGATAAAGTCATTTTTGTTGTGAATAGTATTTATCACGGTAAAGTCACTTTTACCGTGAATATTATTTACCACAAGAACTTCACTTTTATCGTGAATAGTGTTTACCACAAGAAAGTCGTTTTTACGCTGAGAAGTCAAGTTTTACCATAGTTTACCGTGGTCATTTCTATTTTCTTTGTAGAAAGGTGTAAAGTCACTTTCTAGTATAGTGATTCCAATTATTTGTGCACATAAGTCTTGTTAATTGTACTTGTAGGTTGGTATTTCACGGTGGTTACTTTTGAAAATGGGAAAGATTCCTATTTTTTCAGCTCAATCAATCAAGATGCTTCTTCTTTCATTCAAGAGTTTAAACGATCTTGTATTTGTAATAACCTTATAAGAAGGGAACAATGGACTGAAATTTTTCCTACCTTTTTGGATGGTTCAGCACTTAGGTGGTTTGAAACATTAGGTGATAATGTGAAAAATTCATGGGATTTATTAATTGAAAGTTTTCTTGAAGAATTTGGTGAACAACAAAAATATGCAGATCTCATGATCAAGATCACAAAGCTATCCCAATGAGAGAAGGAGAAGATAAGGGATTATCATGCTCGTGTTCTAGAGCTAAGGAGGAAGCTCGATGCCCAGATCCGGAAGGAAGGATTAGCGGATGGGTTGATGAATGGCGTGGATAATCTCCTCTGTAAGCACTTCATTCTTGGAATGAAGCCATAGATCAGACAATGAGTGAAGTATGACCACCCAGGCTACCATTGAACAAGCAAAGGAGATTGCAAGAAGGTAAGAAGAAAGCATGGAAGAGGAGCCCAAAGAAGTTGTGGCTAAAGTAAAGCCTACACTAGCGCCTTTGGTCCAGAATCCACAACCACTCTCGGTGAGCACAAATATTTCTCCTAGTACATCTACTGAGTATGAAGATCTGCTCAAAAAGATGGGTCAGTTAACTATTAATCTTCTTCAAGGAAAATAATTTAGTTCTCAGGGAGGAGATAGAGGTCAAAAAGAAATATTTCAAGTCGTATGTTATAGTTGTTATAAAAAGGGTCATTATAAGTATAATTGTCTAGATAGAGCTTCTACATCTGGTAAAGGAGATAATGATAAAGGAAAAGCACCTGTGAATTCTTTTGATGTAGTAGATAAGAGCAGAAATAATGAAGTAGATGTGTTTGTAACAAAAAGAAAGAAAAAATAATAATCAAGATGGAAATGATCCTAAGAAGATGAAAGAAGAAACTAGTAAGAAACATAGGAGAAGAAAGTTGGGTGTGCAGGATTTTCTACGATTTCACAGGGGCAAGGACCATACTCCATCTTGGAAGATCTCGTCTAAAAGGCCTCGCAAATATTACATATAGTCAACTCTTGGCTATGTCTTCTGAGAAGAGGCGGGAGTTGCGAAGTGGACTCAATGCTCGACGAAGGAAGGAGGTTGAGGTCCCTGTTTTGGAGGCAGAGGTGGATCCCTATGCTCCACAAGCTGAGGTATTATGTAATGGCATTTCAATTCATGATGTCTTAGTTGATGGAGGTGTTGCAGTTAATGTAATGACCAAGTTTGTAATGAATATGTTGGGTTTAAAAATTGATCGCCCTTCAACACTTATGTTAAGGTCATTAAATAAAGGAAAAACTAAACCAGAAGGTGTAGTTTCAAATGTGGCAATATTTGTTATGGGTGTTGTATGTGTGGTAGACTTTCAGGTGATGAAAAATGGTATTGTTGCGTACCCAATGCTGCTGGGAAGACCATGGCTAAGGAGAGTTCATGCAAGAAACTATTGGAATGAAGGTTTCATGACACTTGGACGTGGTAGAGAGAGGGTGAAGATAAACGTGATCCTCGACATCATAAAGCGTAACTCGTGGATTCAAGTGATGAAACCGATGATTGGACATCCTCTCGATTACTCTAGTACCAAAGTGAAGTGGACATCGAAGATGAAGAAAGTGAGGTGGATGTTTGGGGTCATGGATATCCTTCCAGTCACACCAACTCATGACCCCATAAAATTATCTGGAAGAAGAAGTTGATGATCATCTCCAACAAATAAAGATTGGTGATGTTGTGATGGAGAGTGAGAAGGAATCCTACCTCCACTCTTTTGAAGGTACATACACCTATTCACTTTTGATTACAAGGAACTCCGTCAAGTAAGTTGGGTAGAACATTTTATTGAGCTGGTAGATGGTGCTAAGCCCATAAAGCAAATGCCATATAGAATGAATCCTAATTTTTCCAAGATTGTAAAAGAAGAAATAGATAAGTTGCTTGATGCAGGATTCATATTTGCTATGGAGAATTTAGAATGGGTTTCTCCCATTGTGATCTCAATAAAAAAGAATGGGAAGCTACGCATTTGTGTTGATTACAGGAAGCTCAATAAGGAAACAAAGAAGGATCATTACCCTCTTCCATTTTCAGATCAGATCTTGGATGAAGTAGCTGGCCAGGAGTGTTATAGTTTTGTTGATGGATATAGTGGCTATAACCAAGTTCGTATAGCAGAGAAAGATCAGCTGAAGACCACGTTCACCACTCCTTGGGGAACATTTTCTTATAGAGTTATGCCTTTTGGGTTGTGTAATGCTCCAGAGAACATTCCAGCGTTTGATGAATAGGGTGTTCGAACCCTACATTGGGACCTTCATCGAGTATTTCTAGATGATTTTTACATCTATGGGAGCAAGTTGGACCACCTGCACCAGATGGAGACATCATTTCAAAGGTTAGATGAAGCACAAGCCTCACTAAACCCTACAAAGTGTGTCTTTGGATGTTCTAAAGGTGTTTTGTTAGGGCATGTTGATCCAGAGATGGTATTGGTGCACGATCCCGATAAAGTTTCAAAAATCAAATATTTACCATTTCCTATGAATAGAAGTAAGTTGAGATCATTTTTAGGCCATGTGGGTTACTATAGAAGGTTCATCAAGAATTTCTCAAAGATTGCATGACCCACTAACCTAGTTCTTGAAGAAGGATGTTACACATGAACCAGAAATAAGGCGCATGAAGCTTTTGGACAATCAAGGAAGCCCTAGTGTCTTCACCTGTTTTGAAGAATCCAGATTGGAGCAAGCCATTCATTGTGTACTCGATGCCTCGGATGCAAAGCACTAGGAAGTACTTTGAGCCAAAAGGATGAAAATGGGAATGAACATCCAATTTACTTTAGGAGAGCAGACAAATGAGCGATCTTGAGGTAAATTATATCAGAATCGAAAAAGAGGCTCGCTATCATTTTTTTCAGTAAAGAAGTTTAGAAATTACTTTCTAGGGAAAAATTTATAGTTGTAATGATCATCATGCTCTAAAATATATTGTAAATAAGCCTAACCCATCGGGAAGGATAGCAAGATGGATAATTTTGCTACAAGAATTTGAATTTGACATTATAGATAGGCCAGAAAGAAGCATGTCAATGCAGATGCACTCTCTCGAGCCTATGATGGTTTAGGATCATCTTGTAATGATGATGATTTCCCGATGCAAAGATTGTTCTCCTCGACACAATCCCTAGTGAATACATAGATATTTGGAATTATCCGAATGAATTCAAGTTTCCGATGGTGCCAATGTAAAGACTAAGAGAAAGATTACTCAAGCCGGTCATCCATATTCTATTCTCGCATGGAGTATTATTTCGAATAGGACTCGATGGACAAGATAAGAGGGCATTGGACGTGAGCAAGGGAAGGAACTGCTAGAAGAATTCCACAATGGTACATGTGGAGGGCACTTCTCTGACAACTACAAAGAAGAAGGATCTTGGATGCAGTTATCACCGCCCACTCTTTTTAAAGATTGTTATAATTATTGTAAGACATGTGATATTTGTCAAACACATGGTAACCGTAAGACTTCATCAGCTCCATTATGTCCTATTCTTCCCCTGGTCCCTTTGAAAAGTGGGGAATAGACATTCAGCAGTCCACTTCCAACTACATCACGCCAAAATAAGTATATTGTAGTTGCCACATGATTACTTAACCAAGTGGGTCAAGCTAGGCCATCAAAACACTTCCATGGATGAAGTGGCAAGGTTCATGTATGAACGCATTGTCACCAAATTTGGTTGCCCATTAGAAATTGTAAGATCAAGGAAGCCACTTCATTAATGAGGTGGTAGAAGCCCTAGTCAATAAGTTTTCTATTAAGCACGGGAAGGCAACAACATACAAGCCAAGCACAAATGGACAGCGGAACGAACAAATTTTGTGTTGTGTCAAATTCTAGCAAAGATGCAGCCTTGCAGTACATAAATGGGATAAAAGGATTCATGCAAAGCATTGTGGGCATATAGGGCAACATCAAAGTCAAGCAATAGGATACTCCATATTTCATTTGGCCTATGGCATTGATCCAGCTTCTTCCTATTGAGTTTGATATTCCCACTGTGAGAGTTATGAAAAATGAAAGGATGGATGAAAGTGATTCAGTAAAAGAAAGGTTGGTACATCTTCATTTGCTAGAGGAAATGAGAGAAATAGCAAAGGATACAAGCCATAAGAAGAAAATGAAGTAGAAGGAATACTTTGATCAAAAGATCCGGTGGTCTCCATTTCATGTGAATGACTTGGTTCTAGTATATGATTCCAGATACAAAAAAGAAGACAGAGAAAATTTCTTCCAAAATGGATGGGGCCCTACAAAATAGCAGTTGTGCATGAAAATGGTACGTACTGATTGGAGGAATTGGATGGCACTCCCATTACGAAATGGGTCAACCACGACAAGTTGAAGATTTTCCAAGCACCAAAAGAGTCTACTCCGAGGACGGAGTAGAAGCTAGGAAGGGGGAAGATGTCGACACTAAAATTTTCCTCCATAATTTCTATTTCATTAATGTATGTATTAGGAATAGGATGTTGTTAAGTATACTTAGTAGTAGCGTCTGATAGAAGATAACGGCAACATGTCAAGATGGTACCGCCAATAATGTGGAGTACGGTAGAATGTCAAAGTACAATAGGAATGTTGTAAAAAGTAAATATTTTTCATAAGTGGTCCGGTAATGTTAAAATGTCAAAGTTTGGGTAATTAGAGAAGTAGGATCTACATGATTAGGAATTAGAAATATTATATTGGTAATAAGGACAAGGAGTGAGGTCATAAATATTTTGTGTATTTTATTTGTAAAAAGTCTAAAAATGTGGAACCCATGTAAAATGATAAGGTTTATCTTATCTTAAAGGATAAGCTTACATGCAGATAAGAGTTAAGGTATGAAATATGATTTGTCGAGTAGATTTCTTATCCTATCTTAGAGATAAGATGGATAAGCCCTGGAAGTTCTATAACAGAGAGGCCACCCCCTCATTTAGCATAGAAGGAAGTAGTGAGAAATATTCAGGAAGTGTGCGAAGGAAGCCATCAGTTTAAAGGTGTGTTGAAGAAGCCATTAAGAGGTGTAATTGTAAAGTTTCTCCCATAGTCTTGGTGAAAGTCAAGTGAAGTCAATAACACTTGAAGTACCTCATGGGTGAGATTGTAACAATTTCATGTTAATATTATAATTTACTTTGATATTTCAGATTTTTCATCATTCCGTCTTATCATAGTCGATGGTATTTTTGTGTTATGTTGTTTTGTTTCCAGATTACATCCACCAAACTAAAGGCTGTGCATTAGTAAATAATCATAGCACGAGGAGTTCCCGGTGAAGAATTATCATAGTGCCAAATTGGTGATGACACTTCCTATCAAGTCAACACCCCGCTTATAAAATGGCCATGGGGTGGTGATGGGTTGCAACGGATGTGACGGAGCATGGATGAAATTTCCATACTTTTGACAAAGTACACATTTTCTAACATAGTTACAAAGACTCGGTTTCCATGGTAGAACAATAGTAGCCTACTATTAACAATTTTTGGCCAAAACCATTCCATTAGTATGTGCTCGCACACCCCTTCATGTACTTCTTTGATTGCTTGGATCAACTCTGTCATATCGAGACAATGTAACAAATTCCCATCGTAGCCACGATGATAAAGTGTACCTCCTAAAAGGGTATAATGGGCTATTTGGAAAATTAGGCTTTGTTTCTCAGAACGGGAGATATCAGGAGGGAACGTGTTGTCTTTGAGATAGGTAAAGATGGGCTCATACCACAGGGAATTGGGCCAACAACATCACAAGCCAAACAAGATTTTGGCATGTCGTATGCGGGCTGGCGTAAATTTTCCACAAATAACAACATGTCATTATTCCTTAGTGGAATACGAAGCATAGAACCCACTATTGCCATAACATCTGCCGATCTATTTTGTGCTCTTGGGATCTATTCAAATGTGATGCGCACAAAGTACTCTTTTAGAGTTTCTACTAGCTTCTTATAAGGTATGATATTTTCATCCTTAACCTTGTATTCATCATTAACTTGCTTGATAATTAACTGAGAATCACCTACAACCTTGACATGATGAATGTTCCACTTGATGGCGAGCTTCATCCCTATGATAAGTGCCTCATACTCTGCGATGTTATTTGTGCAAGGAAAACAAGACAAAAATCCTGAGGTATGGGATCACCGAAGGAGTAATGAGGACCACACCTGCTCCTAAACCATGAAAAGTAAAGGACCCATCAAAGTGTATCTTCCATACGGCATGATTCTTCAATGTATAGTAATGAGGCATCTGGCAGATCCAGATTCAAAGGTTCAGTGCCTTGCAAAGGTGCTTCTGCTAATTGGTCAGCGAGTACTTGTCCCTTAACCGACTTCTGATGCACAAACTCTATGTCAAATTCACTTAGTAGGATGATCCAATTAGCCATTCTACCTGTGAGGACAGGTTTTGATAGCAAGTACTTGAGCGGGTCAACTTTAGATATAAGCTTGGTTTTGGTATTCAATAGATAATGGCAAAGTTTTTGAAAAGAAAAGACAATGCCAAACAAGCTTTTTCAATTTGGGGATATTTGAGCTCATAATCAATGAGAGTGCGACTAAGGTAGTACACCACTTTTTCTTTGTGACCAAGGTCGTATTGGGTTAGCAACGCACCAATAGAAAATTGTGTAGCAAAGATATAAAGCAAGAGCGGCTCACCAAGAGTTGGAGGCATGAGGATAGGCAGATTGGCCAAGTATTGTTTAAGCAAGGTGAAGGCTGTTGCTACTTTGGTCCCCAAATAAAGGCGACATCCTTTTTAAGTAGGTGGGTGAACGAATGACACTTATCTAGCAAGCTGGGAGATGAAGCGGTGAATAGCCTATATTTTTCCTTGCAAGTTGCATGCATAATTGCTTAATGTTCTTAGGAGGAGGCATCTCAGTAATAACAGATACTTTAGCAAGGTATACCTTAATTCCCCTTCTTGATATAATAAAACCCAAAAAATTTCTTGATAGCACACCGAATACGCATTTCTTTGGGTTCAGCTGGACCTTGTACTCTCGAAGGTGCTCAAAGATACAAGTAAAATAATAGGGTGATCCTCTCTTGTCTTAGATTTTCCAAGGATGTCATCCACATAGTCTTCCATGATATCATGGAAAATTACCATCATTTCCCTCTGATAAGTAGCTCCTGCGTTTTTAAGCCCAAATGGCATTACCTAATAACAGAAGGTACCCCAAGGAGTTGTAAAAGTTGTCTTGTGCTAATCTTCATCAGCTATCTTGATTTGGTTGTATCCTAAAAAGCCATCCATAAGAGATAGCATCTCATATCCTGTTGTTGAATCCACAATCATATCAATATTTGGTAGTGGAAAATCATCCTTAGGGCAAGCCTTATTAATGTCTCTAAAATCCGTGCAGATTCTAATCCCAACAGATTCTTCTGGACAAGGAAAATGTTGGATATCCATTCAGAATAATCAATAGGCCGAATGAATCTTGCTACAAGAAATCTTTCTAATTCTTCTTTAACTAAAGTAGGGCCACCCTTGGGTGCATCTTTCTGAGCTTTTGTTTAATAGTTAGTGTTTGCATGTACAACTAAGTTATGCACGACCAAAGTTGGATCTAATCCTAGCATATCCTTATAGGACCATGTGAATACATCTATAAATTCCCGTAGCAACATGGTGAATGTTTTTTGTTCCCGTGCCGAGAGTGATGCTCCCAATTTGACTATTTTTGGGTCCTCTTTTGTACCAATGTTTACATCGATAGTTTCCTCTACTAGTAACTTTGACAAGTCCTCCATACACGTAGGATCGGGAGGAAGGTTGAGATCTTTGTCCAAGGATGTCTCCACAAGATTTTCATCCTTGGTGTGGTCACTTTTATTGTCCTTTGATTTTTGCACTGTTTGTCGGCTAGTGCCTCAAAGAGGTTTTCACTATGTGACTTAGACTTTAATTTTTCCGAGGCTTTATGTTGGAAATTTTTCCTCGCTTTTTCTTAATTTTTCTAACCACGAAGCTCACCTCCTCACCGAAGTAGGCGCAGGTATCCAAGTCAATATAGAAGCCCTTTTTGTGGTCTCCAATGGGAATTGTATCCCGAATGCCCATGAACTCTGCAATAGCTTCATCATTCTCAAATAGATCTAGTGACATATGACATTGTTGGTCCCATTCAACAAGGGAAGGGTAAACAAGGTCAAGGGTAGGTTCCGTAGGGGTTATGGTTAGGACAACGGTATTCATGAATAGGTTCGTGGAGGCAAGATCCTCATATTGGCTACAATGGGAATCCGTATCATTGTCTAGATAGTCAGAGCTATCCTCACATTCAGAGAAAGTAGCATCTTGATCATTGGGGTGTGCCCCATAAGGGTGAATTCCAATGTCGTATCTTTCTATTTTAAAATGTGGGAGAGGTACTGGTTCTTGTTTTCCTTGCTCATTTCTTCCGCATCCTAGGCCCTTGTAGCCCATGGAGTACATCATTTTACTGGATTTCTTGTATTCAGGGGTTTGATAATAGGTTGGCTGAGTATCCTCTGGGACCCAAGTAGAGGTCGGTCCAACAATTTTTCTTCATCCAAAGCAAACCTCCAGGTAAGAATGACCCAATAGTGCAATCATTTCTAGGTCTTCTAAAGCGATAGTTGGGTCAACCTCTAGTCTTGGGTGACAATGAGAGGTATGAAACCAAGAGGGCTTGTTGCACATTATATTCTCCACAGCCGTATTCTAGAACCTTCATCTCCCATGAATCAAAAGGAGAGGTTGATGTAGACGCACCACGGGTGCAAGAACTAAGAGAATCTGAATCTATCCGAGATTCCATGGCTTCGTATGGAGAGGGACAACTATATCGGTGGAGGGACATGCATATGTGCCCTTACGTGTAAAACTATTGAGAGCTTTACAGTGAGCAAAGGGATCTGAATCTCCTTATATTGTAATAGTGTGTCCCTCATGCTTCAATTTAATGCACTGATGGAACGTCGATGGCACAATGACTACATGGCGTGAAGATGTGTAGGATCTACCTCTAATGGCACTCCTGACCCCTAAAGATTTTGGTATAGAATGCATTTGTGTACATTTGATATCTTGAGAAGATCTAAGATTGAAATCTTAGCTGACGTCTTCTCAAGTTGCTCTAAGAGGTTGTATTTACCATTTTGTGGGGTTAATGGAGAAGGTTCCAGAATCACGAGGTAAGCATGCCTTGTTACCATGATGCAATCCTTTCCCTTGATTCGGATGGTGTTGACATGGTCTATAGGAGAGAAAATACATCTAATAAGAAAATCATAATGATTGTTGTCTTTTTTGGTGTATAAGTAATTCACTGCTTTATAACCTTGGGATGACTCTCCCTAATCCGGCTTTGACTTTTTTGATTTATCATGTTTGGGGAATGGCTCTTTATATATCCCCATCTTTTCATTGGGTGTCTGAGTTTTCTCTGGGTTTTCCACCTCTATCTCCCCATTTTGATGAGGTCTTGGATATAGTGATGAAGTCACAAACATTTGTCTGTCTTATGTCCCTTGACACGATGCAATTCGCAATAGTCATGCTCCTTGTACCATGACGGTTTTGGAGCATTGTCATCAAATGGTTGTGTTGTAGGATATGTCACCATGTGAGCCACATCCAATTATTTTAATATAACTCAAAAAGTTTCATTGAGGGGGGTGAACATTCTCTCGCTTGGGTGGTGGTTGAATGGGTCCTTTGGTCAGTTTAAAAGGTTGACCAGTTTGAACCACTTGTACACGTTTGGAATCAGTGATCCTGTCTCCTACCACATTTTTGTTTTTGTTAAATACCTTTGGCTTCTCCGTGGGTTTAACATTTTGATTATCTCTAGATTGGGACTTGAGAGTTCCTTTGGAAATGAGAGCTTTCTCTATTTGAACCCATTTTTCAATGACCTCCTCAAAAGTGTGAACACAATGCATTTGGAGGTGGAAGGCTATGTCCGGATTTAGGTTGGGCACAAAAATACTTACCAACTATTTTTCAGGGAAAGCACAAGGGAAGCGGCTAGCTATCCCTCTCCACCATTGTAGGAAGCTAGAAAAAGTATCATTAGGGTGTTGTTTGGCGCCACATAAATCTACCATGGTGACATCACTCTCTATATTGTATGAGAAGTGACGCACAAACCTTTCTGCCAATTTTGGCCAAGTGAAAATTGATCCCCGAGGTAAACGTGTAAACCACTCCAAGGCTTGACCTCCTAGACTCTTGGGAAATAGTCATATGAGATAATTATCACTATAGGACACCTCTTGACACACCATATATAAATATTTGACATGATCCCGTGGATCTCCCTTCCCTTTATATTTGTCAAATTTTGGCATATCGAATTTCTTAGGAAAAGGTTGAAGGGTCATAGTCTTGTCAAAAGGATAGGGACATAATTCTTCATATTGATACTTTCTAATGCTCCCCATATTGCTCTCTTGAAGGCTTGCGAGTGTTGCTTTCATAGATTGTACCTCTTGTGCAAGCAATTGTTCTTTAGTGGGAGAAGCGGGGATATATACTCGATGATACTCTGTATTGTCTTCTCCTTGATTTTCTCTATGGAGTTCACTGATTTTGACCTTAGGCCTTGACTTTTGAACATTTTTGCTTGCTTCCTTTTGTACATGAGAGGTTAGCAAAGCTAATTGTCGGCTTAGGTTACTAATATGTTGTTGAATGGTGGTTTCTTCTTCTAAAGGTTCCTCTTCTTCCTCGTATTGTGGAGGTTCTTCAACATTCTCATGTCCTGACTTATTTTTACGTGGCACTTTGATAAAGGGTATTCTATGTCCCACTACTTTATCATTTCCTACGTTGGAGGTAGAAGCATGTCCATGCATCAAAATATCCTCCATGTTGATAAGGGGTTGCTCTTCTTCATTAGCGTTGTTCGCATGTGGGATTGTCTCATTTTCAGTGGGCATTTTGGAACCTAATTCCATGACCCATGCTAGCACTCTATCCTTATTTCTAAAAATAAATTCATCTAATAAATTAGGTTCAAATTCAAACTGCATGTGGGGATTCCAATTCATCACCACTATGATTGACCATATCTTCTATCTCTTTTTCCGTGGAAAAAAAGGCCCTAGATCATGTCTAATGAAAGGGTTTGACCCTTGTCTATTTGAGGCTTCATAAGCTTGCGCTTGTTGTTCCTTTTATGTTTTTTTCTTGAGTCCTAATCATGTTTTGGGAGCCATGATTTTGTAGTAGTTTCACTAAGGTAAGTTGTAAATGTTCTAAAAAATTTGTATTCACACTTAAGTGAAATGCAAGATGAATGTCAAGAATATGAATGAATAACAATGTGAGAATACCAATGTGATAGAGTGATAAATCAATAGTGACACAAATGTTTGGTATCTAAGCCTATCAAATGAATGAAGTACTTCCTAGACTGTGTTTCAAAAAAGTAGTTTGGTATCGCAAGATAATTAACAAGATGTTCTCACTTATGCCAAGTTCAAAAGAATGAACAAGATGTAAGTAACTACAAGAAGTTAATGTGACCTCCTAACAAGGTATACTAGAAGCGAGCTCAAATTCAATTAAGACCTATATCCCAAAAAGTGCCAGTTACAATTTGTGAGTGACACAACAATGTCACCAAGATATGTTAACCAAAATTTTGCAAGAAAGTAAGGTATTGATATCAAGATGATATTGATATAACATGCACAAGTGGTAACATGTAGCACTCTTCAAAATCGAGGTAATAATAGAGTCAAACTAAAAGCTTAGAGTATAACTAGGAATTGTTAAAATGTGTGTAGCATAACCTTACAATATAGATATTTAGGTCAAGTTCACAAGAAACAAGACGTAAATACCAAAATTGTAGTGATACGATACAAACAAGGTAACCTTTCTAAGGAAGTTCAAGATGAAGAACCACACCTAACTACAATGACAATCTTGACATGGGTATCAAGATCACAAAGGCCACCAATGATATGAATACGCCTCTGCACACTTTAGATGTTTAACTTACCTAACTGCAAAACATGGATGGGCGTAAATAGACAAAAAAGTGGCGAAACAATCGATTGGTAACACAAAGGTAATCACCTTTCTTTTGATCAACAAAGTGTCAAAAGAACGTGAAGGAAGTAGATCAAAAATGGGGATGAAAATGCTAGCCCCACTTCAACAGAGTTTCTCCTTGTTCTAAGGCAAGTGAAAAACTAAGCAAAAGTAACGCGTCACATGTTTCGTGATGAAAAGATGGCTCACAACTCAACATTGTTTTGAAGTGGTCAAAGTGGGCTCCTGGTCAAAGAATATCTTCCTAGGTGGTTCTCTCGCCCTAGGTGTTACAAGGTTTTCTTAAGCGAGCTCGATTTACCCAAAAAGTCGCACTAACTAGTTTGGGAGTATCTCGGCTTTACTTTACCCCCTTCAAGCACAATAGGCAACGAGTGTGTCTACTTGTACTATCACTGGGGTCGCCATACAGACAACCGGTAACGCTATCTCACAAAGCAATCACTAGTTAAGTAGGTAGTGCAGAGCACTTCCCATTTCATCCACAAGGTTCCCTCTTGTGTGGACTACTTTGGGGTTCCTAGAACCACCCCCATTGTTGTAGCTTAAGGCGTTATGCCAAAGGGGTTATGTTCCAGTTGAGCGGATAGGGATGTACCCTTTTCTGAAACCTGCAATACAGTGTTTTGAATATGTTGTTCTTTTTATCTTGTTTAATTAGGTGTGGTTTTCTTGAACACCTTTTGGCAACCTGTATGACAATTGTATTAGTAGTTTTTGACTTCGTTTTGATTCCTCCTTTCTTTGACAAGCATGGTGTTTTGGTCCTATACGACGAGTTTAGTAGTTTTCCATCAAAAGAGTAAACATCATTTATGATTCTCAAGATCATCCAAGGACGCAAGAGAAGAGCATACATGATGTTTCCAAAATCCAAGAAGATATCAAATGGAAAAACACTTTAATTCAAACACACCAAGTTAACCCATTCCAATTCAAATATTCCTAACAATTTCAAAGCATCAAAAAGACTTAAGAATTGTTTCGATTCCCAAGATCACCCCAAGGGATGCGAGGGAAGAGCATACGCGATCTTATTCTTATAAGCAAGCATGCAAAGTTTATCTAATCAAGTAAAAGCATGTAAAAACACCCTATAAAAATGAGTATTTAATTAGATAAAACCTGCAAGAAAGTTAGCACCCTAACACATTAATCTCAAGAAAACAAAAAGACACATGCACCCCTATTTTGGCTTCTATGTGCAAGTTAGGCGGATGTGCTTGCTCTATGTTTTTGGCTCATCATGTACTGTGCCCCCAAAAAGAGGTGTGTGCGCCACCAAAAAGACGTATGCGCCACCTCCGATAAAAACAAGATTAGATTTGTACAGAGCACTTGCACTACTAGAAAAGCGTGTGCACCACCGCTAATTAAAACAATATTAGATTCCAACAGAATGCTTGTGCCACCGTAAATGTGTTTGTGCCACCAGAAAAGCATGTGCACCTAGGTTAGGGTGTATGCATTGGTCTGATAGGTTTTGCATTTCAAGAAAGGTAGAGTACAAAATATAGCGCTCGCACTCAAGTTAACATGCCTACGCTATGGTTAGGGTATGTGCGTTGGGGTTAGTGCACCTGTGCTAAGGTCAAATAGACATATTCAAGCTCCGACAATGCGCTGTGCCACCATAAATGTGCCTATGCTCATGTTAGTGCACTGTGCCACTTGTGCAGCCAAAACACGGAAAAAAATTGAAAAAGCTCACAATACCTCAAATTTTAGCAAGTTAGTTTTAAAATGGCAACAACCCATTAAAATGATGGCTATGAACAAGAACCTACACATATAATATTAGCAAAAATTCCAAGAAAATGGACATTAATTACTACATGTGCATATCAAAAGTTAGCCAAAAACAATAGAATTTAAACTAAAATGCCAAGGGACTAGCTCCCACCGGGCGTGCCAAATGTGTGCATGGTTTTGTGCTTAAGCTAAGTTAGATGAATAAGAACTACCACCTAAATAGTTCTATAACAAAGCTAATGAAAAATCTAAGCACCATCAAAGATGAGAGCTAAACAAGATTAATACTAAGCATAATGCATTAACTTTGAATTAACATGCTAAAGTATTTAAACCTCTACTTCTCTAGATTACCAACAAATAAGTAAATGGACCTATGTAGGCTCCATGGAAATCAAATTAGTTGTTTTTGATATCCAAGAACCTAGGAATGGGAGCTTATCAAAGTTGGGCTACAAGACCCTTTTGACTCTTCCCATATGACCCAAGCACTTTGGCTAGAAAAGAGGCTTAACTCTTCAAGTGGTGAATTCTCAAGAATAACAAAGGAAAGCTTTTAGTCTATTTGTTATGTGCTTTGCTTTTGTCTTCTCAAGGAATTTAGGTGTAGGTGTAAAGGTAGGAGAGGGGCTCTTTATATAGCCCAGAGGATAAAGAAAACACTACATCCCTTTACATATGGGATAATAGAGATGTTGAGTTAGTTGTGGATAAGGGGGGTTTAGATAGGGTTGAGTTAACTTTAGGAGGGTTTAGTTTGTCCATTAGTGACCCATGTGGATAAAGGGGGCCTATTAATTAATCAAGATGATTTAATTAATAGATGTGCAAGCTTATAGAAGCTTTTAGAGGAATATTAGCATGATTTAGACTATAGAAGGGGATTAAATCAATTAAATATTGATTTATTGGTTAAATGAAAGGGGAAGCTAATTAATTAATAATAATTAATTAGTCTAGATGAAAGGGGGATTTATTAACGGAAGGTCATTAATTAGGGTATTCATTGGATAAGCGACTTAATTAATTAGCGTAGTGTAATTAATTAACGATGATAAGAGCAAAGATGAACACCTTTGACGATATGTCGCCAATTTGCAAGAAGGGAGATAATTAGCACAATTGAAGTATTTAAATTTCTCGGGTGTAATTATGGGTGTCTAAAATCATGTTGTCACTATTTGTACCTAACCTACCATTTGATAGTGCATTTTGTATAGGGATTAGTTCCTTGTTAATTGATTAGTTTACCGAACTTGCATGATTGTGCCTTGTGTTTTTTCATCATATTGATCTATTTTTCTAGGGAAATACTTGTTAGATCCTTAGATTCTTTATTCTTTGACATTCAACATTCTTGGACCATTGTCAAGCATTCTTTAGCGATCATTACGAAAATCACATTATAGGTTGTCACTTAGGTTCATGTATCCTTGATCACACTAAACTAAACCTTTGTAGACATGTCCCCATATTTATAAAATGTCTATTTTATCGCTGTTATGTTTCCGAATCTACATGGAACTTCCTTTCATTTGAAGGATTTAAATCACACTATCTAGGTCTTAACACTTGGACCCAATAATGCCAACAATGACTAACTATCGAATTGTTCCTCAAACTTCTCATAACCAATGGTGTGATCATAATCCATACTATTCTTCTAATTCCCCACGACCTCTTGATTCTTCTGATCCAAACTATTATTTTGATTCTCCTCAATCTCCTGATGATTCTAATCCAAATTATTATTCAGATTCCTATAATTTTACTCCTAAGTCATGGTCCTCCCTTTCTCTGCAGGGGCACCTTTATCAATCACTTGAACAAGGTCCTCTTCTTTTGAAGATTCGTGTGACTCCAATTCCATCCAATCAAACACCTAATTTGATCATTGAGTCACGATCCTCCCTTTCCATGCATGACCCCTTTTATCATCACCTTAATGAACCATTCCTCCATCGAAGATCTCTCGACTCAAAGCTCCTATAATCAATCATCCAATTCGACCCATACGTCACAATATCTGCTGGATGAATGATCCTATTACTTTCTCGGCAATATGACGTCTTCTAGGTAAACCAGTTTCATTTTCTTCCACTCGTAAGACAACTCACCCAAGTCTACTTCATCTCTCGAGTCATCTTCTTTCACTCACGAGACATCTTCCTCCAAGTCTACTTCGTTTATCAAGTCATCTTCTTCCACTTGGGAGACATCTCAATAAAAATCTACTTCATCTCTTAGGAAATCTTCTTTTATCAATCGAAATATAATCCCTCTTCATCCCCTAAGTGATTTTGATCATGACTTATTCTATATTCACCCATCTTCTAAAGATCGATGTTTGCATCCACGTCAAACCATTCACAAGAAATGATGTGATAAGATATCTTTTCAATGCACTATCCCCTTCCTTTGTGGACACAATAAGGTCAAGCCTTTCCCTCATCTACATCATCAAACATATTCTAGATCTTCCACACTAGGTAGACCCCTTTCTTCTAATCAACCTATTATGGTCACAGAAAAACAACCCATACCGATCAATTTCTTTCAGAATGAAGAAGAAATAAAAGAATTCATGGGGGTACATGAAGATATTCCTCTAAAATTTTACGATTAAGAAATCTATTTATACCTTGATACATTTGCGTATTGTGGGGAAGAGGTTGATTCCTTTCATCGGGAAATAGAGGAAGACCCTAAGATCATCGAACATGATGCTCCTCTTATTCTTTCATCTTCATCTTCTTTTATATATGTGTGGAATTATGCCTTTGTACATCCCATCTATCACCGAGGGCATCCACATTCCTTTCCTTTCATGTACATAGTTTTAGAAAACTTTCAAAATACAAAAACTATTAAAAAATATTTAGAAAATATCAAAAATAGTGTAAAACTTTCACAAAAATCCTAAAAATTTGAAAACATCACATAAATAAAAATCGGTAACAAGCATGCACACAATTGAAGCCTATATCACATGCATCGTACTCAAACATTGAAAATTTTCCTACAAAACATCTTCTTGGATTCTCACATGGTCTTGTGCACGACTCAAGATCATTTGGATCTACCTTCCATTAACAAAAGTTGGTTTACTTACTATGTTTTTCTTCCCTTACACGAATGTGTTGGTTGGAGCAATATCATAGTGCATGATTGCTTTTCCTTGGGACCCCGTGTCCTTTGTATATTCCCCTCACATGTATCCTTGTTTGGGGCACCATTATTAACCCTTTTTGTTTATTAACATGGGTTGTAATAAAAGCTTGATAGCAAAAACATTTGTACAATTGTCTTAAACGTTGTTTGTTTAAGTATGTGTATTTGTACTTATTTTCCCTATTAGGTTATCTTTTTAATTTTTCATATTGCATTGTATTATGTATGTTGCATGGAGTTGAGCATTTTTAACAATGAATAGATGTTGGTATGATAGCTTTTCATGTTATAATACACTTTTGTTGTATGCATATATTTTAATAAGGGACGATGATGTAGATCCTAAGCAATATGATGAAATAAAGTTGTTTACATTAGCTGGATGCAAGCTATTTCCATTCTCTTCATCTTCATTTTTCTTCCCTATCATTCTATTCTATCCTATACTATTCTTCCAACTCACTTGAGGCAATAGGGATCACCTGCTACAAATCATTTCTAGAGATTTGTTAAGAAAAGCATATCTTACGCTTTACAATGATACTCCCATGAAATTTTCAAAAAAAGAGTTCATACTGGTATTATGCAGGGATCAAGGCCTGTACCTCTACTCTATATCAATAATTGGTATATCGTTGTTTGTTTCCCATTGCAATGGGATTTTCCCGTGCTTTGGCCTTTCCTCTTCATCTTTTCAATCGTCAATTGACCTCTTTCATTCTACCCCTTCAAAATTTACTTTCCTATATTTTTCTACTATCTTTTAAGTGACGTCGCTTACACCACCCCAAAGAGGGGGAAATGTAGACACCTAAAATCCATTTACGTAATTTAATACTTAAATTGCACTAATAATCTTCACTCCCTCTCACCTTGAATAGATAACGACATATTGTTATCTAATTATGCTTCTAATTCACTCAGGATGCCAATTAACGACATTTTGATTAGTGATAATCCTCTTAATTATCTAATTATATGTTAATTAAGCCTCTAATCTTGTATTTAACCAATAAACCTTCTTATTGGCTAAATCCCACTTCCAAAACTTCCAAAATCTATCCAAACCCCTTCCAGATACTCTCAAAAATCTTCCTAAGCCTACTTAGGATCCTTAATTAATCCTAAAAGATTAATTAGCTCCTAATCTAATCAAAAAGTGCATTTTTTCTTTACCCTTTTGTCCCACATGCACTAGGATTCTAAACTTTCTCAAATGGAAACCTATAAATACAAGCCTAAGGCATCCCTTTCAACTTTACACCTTAACTCCTTGGAAATGCATGAGATCTCATTTTTATTAGCTAAAGCTATAAGACATATGATCTTGAGCCCTCCTCCATTACAGTGGTTTCTTCATCTTGCATCCATCACTCCAAGCTTAGTTAGTAAGAGAATATCTAAACATGGTCTTGTAGCCATTTTAGAGAGATCTCTTCACCTTGTTTGGAGAAAACAACACAAATATGATTGCTTCGGATCTAACTAGGTTCATTTAAAGTTAGCAATCTAAAGAGTAAAACATAGCTTAGGATGTTAGTTTGGTTTATTCAAAGTTTCATTCATATTTAAAGAAGTTAGTTTTATAAGTTCTTATATGGTGGAACTACTAGGTGTTAGTTTCATTTATACTCACATAACTAATTTGCATAACTAATCTTTTCATGCATACATTTATACTAGAGGTGCATGATATTCTGGCTAGCAGAGCTAAAGATATGAAAATGGGAAGGTGACCCAGGTTCAAGTCCCACTGGGCATGCCAAATGTATGCATGAAAATATTAGTTATGCAAGTATAAATGAAACTAACACCTAGTAGTTCCACCATATAACTAAATCTATCAAGAACATCACGATAAGAGCTTATAAAACTAACTTCTTTAAATATGAATGAAACTTTGAATAAACCAAACTAACATCCTAAGCTATGTTTTACTCTTTAGATTGCTAACTTTAAATGAACCTAGTTAGATCCTAAGCAATCATATTTGTGTTGTTTGCTCCAAACAAGGTGAAGAGATCTCTCTAAAATGGCTACAAGACCATGTTTAGATATTCTCCTACTAACCAAGCTTGGAGTGATGGATGCAAGATGAAGAAGCCACTATAATGGAGGAGGGCTCAAGATCAAATGTTTTATAGATTTAGCTAATACAAATGAGATCTCATGCATTTCCAATGAGTCAAGGTGTAAAGTTGAAAGGGGTGCCTTAGGCTTGTATTTATAGATTTCCATTTGGGAAAGTTTAGAATCCCAAAGGCATGTGGGACAAAAGGGTAAAGTAAAAATGTACTTTTGATTAGATTAGAGCTAATTAATCTTTTAGGATTAATTAAGGATCCTAAGTAGGCTTAAGAAGCTTTCTGAGAGTATCTGGAAGGGGTTTTGATAGATTTTGGAAGTTTTGGAAGCGGGATTTAGCCAATAAGAAGGTTTATTGGTTAAATGCAAGATTAGAGGCTTAATTAACATATAATTAGCTAATTAAGAGGATTATCACTAATCAAAATGTCATTAATTGGCATCCTGAGTGAATTAGAAGCATAGTTAGATAACAAAATGTCATTATTTGACCAAAGTGAGAGGGAGTGAAGATTATTAGTGCAATTTAAGTATTAAACTATGTAAGCAGATTTTAGGTTTCTACATGTAGTATTAGTACATGGTATAGGAAGACAAGTATTAGGAGTGCAATCACAATATTGGAATGGTTCGTGGTCAAGAAAAAATAGTATATTCAATGCCTTCATGGAGTAATTTAACACAATGATGTACAATAGAAGCGACAACTTTCATGACATGAAGTCATGGCCTACCAAGAAAATAGTTGTAAGAGACTAGGAAGTCAATGAAAAAGAACACAATGTTGACATTTTTTGGTCCTACAGTGATAGGTAATGTAATGTGACCAACACATGGATGAACGGAACCATCATATGCACATAATGAAAGACAAGATGGACTAACATCATGAGTAGAAAGACCTAGCTTCTCAAGGAATGACATGGGACATAGGTTGAGTTCAGATCCATTGTCAATTAAAGTGTGTTTGACACCTACATTATGAATACGACACATGATATGAAAAGGTGGGTCATTGTCGAAAGTGTGAATATATGTGGGAGGAATAGATTTGAATCCTATGAGTTGATAAAATGCATCTACAAAATTTTGATAGATTGATTCAGGATTCATATCAACACAAATGTGAGTAGTAGCAAGAAGATGTTGGACTCTATGCCTTAAATCAGGATTTACAAGAAAATAATAATTGATTGAGATACTGTGACTACTATACTCTAAGAGGACAAAAATGAGGATCATATGAGCGTGAAGATCGAGTATGGGTTCACCAAAATAATTAACTAAAATATGGATGTTCTAGTGTAATCTAATATTATGCACAACAGTAAATAAGAGCTAAGTAAATAAAGAAAGTGACCCAACAAGCCTAAGTAAAATACAAACGTGAAACCCTACTGAGAAAAGATGGTTTGGAAGAGCTTAGTTGATTCAACAATTATTCAGGACTTTGTTGCGGTGAAGATCAGATAAATAGAATGAAGGAATGACCGCACAGAGCTCCGAAAGCACATATATGGACCAATAGGTTGGGATCGGGGCGCTGGGCACTCTAGTCTAATATTTGGGCACCCTGGTCTATGAAAAACTCTACAAACCTCTCGAGGTGTCATTATATGTTTGCCTATGTTCGTCTCATATCGTGGTGATGTCATTGGATTGCGTTGAATTTTGTTGTAAATCAAAAGTGAAGAAGAGACTGCAAAACCCCAAACCAAGCATCAAACCCCAAAAAAATATGCATATGAAGGGGTCAGATTGTCCTCAGCGGCCATAATGGTGGACTTACTAACTGATCATTGCACAACATTTTAGACCCAAATGTAGTTTTAGGTGTGTGTGTGTGTGTGTGTGTGTGTGTGTGAAATTTTTCCTAGGTGCTCTTGTGCTAGTCACACTTTATGAAGTAGCGAGAAATAACTAGATGTAAAATGTAAATAAATGGTAGATGGAATAGAATAAACTTCCCTCCTATGTAGTGTGATGTAGATGAACTAGCCTTGTCCCTTGTGATGGAGCTAGATGGATGCAAATGGATGTAACCTTAGGTGGTGATAGTAGTGCTTAGTGTTTGGTCCCTCATTATGGTCTCATAACTTTATATTTATATAGTTCTCTTGATCTAATTTTGTAATTAACCCCGAAAAGGCCGACCACTAAAAATATGGAAAGCTCAAACGGGTAGAAAGTGCCCAAAATGTGGCGAGAAAGTGTAAAAGGGTCGGGAGCCCCAAATGGAACCGAGGCACTTGGGGTGCCCTATTACTTCGGGGGGTACCCTACCAAGGATAAAATGATGCCAAGTGGAAAACCGATCGGGCGAGACACGTGGGAGGTCAGAAGTGATGAAAGAAAGTAAATTAAAATGGCCAAAAGACATGGATTAATTAGTACTTTCTTCACTCAAAAACCATATGAATAATAGTATGAGATCGGGACTAAATAATGCCCAAAGTGCATGATTTTGTGTCTACACACATCATGTGAGTTTACTCGTAATATCCAATGAAGCATTAGATATGAGAGATTCTTGTTTTATAAAAGACTCCATAATATTATGTAAGACTTCATACTTAATCACTTTATCTTGATGAATTTTTTTGTTCCTGTATACTGCAGAGTTTCTATTTTTAAAAAACCCGTGGACCACTATGCAATGTACTATAACTTTTCCAAAATCTACGAAGCACTAAAGTTTTTTACCATAACATGCTTTTTCCAAAACCCACGAGACACTAAGCTTTGTGTTGTGGCTTTTTAAAAATTCACAAAACACTAAGCCTTGTACCACATATTTTTCAAAAAAATTGAAACACTAAAACTTTATACTTCGGCATGTTTTTCTCAAAACCCGCATAACACTATAGTTATGTATTGCAGCTTTTAAAAATATACATAGTAAATATCTTTGTTTGTGTAGACATAAAATCACACACTTACTACTATCTACTACACCACTAAGTATGTTGTTTTATATATGGGTCTTGCATAAGAAAAGTATTCACTAATGACACACTTCCTAGTCCATCTGTTTGTGTTGTTGGTTTCTATTTTTTTATCTTTCACACTTATCACTCATACACCCAATTATGGTCAGGTCATGGCGATCCCTATTTCTCAGTCTTCACACATTTTTCATTAGTTATCTCTAGACACTAGTGTCCAAGATCGGACACCAAAGACTCAGCGCTCCTATCCATCTTGGGCACCTATGTCCTTATTTTTGGCATTTGAGGTCAATCTTTTGGTTTTCCCACTCATATCCCGAGGTACTAGTCGGCATATCAGGTCATTAGTGTCAAAATTAAAGCAAGAGATCCCTATATAAACATAGCATGTATACCATTATAAGGGCAGACAATTTCTATCAAGGGCTATCTATCTACAAATCAAAGGGACTAGATTTTGGGCTCATTACTCTACATACAAACTGCATAGGAAGGGGAAGTTCATTTTTCCATCCCATACATTTGCATTCTATCTAGATATCACTCGTTATCTTCAAGCGTCATCAGGATGAGGGAAACATAGGAGCACTATTGCACACACAATCACATAGAAGTACATTAGATCTAAGATCTAGTGTAATGCTCAGTCGTAAGTTCAGTAGTTTAATAGCTGAGGATAGTCTGACCCCTCATTTTGCATCTTTATTTTTTAGGATTTGATGTATTTTTGAGGTTTTTGCATGAGGATATTCGTATTGCAGATTTACTGTGTACTCCGCAATTAAAGTGAGACTTTTATATGATCAATGGCGAACAAGTGCAAAACCCTAGTGAAAATTTCAGAACCATATCTCAATATTTTTTACATTCTATAGCACCCACCAAAAGCCTATGGTGACCATAGGGGCTACCGCCCACATCCAGTGCCCATGTCTAGGAGTTGTGATCACCTCTACATTTTTTTTTAGTAGAATTGTGAGTTTGTATTTCTATTATATCACATTCTCCAGTCTAGAAACACTTCGGGATAAGCAAAATCAATGTAAGTGCCTTATCTCTTATATTTTCTTTCATAAATAAATTTCCTAGCATTTGTATTCCATTGTATATCAATCAGAAAGAGTCATTTCTAAAATTCAAATTTTATTGAATCGTTTGCATGCTAGCCTAAATCACTTTGATGGGTTATGGATTGTAATTCCTTTTTTATAAAAAGGCGACTTGACATGTGTTTTAGAACAATTTTTATGTGTTTACATGCTAGCCTAAATATTCATTTGATGATTTATGGATTTTAAATCCTTTTATAAAAAGGGAGATTTCACATGTTTCCCTACTTAATATTAAGGCAAAGTGTTGGGGTTGTAATATTAAGTGGGAAGCTACTTAAATAAAAACCACCAAAGACTGTTAAAAGGATTTGGTTAAAACTTATGTTTAAAACATAAGTAAGTTGATCCCCATGCCGACCAGTGTAAGGTGGCTATTAATTCAAATTTGAATTATAAGAGTGAAGTGGTAAAACCGACCACCTCTTTTTATAAGAATAAGGTGATCTCATTTGAGATTGGCTACACACACATAAGTAACACATTATGATGAATGATGTGAGTTATATGAGAGTAGAAGCAAGAAACATGAATGTGAAATATGTGATCTAGAACTTCACATTAAGTGAGTGTTGTTTACAGTTTGTAATACCTTTGATAATGTGTAATTGTTGGGGATCTGTGGAAATAGTGGGAGTGTTGGGTGAAATTGAATTCTCAATAAAGATAGGTGATATTTTTAGTGGGTTTTTACCAAAAAAATTTCCCACTTAAATCTTGTGCTATGTGTTCATTGTTATGTGTTATGGGCGATTTAATTTCACTATTATTCATGCAATCTGTGGTTTAATTCATTCTAATTTGTTGTACAATCATAAACTATAATCCTTGGCAAATTTATGGTGGATATATAATCTTTGTTTATTATTTACCCATGTTTTTCCTAAAAATAGAGTTGTGAAAATAATAATTGATGAGATTTAAGACAACTTCACTTTCAACCCATTTCTTCAACCATCGGGTAGAGTAAACCATACACACACAATAAGAATAATATAAAAATAAGCTTCAGTAATAGCCAATACGTGGGATACACATGTTTGCAAAGTAATACCAACACTAACAAAGTCATCTTAGGTGACAAACCAAAATCATCTTGATGCTCGGACACCTCATCTTACAAGGAAATAGCACTAGATCGCCCCTTGACATTTCATTTCTCAATCACAAATACCAAAAGTAAGAATGATCGATGCAAATCTAATCTTTGAATCATATTACAAAGATTAAACACAATAATAACCACATAGAAATTATTCATCTAGGAATTTAATTCCCTAAATAATAGGAGCACTATAAAAGATCCTTAAAAAATTACCTAAATATTGATGAGTTGTTGAAACAATGCATAAACAAAAATTTTTATATTTCGGTTATTATAACTCACTCAACCTTATTAAAAACTCACCCACATAATTATATTTACTAATTACTCCCATAATTAACCCACTAACATAATGTCAACACTAACATGATTTCCTTACATTCGCTTTTTCAATAATTTTATTAAAGATAATTGCACAATGTATTTGTAGATGAAAATCCATTTCTTGATATAAGTTATCTATGAAGATGCTAACTAGCTACTTTTTCAGGGGATTATGCAAGGAAACTTGTTGGAAAGACTTTTCCACCTTTGCAAGAATGACGAGAAGCTTTCTCCATTGTATTGCTTGGTGCTGCATGAATCTCTCATTGTGATTTCATGTTCAATAGTATAAGAGAAATGCACGATGAATTTTTCTGTTATATCTGCAAAGGTCATTATGGATCCCTTGGGTAAGTGCATGAACCAATCTAGAGCTTCATGGAAATAGTCTAAAAAAATAGGCATCGCTACTAAGCCACCAATTGACAAGCCATGAATAATTATTTTACATGCTCTTTTGGATTTCCCTTATCCCTACACTTCTCAAATTTTGGAGGCTTGAAATATCACATGAAAGGAACTAAGAGTATTTCTTTGTTAAGTGGATATGGCACAAATCATCAAACTCGCATTTATTGTCATACATTCGTATTCATAATCCTTAAAGAGTATTTTCATTTCTTTCTATTCTTAGTAAAATGATAGGCTAGGTATTTAAGTGGATGGTAGGATGAAATTGGCTTTTGATGCTCTCAATCCAAGTTTTCATGGGGTTTATGAAGTTCATATGGTTTCTTTTCATGGGAATTTGGTTCATCACTATCATAATCTATTTGTGAAGTGAGGGTTTCTACTTGCCAGAAATCTATTGTAATTTTTCTAGTAAGCCTTGTTTGTGATCTTGTTCCACATATTTGTCTAGGTTGACTCTTCCTTTTCCATTTTTGGAATGGTTAATATTTAGACTTGATTAAGGGGTCTTCTTGTTCAAAGAGATTTTTTCTAGTGGTAGGATTTTTTTAGATTAGGATTTTCTTTACATATGATTTTATTTAGATTCTCAAGATTGTAATTGGAAGGTAATTTGGACTCAACACTAAAAATCTAGTGAAGCATGAAATCCCTATCATAATGAAGTATTGATCCAATTGGGCTCTTCATTATTCCGTTGATAACAAGTTATTACGACTACCTTGATTGTATTATTTGTGATTGACAAGGATTTCTTCATCATTATCATGAACTCACTTGATATTCTACGGATTTTTAAAAGGATCTTCTTGGTGTGTGTTTCTTCCCACCCTAATCATATGCCTAGTTTTGGGTGTCATTTGTCTTCGTCATTGATTTTGTCTAAGCTTGCTTTTGATTTACTTGAGATTGGATATGGATGTTTGGATGGTGGATTGGTTTTATGATTTATAATAAGTCCGATCAAAATTAATTTTGATAGGAGCTAGCTTAAGTGGGTAATACTTGAGGTTGATTGATTTAAGATGATGTTGATATTGGTTAGGGTATAGGTAACCTAATTAATTAGATTGGGATTGAATAAAGTGATGATTGGATGTTTGATTAGATTGATATTTTTGATCTTGGGTTTCAAGCTAGTTTTTGAATTGGAATTTTAAATCAGACTTAGTTGGGTTTGAGAGGATTATTGGATTGAAGTGGATAAATAAAGTTTATAAATGGGGTGGTTGTTTAGTGAAAGTTTTAACAAGCTTAGATTGCTTGAAGGTGTGTTTAGACAAGAATAAAAGGTCTTGAATCTTGATTGTGTTGTGGTTTTTGGGTGGTTTTATTTAGATTGGATATTGGATGAGGGATTTTCAAAGATAATGACATTAGATTTTTTTAGTTTTATGTTAGTGTGAAGTTTACAAACACATGTCTCAACAATACACGAACAAGATCATACAAGCTATAATCCCTAATGATAGTAAAAAAGGGTTTACAATGCTAGTAGCCCACCAATATACCACAAGTGAAATGGTGCTAGAATTGTCTCCCAACCCTCACTTCACGAGACATGTCTTGAGTAATATTTGGGAGTGTTGTGCTTCTTACATTACTAATTATTTGTGGTGAATATGTCTTATTATAGGCCTTATGATGTTCTTTAGTTATGCCCCTTATATACCTTTTGGTATGTGGATTTCAAGTATGTGTTGCAAGGATATTGTCTACAACATGTGTATTGGGACATGAAAGCCCCTCACTTCACATTTTTAAAACAAGTCAACACTTAGCTAATAACGACATTTATTTTTAAATTTGTATACCTCACCAAAATATAGGGTGTGTCTTAGTGTGTGGTAATGAAATCTAAATCACAAGACACCTGCTAACTAAATCCATGACACATTGCCCCTAAACAAAAGATAAAAAAATAAGGGTAATTTATTTTTTCAATCCCAAAGATCGAAAAATGACACAAGGGGGAGAATACACAATCTAGTCTTGGGTGAATGCACATAGAAAAAAGGGGATTTACAAAGATATACAAAGCAAAACAAACAATGTAAGATTAACATGATTAATTAAATTAATTTATGATCACAATGATGGTTCGATATTGATTATTTAACTACACAAACCCACAAGCACATTGTTAGTAGTTTAGTACTTGTTTAGATCTCCAATAAGCGTACAAACCAACAATAAAGAAAAAATGATGTTTAACAGAGTGAAAATATTGTGATTATAAATAATGTAGTGGTTTGTAGCAGACGCGATTAGCAAAAATGATGTAGTTAGCATGAAAATGCCGTGAGTAGTCACAAAAATGTCACGATTAGACCAAAAATTATCAAAAATAGAAAACAATAAGTTCAATGAAGCTGATAAGATGGCAAAAATGATGCTAAACATTGGAAATTTTGATCAAAAGTTAGATTTAGTAATAGAAAATAGAAAAAACAAGAGATGGTATACCTACACAAAAAACATGCTAGTCATAGAAACACTGCGACTAGCATGAAAATGACATGGTTAGTAAAAATGACACAATTAAGTATGAAAATGACGTAGTTAGTTGTAAAATGTTGTTATCCTAGAACCTACACACATAGAACAATAAAAGTTATTGGAACAAAAATGACATTTCGCATAGGGAAAACGTCACTACCGGTTAGAACAAAAATTTGACAAGAAAAATAAAAATTTATCAAAATCATACATCTTAGTGAATCTAGTATTTTGACATATTTTTAATTACCCCTAACGAGAAAGGAGAACCAATAAAATGTGTGGGAGTCCTACCACATGTGTCAAAATGTGTTAAGTTTTAGTTCAAAGCATACACAATTAGAAAACCATGAAACACAATCAAAATTTATCTTCCTCAAAATAATACCAACACCTCAAATTCATGTTGACCTGTATTTTTGCATGGGAAAAAATCAACTTGAAAACATGACAATTATACCCTAGTGTCAAAATTTTCTATGTCATACCTTTCTAGACACCCCCTAAGTCAACCTATCCCAGTGTCAATCCTATGTTGTCCTTCCAATGGTCTATATGTGTGGTCATCCTTCCTTGTAGTTGATTTAGGAAAAATAAGATCATTCAAGTACTTCTATAACGGTCTCTTTAAATCTAGGTTTTCAAGCAAGCTTAGGAAGGGCTATCATCAATCTTTCTAAGACAAGTGCATAATCACCGTGAGCACCGACGAAGGTTTAAATTCATCATGGAGGCATATTTAGGAGCCATGATCATTGTGGTAACCTGATTTAGGAAGATTCTAGAAAGATTTGAAGGTTTAAGAGCCAGTTCACCAAAAGTGGGTTTTGAGGCCGAAGGAGCTTGCATTTCAAAAGAGAAATTGAACTTCAAAAGGTGATTCTATGAGTTCCAGAATGAGTTGTGATCCAAACACGATATATATGGAAATATTTTTAGTCCTCTACTTTGTGATGAAATTAGATCCATCCTAAAGCCCATGCATTTTCTAGGCAACTCATTCTTTCCAAGCACAACTAGCAGTCCTAAGAAAAAATGAGATTTTTGAGGGTGTTTTAGTCATAATCAAGGCATGGGACCCATCTCATCCTTCTCAAAATTTCATTTCCATGAAAAATCATATAAAGAAGCGTGCAAAAACTCATCGGGAGCTCAAGTTATGGTCTTTTCAAGTTGTTGCCCAAGGTATGCATTTTGATACTTAGTCAAATTTGGAATGCCACGTTATAGAATGAAGCCGAGGCACCTTTTTCTGTCCTCTTCATCCCTCACCAAGGGTACAAGAGGGATAAAAAAATGCTTCCTCCCCTCTTTTGGCATGTTGGTCACCCCATATGACCCCGACAACTCAATTTAGCCCTCTAAACCAACATTTCTAGTGCACCTCTCATCACACACGTGATGGACAAGTGCAACACGGGGTGAGCCACCTATTTGTGCACCTATTATCACATCCCATGGGGACAATAGGACAAAAAGGTTCCCCCTAGGCTTCTTTCAGGTCATAAATATGACCATTTGCCCCAAGGAGCTCATTTCTAGCCCCCTCTCCAGTCCTCCGGGCAACAAAAAAGTGACATATGGTAAGCTTAGGAAAAGGCACATTTTTGTGCACCTATTGTCCCATTCCAAAGGGGAAAATGGGGGTAAAAAAATGTGCCCTCTCTTAAGCCATTCAAAAACTACAAATACCACACTTAGCCAAATTTTGCTCATTCCCTCACACTTCCCCATATGTTCTTTGAAACGAAATCTATGCTGGATTTTTCCTATAATTTTTCCTCCACCATTTTCATCCTCCATTGATTTTATCCATGCTCCCATGATCTGATAAAAACAAAAATACAAGAGAATCCAAATTTTTGAAGACCAAAACCAATTTTTTTCTCCGTAAAGACTTTCAAAACCGCGAGGAAGAATTTATCGTATCTAAAAACTCTGGGAACGGATCTACACAGGTTTTTGTATTCTTTTGCATCAATAGTAAGAAAGCTCTTGCGTACCCGATCCCGAGGTATCAATAATCGAGCTCCCGAGGCGTGATTCGATCTATGGGTTGTGGGATGCAAACGTAGTTGGGCAAAAATGACACAGGATAGTTTCGTGTATATCTAAGGAGATAAGGTCATATGGTGGATGGTGAATACAATTGACTCTACGGACGATTCTCTGGCCTAGTCCAGAATTCTCTAGCTTTGTTAGCATAAGTTTATATCTAGTAAGGACAATTGTTCGATGATGATGGGTGGAAGTGGAGTTGTGGATTGGAATACTAGTGTGCGTGTGCAGGCGGTGTTTATATCGATTGACTTATGGATTCGTTAGGGGTGTGGGATTTGTGGATCACAACCAGTAGACTCTTGGTTGTTGCGGTCTCTGTTATGGTCATATACGAAATCAAGTCCTAATCCCTAGTATCCGAGTAATCATACGCTTTCTCGGCTTTACATGTTTAGACTCAATAAGCTGTGTGATTTTCTCGGAATATCTCACGGTGTTCGTGCTTGACTTGGATCCTTAAACTAGTATCTATATGCGTGAGAGTGTCTCACTGCTTTGTTTGTGGGACAAAGGATCACAACCAAAGGTTTGTTCTCTTTCGAACCCTTCTACGAGTCATGTGAATGTTTGCCTAGGGTAATCTGTAGTTCGGTTGATTTGACCAAAACGTGTGTGCTTGGTCGTCTTCTATATTTAACCCTCTCGGCGAGGCTGATCGGTTGTAAATCATTGTTGTTTGGAAGACTTGTATTCTAAGGTTGGTCTATGTCAACTATTCTTTGTGTGAGGTTGGGTTGAGGCACGATTGGCTCAAATACGTATTCCTGGGCTCCAGGGTCCGTGATTGTCATACAAAACAAAATGTAAATCTAAGCTATAATAAACAAATTTAACTACGTGGAATAAATCTAAAACATATATAACTTCTATTTTTGTATTTAACTTTCTAAGAATTTAAGAAAAGTAGCTATTTAAACGTATCTAGAAATAACAACTAAATAACAATTTAAAACAAACAAAATAACCGAGTGTAGTTATTTTGCCTGTGTAATTTGTAGATTTATTCTAAACAAATAAAATAGCTTATCTAATCTATCTGCAAGATTCTCGATCCTACCTCAGAAGTGAGGAGTGAATCATAGTTTCTCAGAAACTATCAATCCCCATAGCTTCCCTGGCAATATCGAGAATAGAATTTACTGAAATGAAGCAATTAACTACTTTATTTGATATGATTCTAACTAGAACTTTGAAAGTTAGAACCTGGATTCCGCAGAACAGTGGCGAATCCGATGGTGTGTGTGATCTTGTCCCCTCAGTGTGATCTCCTCGTTCTTTCGTGTTCACGTGGATCCAGAAAAGCGTGTAATGCTAGCATCAACAGAAGTAGATATTGGGACAAAGGCAGCTCAGAATGCAGACTGAATATAATGCGAGTAGGAGAGGGATAGCGCAAGAGTACAGAGCTTGGCTTATGCAATTCCTAGCGGGATTTATTGCGAGTCATGCAACATAAAGCGTCCAGAACCTGAAACTATCCTGTTTGAAGAGAAAAACCTGCAACTTTAATGGCTTCCTAAGCTATTCTACTCCAATGGATTGGATAAAACAAACAACACTTTGTTTGCCAATTTGGATATGTGGCTTACCAACGGTTGAACAATGCTAACTAAGCATATAATGAACTAAACTAAGCACTCTAAAAAAAAAAAAGCTAAGAAAATCGATTGCATGAAAGAGAAATGAGAGACAAACTTCAGGGCCATTTGCTTGAGCACAAGCCATTTATTTATAGCTTTCATTCACCCAAAGATCAAAACCAAACTGAACTCTAAAACTATAAACAATGGCCAAACACTATTCCAGGGGACCAAAAACATAAATGCAAGCCCAAGTCGGCAAGGAAAAGCTGGTGAAAACGTTGATCTTTACGTGAGTCGCGTCAAAATGCTTTCTGGAAAATGCGTAAAGGACCGCCGCTCTGAGCAGGGTGGCGGTTACAGGACCGCCGCCCTGATCAGGGCGGCGGTCACGAGACCGCCGCCCATGCAGGGCGGCGGTTTCGTCACTGAAGAGCAAAAGGCCAAGAAAAGAGGGAAAAAGGAAAAAAAGGACGCGGGGGCTAAGCGGGGCATGCGGGATGTTAATGCACACTCGGAGAGCTTTTCCGGATCGAACACCTTGCGAGGAGACCTGTATCATCATTGGGGCACTTGTTACACTTGTTCGGTGTACAGTACCTTACAATTTTGGGTACGTACATATTGCCCCCTCGGAGAAGCGTTTTAGCCATGAAGAGGCGTAAAACGGTGGGTCTGAGTATGGCAGTCCTGAAATGGGAAGTTAGAAGTTATACCTGACACGTCAGTGTGTTGAAATGACGCCATCAAAATTCCCGCTTACTGCAAAATGAAAAAAGAGAACTCAAGTGCGAGATAGATCTGATAGTTTGAAAAATAAACGCTAAGAATAACAGGGAATGAGAACGTACCATTTGTGCGGGGATAGGAACTTACCTCCATCAGTGCTCCAAACCTGTGAAAAAGTTATTTTAAAATGAAACAGAGTGCTATATATATGAAAGTGGGCCCATTTTCCTATTCATTTGTGTGAGTCGATTTGATTGATTTTGAGCTCTGGGACCCACGGTGACGGTTTCTTGCGTGAGTAGAGTCGAAACGTTCGCAGCGAGATCGTGATCATGCCTCCACGTGCGGAACACCGACCTCAGCGATCACAGGTTAGTTTTCTTCAGTTTATTGTTTTTCCCCCCTTAATTTTGAAATGCTAAATACTCTGTAATGGGGGGGTCATTTTTGAAAATGCTAGGTTCAAAAGGTCCACCTAGGGGGGGCGCCTACTGGGTAGGCTTTGTTTTTAGTTAAATGGTCTTTTTGGCACTTTTTAGGCCTTTTTAGGTTAAAAGCCCGCGTGGGTTTTCGGACCACGACCGCCGCCCCAGGGGGCGGCGGTTGCATGACCGCCCGCCTGTTCGGGGCGGCGGTTACTGACCGCCCGCCTTTAAGGTGGCGGTTACAAAACCACCTCCCTGCTCAGGGCGGCGGTTTTGCACAGAATGCAAAAAGAACTTGTTTTTGAGATTGTGTTTATATTTTTAGCATTTCTACGTGTTTTTATGACTTTCTCAGTATTGTTCGGATACTAACTTACTTTGTTTTGTGTGTTTTTGGGTGTATGCAGGCGAGAGAGGAGTACATCGATGGAGAGAGAGAGAGAGAGTGTGATTGGCTCTCAGGGGTATTAGATGCCCTCTCACAGGATGAGGAGGACACACTTCAGAGGGCTGGTATACTGCGCATATCGCGCGTGCCCCATGTTGCACCATCTAGTCACATCCTTTGTGACTTATTCTCTTACTGGGATGCAGATCGGAACACCTTCCGATTGCCAGGGGTCCGTGGTGAGTGGACCATTACATTGGAGGACGTCTACCGCATTCTGGGGGTCCCGATCATCGGGAGGTGACTCACTTTAGAGACAGCAGGCTCACGGGCACAGATTGCACAGTGGGCGACTTATATGGGAGATGCAGCCATCTCCACGGGGTCGAAGAAGGGGGTGAGAGTTCGATCCATTCCTTCTTTGCCTATCCCCATATTTCGACAGGCCATCATGGGGATCCTTGCCTCGAGGTTGATCGGGGACAAGGGAGGGGACACATTGTTATACTGTTGGGCCCCCATTATTGCACAGATAGAGGGGCATGGCCGGATATACGCTTGGGGTACAGATATTCTTGGGACCACCTACCACGATCTATATAGGGTGGTGCGTTTACAGGGGCAGTCACTGAGCCACCCGACTCTAGTCATGAGTTGGGTTTATGAGCACTTCATCCCTTATGGCAGGGGTGTGGAGGTGGCAGATCCTGGAGCTGTTAGGGCAGCCAGATGGGCAGACATGTCGGTCTTAGAGCACCTCATCGGCCGATTGCCTCACGACTACTGCCGATATGGAGGCGACACCATACCGAGACCATGGCGGTATATGGGGAGAGAGGCCCTTACCTTGATTTCTGCTCCACCGGGGCAGCTTATTGATAGAGTGGGGCGAGTGGAGGTGCACCCCTTTGGCGAGTTCCTCGGCGGTTTGGCCTTCCATACGGGTATGCTTCCCCAGTGGCACCGGTTCTGAGATCGAGTTCGCGAGGCGAGAGGGGGCCAGAGGCCGAGGTTGGGCAGTGATTACTCTGGCATTCCCATTGCGGCCGGGAGGATAGTTCGTCTTTAGAGGGAGAGCCGGTGTGCCTCGGGCACCTTTGCTTGATTGCTTTGCGGGTCTGCTCATAGCAGCGATGACCCTATTGATATTGACTCGAGTCGAGGAGTTCACGAGAGGAGGGACGAGAGGAGGAGGCGAGGACGGCGATCTGAGTGGCATGACACTCGGGATATTATGCGAGCGAGAGAGATTTGGAGAGAGACGCGAGAGAGGGATACTCTAGTTTCAGAGGAGCCCCTCTCCAGGGCCATGGTGGAGAGGATGAGTCCGTTGCAGGGTGACATGTTGCCCCTGCCACAAGAGCAGCCCCTCAGTCGGCAGCGGCATCCGCGGTAGGTGCCGGCCCCAGCGACCCATCTTGGAGGCCTAGGGATCCGAGTAAGTTACCCTTTCTCCCTTTTAATGTTTATTTGTAGGCTCTCCTTAGTTGTTATTTTGTATCTTTTAGTTTCTTGCTTAGTTTCTAATTCGTTTTCTCCTTTGTTTGCAGAGACTGTTGATGAGTGGCGGGATTTGATCCACGGGGTATGTCGATTCTGATGATCCCCATGGATAGGACCCGTGCGAGAGCTATCCGTGGATCTTTGGGAGCCTTCGGCAGCCGGTAGGCATACCGGCATTTTTTGCTCATCGGCACGTGGCCGAGGATGGTGTCGACCCCTCCATGGCTTGAGTTAGCGGGCTATAGGATGGCTGAGCGCCTTATGAGGAGTCATTCTCGTGGTGAGGCTGTTTGCTCCTCGGGATCCTGAGCCCTCCGTACATTCAGAGCGCCGGCGTAGCCGGAGTCCTAGGCGTGGGCGTGCACCTTCGGAGGGGTCGCGTAGGGATTGAGAGGCCACTTGGCTCTCGTGTATTTTGTATTATATATTCTTTGTATATCACGGGCTCTTTGAGCGTTTTGACCATGCTTAGTGCATGATGGCATTGTATATAAACATTGATCATTTATATATATGCATTTGTTTTGGATCAAAATCTTGGCACTCATGGTTTCCTTTCTATTTCCAACCTTTTTATGTATACTACGATGTATGTTTATATGCTTTTTAGAATGTATGCAATGGAGAACAGATGATGCAAATGTTTGTTTCTTTTGTGTATTTCATGATGCTGATATATGTAGATGTAATGTGATTTTGAATCTTAGCTTCCGTAAGCAATTTTGGATACCTCATGTTTGTTTTGCAGAGTGATGAATATAAACCAGTATGATGAACAAATAAACTTGCCCACTCCTAACTCCATGCAACTAGTAAGATGCGAGGGCTCATCACAAAGAGCTAGAAAGGGCACAAGTTATGAGGTGTAGCTGAAATGATAGTGATGAAAGGCAGACAAAGCTTTGGTGGAACCAAATTGGAAACTCAAGCTTACTCCACCCGAGTGACTTCATAGTTTAGAATAACTTACTTTGCGGTTTATCTAGACTTAGATCCGTAGATGGCCACATAGTAGACAAAATCTGGGTTTTAGGATTTTAACTCTCTTGGAATTTTGAACATCGATTCATTCGTTTTTGACTCAAAGTTTGAAGTTTGAATTGTTTGTTTATGACTTTTAACGTTTGCTTTGTCAAGAGGACCCCTATACTTTGCCCCATGCTACTAGTAAGAAGCGTGGGTTTATCACCGTGGGCAAGGTATAGGCGAGTAAGGGCATTTCCATCCTTTCCCAACCCTACGTCACTAGTAAGAGAGCCTTGAAGCTCATCATAGAAGGTTGGTGGGGCAAGGAAATGTGTAAAATTAAAATTTTTGTTTAATCACTTTTGACTTGTTTTCTTGAGTAAAATGTCGGTATGTGCTTATTTCAAAGAGATATACATATGGGATAGATGTGACACCATGAAGCTTCTAGAACAGACCATAGGTAGAGACACCTATCCTAAGAAGAAATCAAAGCGAGAATAAACTTGCGAGATCTTGGTATGGTTACCGTTAAGACTTTGTCATATCGACTTTATTTGATAAAAGATTACGAGATGATTTGATGATATCATGAAAATGGAGAGGTATGATTAGAAAGTTTATGCCAACAACATCATGAGTTTGTAATGAATTACTTTGAGGATAGATTCCTTGATCACCATTTATGTAAGAAACAAGTGGACAAAATGATCTTAATCTATATGAAGATGCAATGTAGATAATTATATAAGTAGCTAGTTGCTTATGCGTAGAACCGCTTGAGGTGAAGGGAATTGTGTTGTTTCACCAAATTCCTCACCTTTAGCGTACATAAGAGGTAAGCACCATTTCCGTAGTCTTTCATGACTGACTCGGTATGGGCCCTGACCATTTGGGCGGAATTTCCTTCCTTCGCGGTCTTCTTGTCGATCACATTTGTCAGCCTTAGAACTAGATCACCTTCGTATATGTCGCGTTCATAGACCTTCTTGTTATACTGCCGGCACATTCGGTCAGCATAAGCTCTATGCCGTTGTTCAACATCTAACCTAGTTTCATCTAGGCTTTCTAGTTGGGAAAGACGTGCTTCTCTATAAGCGTCTTCATCCAGAATCCCTTGTAGTGAAATGCGGAGACTGGGTATTTCGACCTCAAGTGGGAGAACTGCTTCTGCCCCAAATACTAGCGAGAAAGGAGTTGCTCCCGTTGGTGTTCTTATTGAGGTTCGGTGGGCCCATAAGGCCGGATATAACTTCAAATGCCAATCTCGTTTGTTTTCTTTTACCGTTTTAAGGAGAATGGCTTTGAGTGTCTTGTTTGTCGCTTGACTGTCAGTTGGCTTGGGGTAATCTGAGGAAGCCGTATGATGGCTTATCTTAAATTTATTGCATAGTTCGCGAACCTCTTCATTCTTAAAAGAAGTTCCATTATCGGAGATAATGATTTGGGGATCTCTGTGTACTGCAAATGATTTGGTTCAAAATGAACTTGGCGATTACTGAGAACAGTACGGTAGTAAGAGGCATAGCCTCTACCCATTTGGTAAAATATTCGGTGGCGTGATTATAAAATTATGGCCATCTGTGGATGAGGAGAGAATTTCCCTATTAAGTCTAGACCCCATGTAGAAAAGGGCCATGGAGTAGCGATTGGTTGCGAGAGCTTGTGCCGGCATGTGGATCTCATGGGAGAATTCTTGGCACTTATGACACACACTGCGTCTACAAACTCTATTGCGTCATGTTCTAGAGTGGGCGAGAAATAGCCCATTCGATGTATTTTTGAGCGGTGGCATGGCCCAGAAGTGGCCTCCACATATTCCTTTGTGAGATTCATGGAGAATCTTCTTGGATTCTTCTGTGTCGACACATCTTAGGAGCATTCCATCGAATGCTTTTCGGTAGAGCACTTGCTCTATAATGACGTATTTAGCTACGATAATGCGTAACCGCCTTCTTTGTTGTGGTGTAACTCCTTCTGGGTACGTATGGTCCATGATATAATTAATGATATCAGTGTACCAAAGGCACTCAGAGATAGAGGGTCGGGTTTCGATGTAGTATACGCACTCATCTGGAAAGTCTAAATCTACTAAATCACCTCCATCTAATGGGTTGTCGGCTAACCAATCTGCGATGATTTGTCCTTTAACCGACTTCTGATTTACAAATGTTAATTCGAATTCTCCCATTAAGGTTATAAAACGTCCAACCTTTTTAGACAAGGACCCTTGTGTGAGGAAAGTTCGTAAATGGTCCGTTTTTACCATGACCCTTGTTTCTTGGTTTAGCATATAATGTCTTAGGCGTTTAGTAGCAAAGACTATGGCAAGGCATTCTCGTTACTTTTGTGTATAGCGTGTTTCATAGTCAAGCAGTGTTCGGCTGATGAAATAAATCACACGTTCTCTCTTGTCATCGTCCTCTTGGGCCAACATACAAGCTAACGAGACATTGGTAGCTCGTGAATATAAAATTAATGGGTGATCTAGCTTTGGTGGCATTAGCGTAGGTGGTGATAATAGGAAACGCTTAACTGCATCAAAGGCTTCATTACAGTCTTTGGTCCAATCAATGCTATAGTCTTTCTTGAGTAAATTGTTGATTGGATGAATGGCGAAGCTTAAGTCCGGGATAAATCTCGGATTGCACCCAGTTTTCCGAGAAATGATCTGATTCCAGATTCATTCGAAGGTGGGACCATTTCGAGGACAGCCCGAATTTTGGTTGGATCAACATCTATCCCTCGTGACGATATGATGTAACCTAGGAGCTTTCCTCCTGTTACACCAAAGACGCATTTCTCTGGATTTAGTGTGACTCTGTATTCTATTAGGCGTGAAAGAATGACGGAGTACTTCCGGATGGTCACAACACTTCTTGGCCTTAGCGATAAGTCATCTACGTAGGACTCACGATTTTATGAATTAAATCGTGGAATATATATGTCATAGCTCATTTGGTAGTAGTAGCCGGCGTTCTTGAGACCGAATGGCATAACAAGCGTAGCAATAGGTTCCCGAGGAGTTATAAACGTAGTTTTAGCTTGATCTTGCTCGAGATATTTTGATTTGATTGTATCCGAGAATCCATCCATGAGAGACAAAAGTTCAAATCCATTTGTTGCATCAACAATGACATCTATGGATGGTAATGGGAAGTCATCCTTAGGACATGCTTTGTTGATGTCTCGAAAATCTATGCGGATGCGTATCTTTCCATTCTTCTTGAAGCGGGAGCGATGTTAGATACCCATTGGGAATAGTCAACTGGTTTGATGAATCCTACCTGGAGGAGTTTTATTACCTCTTCCTTTACCATGAGAGCTACCTTGGGCTTCATGGGTCTTGATTTTTGTTTAAGCGGCTTTGCATCGATTTAGTGAGCGAGGTTGTGTGCCATGATGTGGGGTGCGACTCCTGTCATCTCCTTATAATTAAATGCAAATGCCTTCTGATGTTCTTTGAGGATCTGAGTATGTATTTCTACTTCTTCTGGGGTTAACGAGGATCCTAGTTTCAATATTCTTGGTTCATCTTCTGTCCCGATGTTGACATCGATTGTTTCTTCGATCAAAGAGGTGTTACCCTCTTGAACTCGGGTGGTCTTTGGAGGTAAATCCAAATCATCCCCATTTTCTACTGCGTATATGCTAGGTTCCATTTGTGAGGGAAGATCCATCACGGGATTTCCGAAGTAGGAAGACGAATGTGGAATTAAGGATAAATCTAGCATATGATAGGAGAGATGTAGTGCTGCATAGGCGTTTAAGTAATCCAAAGTAGCCACATCACTATCAACATGATCTAGGATGGTAGATTCACTTCCGCTTGAAAGGGGATTTGTCATTGTTTTTATCAATGGTTCATCACGAATGGACACCGTGAAATGGGTATCTTCTAACTCATTGCTTGGAGTAAAACGTGATCTTTGAAGTTCTTTATTGAATCGGCGAGAAGATTTTTCTCTCGTGGGATTGCTTCAATGGATATGAAGTTAAACGCCTTGCTTAAATCTAATACGGCTTCTTTGTAAAGCTGCAAGTGTTTGGCTTTGGTTTCGTATACCTCAGAAACCTGGTTTGTCACTAATTGCGAGTCTCCTAAGACTCTGATGTTATCAATACCAATTCTTTTGGCTAAGGTGAGGCCAAGGAGGAGGGCTTCGTACTCAGCGCCATTGTTTGTGCATTCAAAGTTTAGCTTAAAGGAAAATGGTAGGACTTTCTCTTCGGGTGAAGTAAGAATTATACCTGCCCCGCTCCATAATGGCATTTAGCTCCATCGAAATGGAGAGTCCAATATTTAGCCGGGAGTATAGATGTTGGGGTATCTGCTGTGTTTGCGCACTCAACTTCTACCATGCAGAGGTCCTCTCTTTGGAAGGAACCAACACCTAGGGAATATCCTATGCCTATTGAATCAAATGGTAAGAACATTGGTGAATCTTGTTCTATTAACTCAACGATTTTTGCAGTAGTCCCTAATGATACCGTTTCTATAGTTTTAGCCTTATCTTTGGGGGTTGGGGTTGTTTTGGCTATCTTTGATAGTTTCAAGATCCGTTGTAGGTACCAACTTTTCCTCTGGTTTTGGGTCAGTGGGTTTATTAAGTTGGTTTGTTGGAAGTTCAAATTCTGAGTGCACACCTGGTCTTTTCTTTAAATCAGCTAGGTGCAAATCGAAAGGTTTTGGATCACCTTTGGCTCTGAAATACCTTTCTAGATGTAAGAATCTTACTTCTTGAAATAACGTAGAAGGGATTGCCTTCATTCGGTGTATCCATGGTCGGTGAGTATCATATTATAATTAGTTTCCCGATCTATAATATAAAAACTCGAGTTAGGATTGTTTTGGGTCCTAAGGTGACCGCGGTATTATAGTTCTATCGAAGTGGCTTTAAGGCTATCATAGCCTCTCGATGTATTTCGAGTGGTGGAGCAGTTTGTTTCCCCATATCCTAGTTTTGGAGGAAAGAGAAAGGGACTATGTTAGCTGCGGCCCCATCGTCGACCATTGCCCGTTTTACATAGTTATTATAAACCCATACTTGTAAGTGTAAAATTTGGATCACCTCGGCGTGCGATCTCGGCATCATCTGTAGGCATTTTACTTATTTGAATATGAATTCGACATCCTTGTCCGGCTGCCCGGAGGTGGATATCAAAATCTCGTGATTTACTTGTGTTTCAGGAGGTGGAGTGATGTTAATTAGATGACCTAAACCTAATGCTTCTAAAAGAGCAGCTCTGTGAGTAGGAGAGTTCTTTAGTAAATCCAAAAATGAAATGTGTGAGAAGGTCTTTGTTAGGTCACTAATTAAATCATAGGCACCACGGGTTTTCTCTATTTGTTGACTCTTATCCATTTTACGGCGAGATGACTTGGGCTTGGTTGAGAGAAATATTCTCGTGTTCTTGTTATAGCTTCGATAGGTAGTTCAGCGTCTAATTCTACCAAACTGACTATCTTGGGTCTCGGTTGACTTCCTAACTGTGGCGCAACTGATGGATTTAGTGAAGTCGAGGCTTCATGATCATTGTTTCCCGTCATTGCACTTTTGTTTGTTCGAGTTGGATTTGATCTATTATTATCATGATTTGGGAGTGGATCGTTAAAGATCTTGAGGAGCATTCGAGGGAAGCGCCCCTGGCGTATTTGGTGGTGGTGACACGGGATGCAAAAACAAATCTGTGAAGAACTGTCTTTGTTCTTCTGGAAAACGTTGCATGAATTTATTGTAGTCACGGCACGTTCTAGTATCATGACCCCGAATTTTGTGGAAACCACAATAAGAATTGGGATTGTAATTCCTGTTTTGTTGGTTTGGTGTATATTGTGGCCTAAAATTTGATCAATTTGTTGCTATTAGGATTAAAATTTTGCATTTTTGTTTTTGGCTTTGGTTTTGATAACCAAATGAGTTTTGGCTTGGCCCTTGTATAGGATTTTTCACCATTGTTGTTGTTTGTTGTGGATGGTTAAAATCCTTTGTATTGATTAATCGGGGTAAAGTTGTTGTTTCGTTGGTTGTTTGTTTGTGATGGAGTATTGACAACATTTACCTTCTTGGGCTGGTCGGTTACTCCATCCGTTGTTACACCCCGATTTTTGTTAAGGATTTTAGGTCCTTGATTGACGTTTGTGGTAGTGGGATAATTTGTAGTGTTCTGATTGGGGGTGATTAACCTCCCGTTTGCTCCATATGTCTTACGACCACTATCTATCGTTGCTTGATCTATTCGAAGAGCGCTCTCAAGTACTTCATCGTAAGTTCTTAGTGGGAACTTCTGGACTTCTTCCTTCACCTCTCTGCTGAGAGAATGAAGGAATAAATCACATAGTTCCATCTGATCCATGTTTGGAGCACTTGCTGAAGAATAAAGAACTGTACGCCACCTCTGGATGAAATGGGCGACAGATTCGTTGTGTTCTTGTTTGATGTGCAAGAATTCCCTGATTCCTGTTCTTAACAGTTTGTTCATGTCGAATGCCTTAATGAACTCTGATACGAGTTGTTTAAATGAATGGATGGAGGCTTCAGGTATTCTATAATACCAATCGAGAGCAATGCCTTCGAGGTTTTGGGAATATTTTTAGCAATGACCCCATCCCGAGGAGTAATTCACGTATGGTGTAGCGTAAGCTTTGATATGTGCGTTTGGATCTCCCTCACCTTTGTACTTGGGTAAATCGGGAAGGGTCTTGGAAGCATGCGCTTCGTATGGTGAAGTCTAAGGGCTCTTTCGGATATTACGAATAAGTCCCTATCGCATAGGTTTCGACCATTGATGGTGGTTCTTTGAGGAGTGGTGGTGGGATGGGTTGTTGATATGGCGCGGCGTATGCATTGGCGGGGGCATAGGGAAGTCCTGCGTTTGAGCAAAATCCGGGAGAGGAGAACATATCTCCTTGTGGTGATTTGGAGTACATGTTTAAGTATGACGGGGTATTGTCTAGTAATGGATTGTTTGATACTAGACTGGGAGGAATAGTGTTAGAGATGATGGGCCTTGTTGGCGTTTGTTGTGGATGCGAGGAGGCATGCCTAACGTGCCTACTCTGTGAGGAGATCTACTTGGCGGGGTGGTATGGAGGATTGGAACTTCTGCTTGCATGGCGAGGATTTTGACTTGCTTGAGCAAGTTCTAACCCTCTCACTTTTTCTACTAACGTTGAAATGACTTCATTTGGTGAAGTCACGGTGCTTTGCCTTAGCGGCGTTTGTTGTATACCCTGGTGTTGTATAGGCATGTGATATCCTGCTATATGGTGATTGATCTTTATCTTGCCAAGTTTCTCGAGAGTATTTCCTATATGTAGTGGCGTAGAGGTATTTTCTTGAAAAGAGACCTCGGGTTGTATTTGTAAACCTCTATAGATGGGTACATACCCGAGAGCGTTGTTCACTCTAGGATAACGTATTATTGTTCATCATCTAAGACCAGGTATGGGTCGATTGTCTACTAATTTGTGGTCTAAGTAGCATCGAGGAGAGATGACGGGCAGATTCTCGGTAAGCGTCATATTGTTCGAGCACTGAAGGCTCTGTTTGTTGCGTTCGAGGGGTTGATCTAACTCCTCGGTTTGAAAAGATGAATTATATCGATTCTTGGGGTTTGTGTTGACAAGTTGATTAGTTGAATAGTTGTCGCCCCATCTTGAGAGTGAGGGTGATGATTGCCTATTACATTGGGCGTAGTATGCCTCAAGACCTAAGAGGAGTGCCATATGCATCGAATCCGACATATTCGGGGGGTATATGAATACCCATGAGAATAATGGGAAGGAGCGAAGGTGATTTGTGAAAGGCTAATGAGGCGGAGAAGATGAAAAGTAAACTAAACTTGGAAGAACACGTGATCTTATGACTCGAGCGAGAAAGTAGGAAGTTTACGTCGGCTTCACTAATTTTGTTTGTTTCACGTCGGGTTCACCAATTTTGTACGCGGAAAAGTGACAAGCGGCGTGGGAATCTACGAGTAACTCTTCGCGTGTACCCGACCTCCAGGGTCGTGCGAGAGACAGGTGGGGATGGAATATGCGTGGGATGCAACAAACTAGTTAGGCAATCTAATGTCTTGACACGCACTAATGGAATTTGTGAATCTAAGGCAAAGAAGGCCCTTCTAACAGGTGGTGTGTGATAGATCGATCGGCGAGGATGAGTGCTCGAAGGCTCAATCAATATCGAGCTACGGCGTGATTCGATCTATGGGTTGTGGAATACGTGGAAAATGACACAGGATAGTTTCGTGTATATCTCCAGATAAGGTCATATGGTGGATGGTGAATACAATTGACTCTACGGATGATTCTCTAGCCTAGTCAAGAATTCTCTAGCTTTGTTAGCTTTATATCTAGTAAGGACAATTGTTCGATGATGATGGGTGGAAGTGGAGTGGATTGGAATACTAGTGTGCGTAGGCCGGTGTTTATATCGATTGACTTATGGATTCGTTAAATTTGTGGGATTTGTGGATCACAACCGTAGACTCTTGGTTGTTGCGGTCTGTTATGGTCATACGAAATCAAGTCCTAATCCTAGTATCCGAGTAATCATACGCTTTCTCGGCTTCATGTTTAGGACGACCAATAAGCTGCGTGATTTTCTCGGAATATCTCACGGGCGTTCGTGTGCAACACTTGGATTCTTAAACTAGTATCTATATGCATGAGAGTGTCTCTGCACTGGTTGTGGGACAAAGGATCTGACCAAAGGTTTGTTCTCTTTCGAACCCTTCTACGAGTCATGTGAATGTTTGCCTAGGGTAATCTGTAGTTCGGTTGATTTGACCAAAACGTGTGTGCTTGGTCGTCTTCTATATTTAACCCTCTCAGTAGAGGTGATCGAGTTGTAAATCATGTTGTTGTTTGGAAGACTTGTATTCTAAGGTTAAGTCTATGTCAACTATTCTTTGTGATGAGGTTGGGTTGAGGCACGATTGGCTCAAATACGTATTCCTGGGCTCCAGGGTCCCGTGATTGTCATCAAAACAAAATGTAAATCTAAGCTGTAACAAAACAAATTTAAACTAATGGAATAAATCTAAAACATATATAACTTCTATTTTTCTTTGAGACTTTTTAAGAATTTAAGAAAAGTAGCTATTTAAACGTATCTAGAAATAACAACTAAATAACAATTTAAAACAAACAAAATAAGCGAGTGTAGTTATTTTGCACATGTGCGATTTGTAGATTTATTCTAAACAAATGAAATAAATAGCTTGATCTATCTTCTGAGATTCTCGATCCTACCTCGAAGTGAGGAGTGAATCATAGTTTCTCGAAACTATCAATCCCCATGACTTCACAGCAATATCGAGAATAGAATTTACTTGAAATGAAGCAATTATCTACTCTATTTGATATGATTCTAACTAGAACTTTGAAAGTTAAACACGGATTCGCGAGAAGCAGTGGCGAATCGATGGTGTGTGTGATCTTGTCCCCTCGGTGTGATCTCCTCGTTCTTTCGTGTTCACGTGGATCCGAGAAAAGCGTGTAATGCTAGCATCAGCGAAGTAGATATTGGGACAAGGAGGCAGCTCGAATGCGAGGCCGAATATAATGCGAGTAGGAGAGGGATAGCGCAAGAGTAGAGCTTGGCTTATGCGATTCCTAGCGGGATTTCTTGCGAGTCATGCAACATAAAGCGTCGAGAACTGAAACTATCTGTTTGAAGAGCAAAACCTGCAACTTTAATGGCTTCCTAAGCTATTTATTACTCCGATGGATTGGATAAAACAACAACACTTTGCCTGAAGATGGATATGTGGCTTACCAACGGTTGAACAATGCTAACTAAGCATATAAAAGAATTAAAACTATGGCTTAAACTAATAAAAAAATGAAAGCTAAGTCTATGAAAAGAGAAATGAAAATGAATGAGGGGCGGACCATTTGCTTGAGCACAAGCCATTTATTTATAGCTTTCATTCACCCAAAGATCAAAACCAAAGCTGAACTCTAAAACTATAAACAATGGCCAAACACTATTCAGGGGACCAAAAACATAAATGCAAGCCCTAAGTCGGCAAGGAAAAGCTGGTGAAAGCGTTGATCTTTACGTGAGTCGCGTCAAAACACTTTCGGAAAACCGCGTAAAGGACCGCCCGCTCGAGCAAAAGGCCAAGGGGGCGGTTCTGAGGACCGCGGGGCCTGATCGGGGTTAACGGTCACACTCGGAGAGACCGATCCCGAACACCATGCGAGGAGCGGCGGTTTCGTCCTTGAAGAGCACCTTAAAGGCCAAGAAAAAGGGGAAAAAGGAAAAACTAAAAAAAAATACCCCCGGGGGCTAAGCGGGGCATGCGGGATGTTAATACACACTCGGAGTTTCTCAGCTACATTTTCGGATCCATGACTTGGAACACCTTGCGAGGAGAGCATGTATCATCGTACTCATCATTGCTCATCACCTACCTTATCGGTGTGTACATGAAAATTACATCACCCAGAGCAATCTTTACAGAGTATGCCAATGTCTGATTCATGAGCGTTGTTGTATGATAGAAAATCAACACATGACCTTCTTTGTGCACGACCTCCCGAGGTCATGCGAGACAAATGACCGGTATAGAATGATTGCGAATGTGAGTGTGGTGACGAGGATCAAGCTAATTAGGCAATCTTATATCTTCAACACACAATGTCGGGATCTGCAAGTCTAAAGCAAAGAATGCTCTCCTAACTTGAAGTGGTGTGATGGTTCGGTCTAAGATAATAGCCACTCGTAGACTCCAATCAATGTCGAGTTCGGCCGAGATTCTGTTCATTGGTTGTTGAACACACGAAAAATGACTTGTGGACGCCTCGTATAGATTTCCAGACAAGGTCATGGAAGTAAGAATGAGAGGCACGATGAAGCCGCAAGCATTTACAGGTGATTTTCCGATCTTGTCCAGAAAGTCTTTGCCTGGTTGGCTGCTATGTTCAGTAAGGAAAGTTGTGCGATAATATCTCGTGGAAGTGGTGAGGATCTCGAATACTAATGTATACAAACTAGTGTCAATATCTAACCTTTGGTAGTCTCGTTGGGTTGTGGGACCGAGGATCAAAACCAAAGACTTGTGGAGGCTGTGGCCATTGGATGCTCATGCGCGTAATCAAACCCTATTGCCAAGAGTAGTCCAATAGTTGTAGGCTTGATTAGTAGCTATGTTTAGTATATTGAGTTGTTCTATCTTCTCAGCAAAAGTTGCAGGTGTACATAAGACCATCAAACATAAGCTAGTGTCAATGTCAGTTATCAATTCTAGCCCGTTGGGTTGTGGGAGCAATGGATCACAACTATATGTCTTTTCCTGATGTGGACCATTGATGGTCATACAAAATGAAATAAAATGAATTTTAATAAGCAAACTAATTACCGAAAGAGATCTAATCTATGTTTTTGTATTTTTCACAATATTTTGGATCAAAGCAATAAAAGCAAACTAACCTATCAAAGGAAATATTTTTGTTCTTTTCTAATCTTTAAGCAATGTGTTCTAATCTAACAAATAAACTAAAGACAAGTAGTCAATCGGATGTAGCCTAGTTACTTGTGCAAATGTATGAATCTAATCTAAATCAAACAACCTAATCTGATCAAAATCTTCCAAACCCTACCTTAGAGGTGAAGAACAAATCATGACCCTGAAAGGGCTATTGTTCCTCACAACTTCCCTGGTAATGTTAAAAGGCAAACTTACTGAAATGAATGATTCTCTACTCTATTTGATATGAATGATTTTCTACTCTATTTGATATGAATGATTTTCTACTCTATTTGATATGAAATTGACAATTCAACACACAAGGCAAACAAACACACAATTCCAACCTGGACAAGCAAGAGCTTTGGCAAATCTAGTTGTGTTTGTATCTATCCCCTCAGTATGTTCCTTTCTTTCTCCGAGTGTTCATGTGAGTCCAAGAGATTGGGAATGTAAGAACAACAATAAGAGGATGACACTTGAGCAATGACAACTTGATGGCAGTTTGGATGCAATATAGGTAGAAGAGAGATAGAACAAGAGATTAGAGCTTGGCTATGCAATTCCTAGCAAGATCGTAGCAATAATATACTGCAAGATACATAAAATTCTCAGGCCCTTTTGCTTGAATACAAGCATGGAATATATAGGAATGGAAGATGGGAGGTACCTTCATGCACAAGGCAAGAAGGAGTAGTTACAACCCATTAAATCTATTTAAAAATATAAGGAGGAAGGAGAACCAAGCAATCAAAGCTAATTTTAGACAATTTGGCTCATAGATGCATGTAAAAAGTGAAATAAAGTGAATCACCGCATGTTGAAACATGCGCGAAGAATATGGAAAAAGCGGGCAGACCACCGCCTTGCGCGAGGCAAAGATTTCAGACCACCACCCTATCTTGGCGCGGTTTGAAGCGCCACCTAGGTAGGGCGGCGGTTTCAAAACCATTGCCCAGGCATGGCGACAATCCTAACACTAAAAAGGCCAAAACTTGCGCAAAAAAGTGGCAGAAAGCTAAAGAAGCGTGAGAAGGCTAATTAAATATGCCTAGGAAACAAATATACACGTGAATGGAAATTGGAGCTCGAACACCTTCTTGAAAGGACTTGAATCATCATTGGGGACTTTTGTAGCCATTTTCCGCTAATATAGCACATGTAATTTTGGGTGCATACAATTGCCCACAAGTCATCTTGAATCAACCTCGGTGCGCAACTCCCACGGTCATCAAGGTGATCATTTGACAATGTTTCTAAACACTCAATTCAAGGTGTCCATGCATCATCCGAAAGAGGTTTCTCATGGTGTAAAAAGTTCAAAAATCTAGAGTTCATTACATTGGAGCATTTCATCAAATCAAGCAGGTAGCGAGGCGGGATCGACAAAAGCAACTTCTTCATCGGTATAGTTCATTATCTCTTCTCTCTCTCTCTCTCTCTCTCTCTTCTCCTCCTTCCCCACTTTCTCTCTCCTCCATGTTCTATTTCTTCGTTAGGGGTTGCACTTTTTCATTATTCCTTATTTATTTTAAAATGTGACTTTATGTTCATAATGTAATAAGTCACCCTTAATTCATAAAAGGGATTTAATTCTCTCCTAGGAATACAAAAAGTCTTAAGTTGTGTAAGGCATATGAAAGGTCGTGTAGGGGGTAGGCTAAGAGTCTCTTCTAGTTCTATAAATTATAAAGGCACCCTCATTCCAAAGGGTTGTCGATTTTGTGTGTTCATGAGAGAGTATTCCTTGTGAAGAAGCAAAAAGATAACTCTATTTCCCATCTATATGTTCTTCTCACTCTCACTATTGTACAATCTTGCTACAACATCAATGACGAAAGGAGTTTGTTCCCCTTTTGATGAGGAGATTTTGAGACTTTGTGTTCTAAAATTTATCTCGTCTTGTTGTCATTTGCAAAATTGTATTTCTTCTAATCTATGTGTGTTGGAATTTTCTAGTTAATGGTTGTAGGAATATGATTTTCTACCTACAACGTTAATCCCTCTCTTTTCTCTCTCCCTTTCATAATCTCCTAGCAAAATCCTCTCTTGCAAGTGATTGCAAGTTTTATTGCAGGTCAATTGAGTGCCCTTGTTGGATCCTCAGGCCGTAAGGCCAACACAAAAACAAAATTTCACACATGCATGTAAACATGGAGCTGCACCATTCAAATAGAGAGACTTATATTCCCAAAGCATTGGTAAGATAACCACCAATTTGTCCACCTGACAAATTTTCTCACCAACAATTGGCTAAGGATCAAGAACATTGAAGATTATCAAAACAAAGCAAAATATACCTTCTTTTACCTTGAGTAGATGCTCCTTGTTGAAGTGGATTTGCCCCAATTGACTTGTTTGATTCAAGATTAATTGCTTATATGATTGATTTCTTGATGGCTCAAAATTTGGACAACACTTTGGTAAGATTAACATGGTTGGTCGTCAAGGTGACAAGATGTTGGTATGTTTTTCTAATTGTTCTCACATGGAGGATTTGGATCGGTTTATAGAAGTCACATGGAGGAATGCATGATGTAGATGAAGTCATATTGGAGGTTGATCAATGGTGGAGGATGGAGAGGTTGGGATTGTAGAATTTTCCTCCACTTTTAAATTCATGGAGACATCTAGAAAAGGTGGTGAGGAGCTCTAGAAGGATAATAATAACTTCTAGATATGATTATGATGATTAAAGAGGGATTAGCTAAGGATCGGTGAGGGGATTTGTAGGAGAGGCTAGGAGGGTAGGTGGGGGTAGGTAATTATAAATTTCAAATTCTTAAAAAATGTGAAGGCATATGGTTAGTGTTAAGTGGGAGATAATTAGATGATTAATTAGGAGGGTAGAAAAATGGATGAAGGATAAGGTTAGTTGATGTAGGATAAATATAAACGGAGTTAGGTTAATGTTAGTCGTGGTGATGTTAGAGGGGAATAATTAGTGTTAAATTTGTAATGACGAAGGAGTGATTAATTTTAGGTGTATACACTCTCATTATGAGAGGAAGCACAGACACAATCAAGACTAAGGGTTGTAGGAGAGGTTGTTGGATACGAGTTTGGTGTAGAGCTTGGGAAGGTTGCATAATGGATCATGGTGGAGTGTTGTAAGTAATTCTTGTCAAAGAGTCTTGACGAAGGTATATTGTATTTGTAAGTTGGTTCAAGTTAATACGATTTTTTAATCCAAAAGGGTTTTCCCAACATAAATAATGTGTCCATATTCTTTTACATGTCATTTTGTCAAATAAATCTACTTGTTTGTGCATCTCTCATTTAGTTTATTACATGCATGGTTGTCGATAAAAACCCAACAAGTATTTGTATATCAATTTAATTGAGAATCATTTATTTAGAAAACAACAAATCGCTTTTGAAAGCGAGGCTTTAAATTTAATGACCACCTATGTCATCACAAACAATTATTAAATAATGGTAAATTTTCAATTATGTGCTTTAAAATATATAAAATAGTACTATTAATGCACTACTAATAAAAATATAAATGACAATCGTCCATTTATTTTAACAAATTTTAATATATATTTATGCGTATCAATATAATTTGTATATACATTGGATCTAAAAAATTGGTAAAACCTCCTAATAGATTGATCGGTCGTTGGCCTAATGGTGAAATTGCTTGGCTCACAAAGAGCCCACCAGGATTCAATTCTTGCTAACCGCACGGAGTGGGAGATACCGTAATAAGGAATAAGACCGCTCAAGCACATTTAGGGAATGGATACCCCGTGCAAAAATTCAGGTTCAATCCACACCAAATAAATAAAAAACAAAACACTAAATGCAAAACAAAACAAAAATCTTTACTTTTGAAAATCGTTGCTTTTCCCTATTGAGTATATCTTTATCTTCTTAAAAGCTTATCCTTGGAAATCTCAGGCGCCTCGGTCTCCGAAGGAAGAAACAAACCTTTTCTGAGCTTAATCCTGATCGGGAAAGATGGGTGAAGAAGTGCAGAAGCAGAAGAAGCTTCCTGATGACGATACTAGTAATGAGCAGTTTCAGACCCGGACGACTGTGAGCTTTCCTAGGAACTTTCGAAGGAATCAGCCCCAACAAACGCCTCTGAAATTGGAGGTTGAAGAAAAAGGAGGAATTAATCCACAAAATTTGTGGCAGGTAAAATTTTCAAAATCCTTTTGTTTATTCTTCTTTCTTATGCTATATAATGTCTTTTCTTCACAGTTTATCCAATATCCACAATCTCTAGTTCTGGGTCGATTGAATTCTATGTCAAATCAGTTTTTTTTTTTTTTTTTCAGCAAATTAGGCGATACGTGTAAGGCTTTTTGTAGGGAAACTATGGCCAGAAAAATAAAATCCTGTTACCCAAAATTAGAAAGGATAATGGTATGTTAAATATTGTGAAGCATTGCAGTTTTTGGTCCTATCCATGAAAACACATGTTATAACTCGTATGTATTGGCATATCTTGGAAACTGATGGCAATCGGTTGTGGGTTGTACTTTTCTCTCTCTACACACACGGAAGAGCCTTTATATACGTATGAATAAATAAATCAAGATAAAACGACAGAGGTTGAATGTACAAACGACCTGTATACTTTCAACCCACAGGAAAGGGGGATTAGGATTTCATGATTTCACTCTCCCTGTCAATTGAGGGTATGATCAATTGGAGAGGAATCGGCGAGTAAAAACTACCTAACAATAGACTAGGGTCAAATTTAACACAAAATCCCTCCCAATGTACAAACGGAAGGGCCATTATATATTTGTATATATAAATGAAGATGAAGCTAAAGAAGTCGAGTGCATAACTGACAGCCTTACTCTCAACTGACACAAAAGGAGGTTGGGGAATTCATGATTTTGCTCTGCCTATTGATTGAGGGTCTGACCAATGGGAGAGGAACTCAACCAGGAAAAGCTACCTCACTATAGAATAGGGTCAAATCTAACGTAAAATCCTTCCCAATGTACAAACAACAGGGTGTAGACACACACACATGGAAGAGCATTTATATATGTGTTTATATATAAATAAAGAATAAGATAAATAGGTCAGGTGCATAAATGACCTTCGTACCCTCAACCAACAGGAAAGGAGGTTGAAGATTTCATGATATTGCTCTCCCAACTATCGATTGAGGGTCTGACCAATGTGAGAGGAACTCGGCCAGGAACAACCTCCTCACAATAGAATAGGGTCACATCTAACATAGAGTCCCTCCCAATGTACAGCCAATAATGGCCCCTCATCTGCTCTTGATTCTCTCTATTAAAGTCAACATGGAATCTGGATAATTTGAGACATATTAATTGGGATGACCTATTGCTTTATGTATTTAGCTTATTATTTAGGTTGCAGCCTAGCCTTCTTGGTATACAAGACCCTTCTTTTGGGAACAAGGAGATTTTTCCTCTTTACCTTATATATTTTGTTCAAGTTTAGTTTTGACCTTACTAGCAAGCTTGGGGATAAACTGGGCCTTGCCAATCCATCTAAATCAGCTGCACTAATTCCGGGAAATTTGGGTTGAACAGGGGTAGTAGTACCAATTGCCCCCGTTTGCTCTATCTGGGCTGCACTCAGAAAATCAAATGGGGATTTTGGAGCAAATATGGTATCAAAGTGTTTGGTTGGCTCTATGCATAGTTTTCTAGCCATGTGTGTTTCAGGATACTCGGGCTCCCTGCCAAGGATGCAAAGAAAAGCCAGAGTTTCTGGAGCAGGGTTTCAAAAATAGCTGGGATGAATAAAAATAAATGAGTCAAGTCATAGAAGACTTGCTATGGATGTATGTGATGAACAGGTATTCCAGGTGGGAAAGATATCTTTACTCGAGAGATGTCAGAATAGGTGCCAATTGACCATCAAGAATAAGATCCATTTGAAATTCTATGCTGAAGGGAGACCAAGCACTCCATTGGGTGGATTTTTTCACCACAAATAACCAAAGCACCACAGAAAGTTCTAGGTTTTCTATTGTCAACCCTCTTGCCTTTTTTTCTTTTTTCAACCTCTTAAAGCAATCAACACTGTTACATCTAAATGCACCACAAAAGTTACAATCACCATTAAACCTATGTTTGGACTTGGTTTGAGTTTTTACCATTTTAATTGTTTGGGCGTGGACATTGGGCTTAGGAACTTGCTGTTAGATGTTCCTATTGGCTAGCCTATTGATAATGATGTTCCCTGTGGCAGGTCATGTGTCAAGCAAAGCTTGAATTTGACTCTTGCTAGTAGAGACGTGGAGTTTTAGGCATTAAACTTGGCATAAGGCCTAGTAAAAGGGTCACTGTGGCCAATGACCCTAGGACTGTGTCTCAAAAGGGAAAAGTCAACTGTTGGCACTTGTTCCCATTGGGGCTATTGTTGGGCCACGATCTGTTGGATGGGTAGACTGATGCAATACAATACAGATACATCGCATTATGTACCAACAAAACATAATGGGAACATCAGAGTGAAAATCAGATTGAAGTCACTAACATGACCAATGCAGAGGATGCCAAACAAGAATCAGATTATACAATGTTACATATCTGTGCAAATTAATAGTTAAAGTGGGGTGTCTGTTGGGTTGTAGTCTAGTTCCCATCATATTGTAGTCTAGAGGTTGACATGGAATGTCACTGTGCCAGTGACCCAGGTTCGTGCCAGTTGAGTTTGGGAGTTGACCTATGATGCAGAAGTTCAAGATTAAAAAACTTTAAAAAGTGTAAGTTTCAAGTATAGGAAAGCATTTGTTTGTTCTCACAACACTTTATTGAAGGTGTTATAACGAATGCTTAAAAATCAAACATTTGGGGAGACCTGCTAGCATTGGTACAAATGGCAAGTGACTTGGAAGAAAGATACACCACTTTTTAGTTGTGCCTTCCCTCTTCAGCATAAAGGCCAATATCAAATTCTATGTTTGATGGAAATTTCAAATTTCAGGAAAGTGATATACAACTTTGGCCTAGCTTCCCATAAAGAACTTTCAGTAACTTTAGCAGCACTGACATTTAGCCAATCACACTTGGCCCAAATTCCAAATTCTTTCAAAGGGACAATTGTAATAGCATTAACTCTTGCTTCTGCAAACTCCTCTCCTTGTTTCAAATGCCTACTACGGAGTTCAATGTGATACTATAAATGATGAAACATTCATAAAAATCTGGCTGTAATATTCAAGAATGTTTTTATTACAATAAGAAGGTTCGAGATGAAGCTCATGTTGTCGTGGTGCAAAACTCATACGATGCTTTTATTTTTCAAAAACAATGACACACACAGAGCTGCCCATCCCTGTTATGAGCTTAAGAGAAGTGAATTGTGTTGGTTTGGTTAAAACCACAAGATAAATTTTGATACGGAGAGTCCTTTCATGATCATCATAAGTGTTCAGTTGACTTGATCTCTTGTGCACTCTCATGTTTTTTATTATAACCTACGTAGAAACTTGAGAAGCTGCATTTGAAGGCTAAGCTACTCTCAACTTCATATTCCCTGGGTTGGAAAGATAGCAGTAATTCATCAAAGATAGCAAGGATTGGAATGTTTGTGTAACTATACAATACAGTGTTGCACGGAGACTCGTCTCTCCTACCACTAAAACACATCTCAGAGACTATCGCCTGTCTCGAAGACTGGTACTCATTGGTACTTGTCTCCGAGACATGCATTCCAGTGTTCTCTGAATATATTTTGTACTTTTGACCCTAGATATGATGAGATATCAAAGATAAATATCAATATCTGAATATATTTTGTACTTTTGACTCTTATCTTTTTTGACACCTAATATCTATTCTTTAAAAAGTTATTAATGTTTTTCTTAGGTTATGTTAGGCTGTATAATATTGTTTTCTCTGAAATTTATGTATAGATTTTAATATATGTAGCTCTGGGGCTGAACGGAGCCAATAAGACTTGACTTGACTGGCCTGGCCTGGCTAAAGGGCTATCCGGCCATCCATTAAAGTTCTGTTCTATATAGAGTTATGATGGGACGACCACAGGGCATGCGAGCGGAGCGATCCCAAACCCCTGCATATAGTTATTTCCAATTTTTATCTCCAATTGGGTCTGTAGAGACACAGGTTTCCCAATCCCACATTTTTGAGGAGGAGCAGCTGTATTTCATTTCCTTTAACCCCACCAGCCGTCAGGTCATTTACGCACTCTTTCTCATTACTACCGCTACCGTGCATACATATATGTCTTGTCAGTGATTTATGCTCAGGATATTTATATATATAGTCATTTGTGTACCTGTCCCGATCTCCTTGTACTTGTACTTGTTTTAGTATAACTATGACACAATAGCTGGCAAGTTGTTTTTCTTTCATCATAAATGAAATATCAATCTAATACTCTGATGTTTAACAAACATTATAGGGTTCAATATTAGTAACTCGTAGATTTTGGCTAATAGAGCATATTCAGATAAATTTAACATGGTTAATGTTTTGGGAAATTTTACAAATTGGTGAATTGGAAAACATCAGTCAGTAAATACATTTTTTAGGACTTCAAATAACACTGGGTCCAACATTAATTGATTAAGTGACATGCTATATGACTTGCATGGATTCTAATGCATTGTTCAGTAGACTGAACCGGCATAATAGTTGAGTAAATTATGACTCATTTGGCAATCTTAATGACTTGAATAAACATACATCGTTTATTGAATACCTCAGAGTGATCCAACAATTAAGTTAGCTTTATTCTTCACCTTTCATCTAGATCAATCGTCTTTGCATCCAAAAGAAGCAGCTTGTAAAAGTAAAACCAATCATGCAAAACTTCGTGGTCCACTATCTCCAAAAGCTGTACATGATTCTGCAGATTTCAAACAATCAATTTTCTCATCCTGGAGACCAATCGAAGAAAACAAATAAAGCACCATCTTTATGGTGGTGAAAATTCCAATAAAATCAGCTAGTCAATGCCAAGTTTGAAGACTGTTCTTGCATGTAAATCACACAGCTCTTCTTTTGCAGCAGTATTCGAATTCCATCTACCAAAATTCTATGTTATGATCAAAGATTTTAGGCATTCTTGACAAACTTAAGTAAAATTGTCAGAGGGTTGAGCCTCAATACCCTGTGAGACAAAGTATAAGTCTGTTAGACATTTCCTCATCAGAAATTTTAGCTGCAAGTACCCTGCTTTGATACCTAAATTTCAACCATGTCTGTCAAAAGACATTCTCCTTGTAACTAAAGTTCAACTTATTTCACTTGTTCTGGTGAGCACTTTATGTTCGTTTTTCTCATTCTGTGTTGTACTTTGTATGGACATAGTATTTCATGTAGCCTCTAGTAGGTAGTCAAATTTGTCTGTGTTATACGCAGGGATGTGTTCCCCCCATTCTCCAGCTGTCCTGGATGTCTCGGGATGGGGACAAAATGTTTCCGTCACGCACCCAGGAAAGCAAAAGAAATAGGGGACGTCCCTGGTACTAGTTTGAGGATGGCAATGGGGACATCCCGGTGTCCCTTACGCCTGCTACATAAAACAGGACCCGCTTTCCCCAGAAAAAAGGAAAAAAATTAAAAAAACAGATTAAAAACTTAAATGCCAAAACTAACACTAAAACAGACCTTATAATCTATAAAAGACTCAATGTCATTCACACTAACAAGAGGAAGACGAAGAGGAAGAGGAGGAGGAGCGAGATAGAGAGCCTGGAGGAGGAGGAAGAGGAAGAGAGAGAGGGAAGAGGAGGAAGAGCGAGAGGGAGAGAGAGGAGGATATGTACAACAATCCCAGTTCTTGTTTTTATGATTTTGCTGATTATTTATGTAAAATAGAAAATTGAAAAGCCATTTGGCCCTGCAAAATGCAAAAATAGGTTGTCGTTCACTAATTTTTTCTTTCAAAATGCATTGTGGGTTATGAGCCTTGGCTGGTTTTTAATGTAAAAAAATGCAAAATGAGTTATGGGTGTGGCATTTGCTATTTTATTATGGTTTTCGTTTGTTAAATGTTTAAGTGTATGTCATATGAAAATCATTGTTTAAAAAAAAATGGCAGTCTTAAAATGAGCTTTGATAACGAGGATGAAGTTGATCTTCAAATGGATGATGAGATGGGTGGTGGTCATAGTGGGGGTGGGGAGGGGGTGGCATTTGGAGAAAAGGAACTGGCGGTGCAAACTGTCAGTTCAGTTGCAAGTACCAAAAAGTTTAATTGCCCCTCTACATTATGGCCAAATATGCCACGATACCATTCAACAAGAAACCTTTGAAACAATTTGCTCAGATAATTGATGCCCCCAAAACAGACACTTCACGTTGGACTAAGATATGGAAGTGTAATATATGTGCATTGACTTGGTTGGGCAGCATCACTAGGGTGAATTTACACTTATTGCCTAAGTTGCCGCATTTGAATTCGCCAATGATTAAATTTGTGAAAAATTTGTTGGTAAAAAAATCAATGATTAAATTCGACGATGAGAAATATATATTTTGATTAAATATAAAGCTATTAACTTTATAAAACTTAATTAAATATATTTAATTAATAATATAGAAAACTTTTTATAAAATATAAATATATATAGTATATAAAATTCTATATATAATAATACATATTATATTATACATATACATATAAAATTATATCTTAAATATTAGATATAAAATATATATATAATCGTATGGTAATGGGGTTGCTTAGATTTAGGTTTGGTTGTATTATTGTATATATAAGTTCAACTTTATATAATATATTTTATAAAATAAATATGCGTAAAACCTAAACCTAAAACTTAATAAATATTAAATAATAAATACTACACAATGCACGTTTATAAACTTAAAACCTTACGAAAAAACAGGCAGCGTCGAATCGAACCTACCTGTGTGAGTGGGAAGTGGCACGGTCGGGAGATGGAGACTCGGCAACCTCTGCGCAGCCAATGGAGATGGATATGGAGACTCAGCAAACACGATTTTGTAGCAAATTTAATAAAAAATTACATCCGACTTCCGTACGATTAAATTCGCGATTTTCAACGAATTTATTACTGCTGTATTAAATCCGGCGGATTTCAATTTTTTGCCTTCAAGTTCGGCGGATGCGGCAACTTAGCTTATTGCACATCCCAGGAAAAAGCACTCGCCTTTGTTCACAATTCACACTTGATGAGAGGGAAGAGGTTGTCAGACTGCTTAATGGATATATCATGGAGAACATTTCATCAGCTCATGGTACTGACACTCCTTCTAGTTCTCAGAGGACTTTCTGGAGTGCTTTCTCTAATACTGCAGCAACTTCAAGTTATGAGGTGATTGGAGCGGAGGTGGCACAAGGAGAAAGGGAACCAGCAGCGCAAACTGTAAGTTTAGTGGCTCGTGCTGAAAAGTTTAATTGTCCCTCTACAATATGGCCAAATATGCCATGGGACCATTCAACAAGAAGAAACTTTTCAAACAATTTGCTCATATAATTGATGCCCCCAAAACAAACACTTCAAGTTGGACTAAGATGCGGAAGAGTAATAGCTGTGCATTGACTTGGTTGGACAACATCACTAGAGTGAATGCACACTTATTCCACATACCAGGGCAAAACATCGGCCTTTGTTCACAATTCACACTTGATGAGAGGGAAAGGTTGTCAGACTCCTTAATGGAGATATCATGGAGAGCATTCCAACAACTCGTGGCAGTGGCACCCCTTCTAGTTCTCAGACTTCTAGGAGTGTTTTCTCTAATGCTGCAACAACTTCAAGTCATGAGGTGATGGACTGAAGGCTTGGGGGAAGAGGAAGGTCATGGCCCCCAATCTAGTTATGAACCTATTTGATTCAAAGGCTAGGTGTTTTCTTTTGAGCAAGTGATTGTTAGGGAGATCTCCCTACACTATTGTGTAGATCTACCCCTAACATGCCCTACTGCAATGATCCCATCCGGCCTGCATGCGATCTTGCCATCTCGGGATCTCACGAACACTAGACAGAAGCAAAGTGATTCACCACAATCTTGCTCCCAGATGTGCCTGGTAAAATCCAATGTCTGTCACCTCTCCGTACCTAGTCCATTGGAAAATTCTTTTATTTTTTTGACATCCCATATTGTGTAGCTTACTCTCCTTATTACAAGGAGTCTATAGATAAGGTAGCCAAAACAGGTGCAGGTTATGTGCCTTTAGAAGACATGAAACTGAGGACCACAATCATGGATAGGAACTATTCCAAGGTTAATTTATCAAAGGAACAGATGAGGGTGATATGGATCTTTCATGTATGCAATGTTATCTTGGATGGGTGGATGAATATTAGACAATGCTCACTCATCAATATCATTGCCTCCTATAAGCTCGGTCCTTCCTTCCCGAGGGCGGTTCACTATTTAGGTAAGTGGAAGGATGTAGAGTTCCAATTTCATATTTTGTGAGATGCCATTGAGGAGGTTGGCCCTACCAACATTGTACATGTAGTTGAGACTCACTACTTATACATGTAAGTTTGTTTAGACTCACTAGCAACATATATTTTGGACCCCATGTTGTATGCATGCCATGAACAATGCACTAAAAGACATTGAAAAAATTGCTTGTGTTAAAAGGGTAGTTGTAGAAGCAGGGGGAGGCGCAAATGGTCGTTTGTAACCACCACACATCATTCACACTTTTCGAGGAAGGAATTCCTCAAGCCGGTGGGCACACATTTTGCATCTCACTTTTTTTTGCTGAATAGGATGCTTGATTTATAGGAGCCCCTACAACTTATGATCATGACATAGGAGCGGACTTGGTGGGGAAGTTAAAGATAGAGTAGGGGAAGAGGGTGAAGGTGGTGGTGGTGAGAGATACATTTTGGGCGTCGTCAAATATGGCGATTTTGATAGCTCCAACCTTGGCGATATTTATGAGTGTATTAACAACATGCTTGGCTAGATGAGGGCCGCTATTCGGGCATATGACTCCACCCTAGAGTTCTACCATCAACATATTCAACCCATCATTCATCGAGGTGCAAGAAGCTGAACACCCGTTTACATATGGCCGCATATACACCAAATTAGAAATAGTATGTGAAGAGCCTGGTAAAGTTGTCCCCTTGGACGATAAAGGGTTTCTTGAAAACCCTAAAAATGTATAGGATGCTTCACATGTCAGATTTGAATGGCTCAAGTTTATTTAACTTGACAGCTACAACTCTTTGGCTAGGATTCTTTGGACAGCTACAAGTTTACTTGACAGCTACAAGTCTTTGGACAGGCTCACATTGGCACTAGACAAACTAATAACATGATAGCAATTGTATGGGCGTCCTTAATTGCTATTGATACTTGCCATTTGCTTCCTTTCTCAAACTTCTAGTTCCTCTGATTCTAAGAGAAATTGGTCAACATATGGGTGGATCCATTCTTTTAAGAGGAATATAGTTCTCTTTAAGAGGACAGAGAAGCTTGTTGTTGTACACAGCGGCTTACGTCTCATGGATCACAAGACATCTCAGTACAAGGATAGAGTCCGCTGTCGATATTAAGGAGCCCAGGCATGTTGATAACGATCGGGAGGAGTAGAAGGGGATTGATTGCGATCCCTTTACAGGATGAAGCTGACATTGATAGTTCCATCAAGGAGCTGTTTGTGAGTATTCCTTTAGAGGATGACTCTGATTATCGAGTTGTAGACTGTTTTTTTGATTATGTACTCTTCTTTTCTCATGTTAATCATAATGTATCATTATCATGTACTCTCGAGTCTTCTCACTGTCTCGACTCCTAGCTCTGAGTTAGCATGTTCATTGTTGATGTATCTTGATTCTCGGGCATTCACGACTTTACATCATGATATTAGTAATTTTCACTTATCAAATGGGTTATTGTATTAATGGTTTTATTTAGTAATTTATTTTATTTCATTTCAGCTTATTAGTTATTTTAGTTTTTTTAAGTTTTTTAATTTTCTAAAATTTATTTGTATATTTTTAGTTTTTATATATTATTTAAATAGCTGTCCCCCAGCTACCCCCATATTCTGCGATTTTTTTCCCATCCTAGAAACCTTGTTTTGTTGTCCCCATGTCCCCTCGTCCTGAAGTCTTAGCTAACTATGTTTGTACTTAGGTAGTGCTTAGATTTTGTAATTCCTTAGTATTGGATTCCTTTACATGTGGCAGTAGGTTAGGACATGTTGCATGTAAATAAAGAGCCTCTATCTTTCTCATGTTTCATGACTTTCGTAGTAATTGATACTATCCTTAGTGTTACCTAGACAAGTTTCTTGTGGCTTCTTTGCACTCTGCACACTCTCTTTTGGTATCATTATTGTGTTCGTCTTCAGTCTATGTCAATTTCGGTCTCAAAGCCTTATTATTAACCCTTAGCATTAATCCTATTCCTGCATTCTAGTTCCTGGTTATTTTATAGAGGTTTTATACAGTGCTGATCCGACTCATTGATATTCAAGCTGATTACTCTCTCAGGAGTTCTACACTATGCATCAGGATTTTAGTCTCTTAGTAGCCATTTGGAGTTTTCTCTACACGTAGTTCTAAAGTTTAAACTGCTGATCTCATAATTTAAACATGTTTAAAAGGATCTATGGTTGTTGGGAAGCAACCTATAGCTGCATCCAATGTTTTTGAGTTATTCTTAGGAATTTTGTGCTGCTACAAAAAGACAACCCCATTCAAGTAGTTGTTTTTATACCCTCCACGTTGCCCCTTTTGAGTTTGCATAAATTTTGCGAATGAAATATCCTTGATCACGGGTATCACTTTTATAGCTATCCCACTCACCTGTGAAGGAATTTACAGTTATCTGGAGTGAAATTTGATTACCCTCTACGCTGCTAATGTTTTCTTTACCTAGTGTTTTTGGAAGAAAGACTGACACCTATCACATTAATAAAAATACCATTCATCAATAAGCACATGGCATCATAGTGTGCTACCTCTCATATACAATTGTGCCAATCAACATCCACAATGCAGAAACAGTTAAGCATGAACTTGAGTACCTAGGTCGTCTAAAACTATATGAAAGTTCATGATGCTTCTAAAGCCTTCATAAGTGTTCTTACATCTCTCACATTCGAGAGGGTAAAAACAGTAGAAAACCGGATCACATACCAAAGGACCAATGTGGACTGTTTGGAGGTGAGAATCTTCAAATAGGACTGCCCTCAAATGTCTTGGTCAACAAAAGATGGTTTAGAATCATTAGCTAATATCAATTAGTGCAAATATTGAGCAACAGAGGTGGCTGAATACATATATTGGATTGAATGCTGTTCAATCAGCTTTCTATACGGAGGATTTCTTCTGGGCTGAGGACACATATAAGATTGAATTCTTTTCTTTCAGCTCTCCATATGGAAGATTTCTTCTGGGTCTGTATAAATTTGTCTACTTCCTTAGGTATTTACTGTAAGTGCTTGGGTGCTGCAATGTGGCTGCAATATTGTGATTGAGTGATAAATATAAATTGCATAAATTATTCCGTAGCTTTATTTGATTTCTGATTGTTTCAAGCTAATCCATTTTGGTTAAGTGACCACGTCACAATCCTTTATCAGATCTGCGGCTAATCTTTCAGTCTATTTTTATTAATGTATATATGTATGGGTGCTAAGATACTTACATGTGCACCCAATTGCATTAACTTAAAAATAAAGCTCACTAGAGATGTTGAGTTATCACCTGTGCATTTTGTATTGGCATATAATTGGCAATTAGTTATGCTTTGCTTAAAAAGGCAAGCCTGTTTTGATGTTAGGAGGATGCGATGTACGCAGCGTTATGATATGGATGTGGCCTATCCATTTCCTGCTGGATGCTTCCGCAAATTATTTGTCCTTGAATATAAACCTAGAGACAAAACCATTTGTCTGTGTTAAGCAGTATCATTCTTTTTATCCCACCAAACAACCATTTTATCAAGCAATGAGAAATGCACAGTCAATCTATGAATAATAAGACGGGACAGTTCAGCTTTATTTTGGCTTTGACTTCAAATTTACCAACATTAAATATTGGTACATTTGTAAGCTGAGCTGTTTGTTTGCTGGAACGGAGCAAATGTGTTTGGCCAAGGTGATCTTAACCACATAACAATGGTAATCTATGGGTGCAGAATTTATGTTGGAGATGGGATGATTAGGATTTGAAATTTAGTAGGGAATATGTATGAAAAATATTTGGAAATTAAATGGACACGCTAAAGGGTAAGGCTTTATTTCAAATTAGATTTGTTAGCGGAGGCTCCTTTTCATATCGTGAGTTGATATATTACTCTTAGCTGTTGAGGAGCTTGCAACATGCATGGTTTGAATAAATGGATTTACTTGTGGCACATAAAGTTAATATTTCTGTGATTGTTTCCTTGTCATCACACACTAGGTTTATGCCCTTGGAGGCTTTTTGATTGCACGATGGCTATGGGGCAGATGGCAAGAAAGGAGAAGAGCAAGACGAAGGAATGAGGGAGATGATGCCGATAGCAATCTTGATGAATCAGCTAATCATAGACCTGATTTTTGAGCAGGAAACTTTTAAATCGTGCTGCATCAGTTGTGTATACACAATAGACAATGTTTATTGTGGTCATGGAATACCACAATACACAATTTTCTCTTCATGGACTGCATTTACTGGTTTCCCATTTTAATGTTTGAGCAATGACTGAAGTTGTTATAATGTTCTGAATGCTTGTGTATGGGCCACCCATATTTTCTTGGAATGAAGTGATGAGATAGTACTTGATAAATTCCTCATGGAGGATGAGGATACTATTAATCAGAATTGTTTGTTTCATTAACTGTATAGGAATAACTAGATTCCACTTTGCATCTATGAAAAATGTACAACCTTTTTGTCTGGCCCGTTCATAAACGTTTTGGTCTCACCTTGGTGTATGATACTCTCGCCACAGAGCCATGCATTTAATTTTTGCTCTCTTTGTTGAATCGATAGTGCACAAGCTTAGGAGGCAGAAGTATCACCTTAAATGCTGATTGATCAAGAATTATTCTTTGGTTCAGCTTGATTCTTTACTCTTTTGTCTAGTAGGTAATCGTGTTATTTCATAGACCAAAGTACTAGAAACCTCTTTTATGGACAGAATTCATCCCACCAAGAGAAATAATACATTGGAAATGATGATGTATGGAAGACCTCATCAAAGCCTTGGTAAATATAAGGAATTTTAACTTCTCGGTAAATGTAGAGAATTTTAACTTTCCCATGTGCATGTCTTCCTTTTGATATGAATCTTCAACTCTTTTTCCATTCTTAACGCATACAAATTCATTTCTTATGTCAAGTGAAATTGAAGTTAAAATTAAAAGGCATGTAGTTTATGCGGTAGGATTGCAACAATTATACCTTGTTGTAAGCTTTTTGGGGAGTGGCTTTCATTAAAATTAATCCTTCATAGAAATGGCCTGGTTTAAACTTGTAGTGTGGACTAATATTTAGAAGGTAAAAGTCTTTTTATGTAATGGAAGGTAAGTTTTACATGCCCATACATTCACAAAATACAACAGCAGAAGGCCAAGTTTCTTCATGTCCATACACCCACAAAATACAACAGCAAAAGGCCAAGTTTCTTCATGCCCATGCACCCACAAAATGCAAAAGCAAAAGGTCACAAGTTTCTTCATGCCCCCATATGCCCTCAAAATACGACAACAAAAGACCAAGTTTCTACATGCCCATACACCCACAAAATACAACAAGAGGCCAAGTTTCTACATGCCCCATATGCCCACAAAATACAACAGCAAAATGCCTCACATTTACTTCACATTAATTTCTAGACACATTGAGGCTCCATGCATGTTCAAGATTTAAAATTAAGAATCACAACTTTACATGTATTCTTCGCCTTTTTCCCTCCCTTGAGCTAGACAAGAAAGATGACATGATTGTAACATTATGCTCCATACATGTTCAAGATTTAAAGTTAAGAATCACAACTTTATAGGTATTCTTTCCCTTTTTCCCTCCCTTGAACTCGGCAAGAAAGATGAGATGATTATAACATTATGTGTCCCGACTTTGGAGTAGCATTCATTGGATTTTTTTGCCATGAAGGTAAATAAGTTATTATGTGTTGACTTTGGAATTTTTGTTGTGGAAGTAAAGGAGTTGATTGTGTATGTGGGCTAAGAAGCTTAATATGATTTCTTTTCCTGTTCTCAATAATATAGATCAAAATATAGATAGAAGACCATTCTAGGGCCAATACTCAAGGCAAATAGTAACCAAGAGGTGTGTGAGTCATGGATCTAGAAAACAATAATTCACACTTTATCAAAGGTGTTGCGTTCTAAAGCTTATGACTAAAATAAAGGATGGGTTCTTATTGGCAACCTAGGTTGTAAGGATGAAGGTAATAAGTAAAGTGTATACAAAATGTTTAGACTAGGATTGTAAGAGCCAAGTGGTTAAATGCTAAGGAGAATGAAAGGTAAGGGATACCTTTTGAAGACATTGTTGATGCATTATCTACCCTTACGGTCGGTAGCACTTTATGAGAGATGAGTTGTGGGTGGATCACAAGAGGGATGAGTGGAATACCTTGTTGAAATGTCGTCATTGATGTCTAGGTGATGTTATGCATGATTGGTGTCATAAAGAGGTTGTTAACATGTTGTCATTGATGTCAAAATGGAGACTATGCCCTGTTGATGCCAAAGGATGATGTGGAGAGTTGTTGAGTGCTTTTGTTGAGGTCAAGCATGATGAGTCAATGATATTAGAGATTCTTGAGGAAAGAGAGATAATTCAGTTTGAGAGTGTAGGTCATTGTTGAAGTGTGTTCAGATGCTTGAGAAGCCTAGTCATGGTCTAGTCATGGCATGAAGAGACATTGTGAGAAGGTATGCACTTGATGGCTTGGTGAGATGAGTACACACAAGTGTGAGAGGTTGTATGACATTGTTTGAACACGATAATATGATTTAGAATGCATGAACAAAGGTATGAAAGTCGGTTTCAATGTCGGTTGAAGCATGAAGACCAAGGTGTAAAGAGCAAGTATGCAAATGTAAGCATGAAGACCAAGGTGTAGAGAGCAATTATGAAAATTTGAGCATGAACAGAGGTTATGCATGTTGTTTTAGGTGTTTTGGTGAAGTTTTAGGTCATGGTTTGGAAGATTTAGTAAAAAAAAAGAGTATTTGGTCTTATCAAGTTCACGAGAATGGAGAATGTAGTCATGGCAGCTAGTGTGCAACACGTATGCAATGAATTGAAATGGATGGCCAAAGGACACTAGTTAATGAAGGATCTTTGAAGCGCTGACTCATAAGAAGTGAAGAGTCACATAATTAGCTATAAAGGTGGATGAAGCTAAAAAGGTAGAGATAGGAGCAAGTGAAGTAATAAGAGAAGAGGAGCAACACTATGAGATTTATTCATAAAAGCCAAGACAAACAAGAAGAAACTGATATTGTGAGTATTCCATATTTTTTAGATGTTCTTAGACATATTTATGGCCGACCTAATGTGTGTATGACCGACTTAGTTGGTTATATTCACGAGTCGTGTATATATATGTAAGGGCAAATTTAGGCGTTGTAAAAGAGTGGATGTGGAGAAGTGCGAGCTAAAGGCTAAGTGTGAGGGTTGAATAAGGTCTTGTAGACCATATGAAGAGTGTAATGAATTCATGAAGAACATCCTAGAGGTGGTGAAGATCAGTTTGTGCATGCATATGACCTAGTGAAGAAGAAAGAGCGAGTAGGGAAGAAAGGCGTTTTTTGTGTGTCTCCAAGAGCAGCAGAGCAAGTGTATGATTGTTTGAGGATCAAAGTGTGTGCTAGAAGTGTGAGAGCATGTTGAGGTGATTGATATATCAGATTTTGAGGGCAGACCAAGAAGAAGAAGAGCATGAAAGAGAAGAAGAGAAAAGTAGTCCACCATTTGTTGAGAAAGCAACAAGAAGAGGTGGAAAATTTCTTAGGTTGTTGAGTTGGTGCTTAGACTTCCTTGTGGAGTTGGTGCTTAGTCTTCCTTGTGGAGTTGGTGCTTCACTAAAACCCTAGGGGTTGGTGCCTCCTTACAAGTTGGTGTTTGCTAAAGTCAGGTTGGTTCTTGATAAATTAGGGGTGCCTCATTGCAAGTTGGTGCTTGCTAAAGTCTAGTTGGTGTTGGATAAATTAGGGGTTGGTAATCCTTGTAAAGTTAGTGCTTCACTAAATCTTTAATTTTGTTATATATAAGCAAATTTCAGTGGGTTTTCTTCCCCTTGAGGGTTTCCCACCTAAATATTGTGTTCATGTGTTCTCTATTGTTGCATGCTCATGTGAATGGTTGATAAGTTGCTTTGATGGTTTGGTTAACTAAGTTAACATTGCTCATATGATGATGGTTTGATGAATGTATAAAGATAACTAAAGTAAAAGTTTATAAAGACACTAATTCACCCCCTCTTAGTGATTGTGCTTCTAACAATTGGTATCATAGTAAGTCCTTTGGAGCAAGTCTAACAACTTGAAGGTGATCCTAGAAGCACATGTATGGCTAGTCAAGTTCAAGGAGGTTTCTCTACCAATAAGGCTCCTCTCTCAATGTGAGCAATTCTATTATTTGGAGTCTCAGGATGATGAGTTATCTAAAGTCATTAGGGTATGACATATGACAATCAATTATTAATGGTTATACTATTCCTACTACACCTCTAAGCGATGCAACATGCAAGCTTGAGACATATGAACGCAATTTCAAAGCTATGAATGTTATCATATTTGGTCTTTCAGAAGTTGAGTTTGTGAAGGTCATGCATTGTGATACAACCAAAGGTATGTGGGATAAGTTGAAGACCATTTATGAAGGAGACACCAAGGTCAAGTTAGCAAAGTTGCAGACCTACAAAAGATAGTTTAAAAGCCTAAGAATGAAAGAAGATGAGAACAAAACAACCTTCTACTAAGAGTTGATGAAGTAATCAATATCATCAGAGGTTTAGGAGAAAAGATGGAGGAATCAATAGTTTTCCAAAAGGTACTAAGGTCCTTGACACCCAAGTTTGATCCTAAGGTCTCATATTGAAGAAGCAAAGGATTTGAGCACCCTGTAGATGGATGAGCTTCATGGGATCTTGACAACCTATGAGATGAGATAAAATGATGGAAACCCCCAAGAAGGATGTTGCTTTCAAGGTTGAAAAGAAGGCACAAGGTAAGAAGGTAAAGGATAATTTTGATTCGAGATTGATGATGAAAAGCTAGAAGCCATGTTTGTTAGAAGGCTAAGGAGAGGATCAAGTAGGTACAAAGGTAAGCTACCCTTTAAGTGTTTTGAATGTGGTAAGATTGGTCATTTTGCAAATAGATGTCCTAACAAGAATAAGGATAAGAATGATGAGCAAGATGATCATGATGATGAAGACAAGAAGTCTCATAAGCATGACAAAAGGAGTTCCAAGAAGCATGATGGAAAGAGAAGATCATCCAAGAACAAGAAGAATTTCTACTCTAATGAAGACAATAGTAACAACAACTCTGATGTTAGTGATAGTGAAAATGGAAGTGATGATGATGAAAATGACAAGGATGACAACAATGAAGTTATATTCATGGCCAAGGAAATAAGTAATGAGTGTTTGAATGATTTCATGGAAGATTCAGAAGATGAAGAGACTAAGGAAGACTTAGAGGTAGAATTTATGAGTGCCCTAGATGAGATGAAGAGCCAAAGAAAGAAGAATAATAAGTTGAAGACCTTGATCAAGGAGTATGAGGATCAAATCAGTTGCATGGACAAAGTGAATATGATAAGATCATCAAGGAGATGGAATCTCAGATTGAAGGTATGTCAGCTAGTCTCAACTCTCAAGGCCAAAGAAGAAGAGTGCATCAAGTTCAAGACTGAAATGAAATCTTTGAAGATAAAGTTTGATCAAGCATCCAATAAGTTGAAGTCATTTGAGAAGTTTGAGAAGAGCATTGAGGCTCTAAATGATATGTTGAGCAGTCAAAAGTCTACTGGTGACAGGGCAGGTCTTGGATTCAATGGAGACCTCAAGAAGAGCAATGGAGATGACAATGTTGGTCCTAGTTTCCATGAAGATCAGAAGGAGAACATGAAGGATGATGACATGAACAAGAAGAAAAACTTCAAGAGCAATATGAATACAAGGTTTGTTAGACAACCAAATGCTATAAGGTATGCTAATTCATTTCATGGTCACTATTATGCATGTAGTCAGTTTGGTCATAAAGAAAGAGAATGTAAAAGAATGCCTTCAAGGAATGAGTATTCTTGGGAATATGAAAGTTATTTCAAAGGATACTGTTATTCATGCAATGAATATGGACATAGGGCTATGGATTGTAGAAGAAAATTTAGTTCATATCAGTCAAGAGGTAAGAGTGATGTTGTTTGCTATAACTATCAAAATACTGGTCATATAGCAAGATTTTGTCATCACGAGTCATCTAGACATGGCAATAAGTTTGTATATCCTAGTGCTCAAGAAGGAAGACAAGACAAGAAGTTGTATGTAAAGAAGTTAAATCATGAAGAAAAAGTGAAGGAAAAGGAGATAGTCAAGACATATCTTGATTTGTCTATAAGCCAAGAAGGTATGTTTGCCAAGATAGAGCATGAACTAGAAGTTGAAGAGTTTCAAGAGTGCCAAATGTCCTTGAGGACAATTCGGATAGAGGAGGATGATATAGTCATCAAGCTCGTTGTACCAATCAAGACCAAAAGGATTCTAAATAAGGACTATCAATCTCAAGACTGCAAGGTGATGGAGATCTGGGAATCTCCCGAGTTCATGTTGTTCTAAGTGCCCTAAGAAGCATGGGGTGTCTTCATTAGGCTTCATGAAGACATTCATCAGCTAGTAGAAGCATGGGTATGTTTTGCTTCTTTATTGAAGACCTTAAGAACTATGATAAGGATAGTCAAGATGATTGAGGTATGTGTTTGTTGTCTTATTCTAATGCATGGAGTTATGTTGCAAAGTGTTATATGTGCTTCAAGAAGGTGTTTGTAGACTTGACAGGTTGTTTGACGGCTTGGAAGATTGAAATGTGCATGACTGGGAAGAGGTTAGTGTTTTATGGCCTAATTTAAGTTTGTAATGCACTTAAGAGTAGTGATTGGTCTGTAAGACCAATATGTTTTGTTAGCCATAGATCCTATATGGTTGAGTTTGATATGAAGATCAAAATGGATATATGGAATGATGTTTAAGGTTATATAACGTGATGAAGACTTGGACAACTTTGAGAGAAGGAAAAATTTGTGTTCAATGAAGAAGAGTTGTGTTACAACCGTGAGGTATGTATGATGCTTTGATCCATTCATTCTTATTCAAGGAGCTATGTTACATTATGATGAGCTTGTAGAAGATGTTCAAGGCCCAACAGGTAGATTGGTAGGTTACAAAGTATTGTATGCATGATTTGAGTATAAGGTTGAGTTGTGTGGCCTAATATATGTCTATGCACATGAGAAGAACGTGATTGGTCCGTGCAAGACCAATATCTTTGAAGCCTATATGAGTGACATGAAGACCTAAGAGGGCTATAGGTGTGTCTTGTTTAGATTGTGATCCGAAATGTGAGAAGTCATAAAATGCGGAGTTAACAAGGCAAATCTAGGTATGAAGAAATCAGAAATTTTGAGTATGCAGGACAATGAAAGCAAGAAAGCTAGTTTGCAGGTGCTTGACATGAAGATTTGATTGCTCTCTGTCCATGGAATACCAAGACATGAGTTGTAGTGTCTTAGCTTGAAGAATCATGACTATTCCTTGAGGTTTTAGCAGAAAGAATGAAGTGTTTCTTGTCCATAGAAGTTCAAACAATAAGTTGAAGTGTCTTAATTTAGATGTCATGAAGTAGGTAGGCTATGACAGAGGTCCATCATTATGAAACATGCACAAACATGGTTGACTAGATACCGATTATGCAAGGAAGGTACCTAAGGAGGTTTGATGGCTTGTGAAACCCGAGCATATCACAAAGGATCCTTATTCTAGCTTAGAGACCTAGTTGACAATATAAAGATGCATTACAAAGTCTAGTGGCTCATGAAGAAAGTAAAATGAAGGTAGTCTGAGGCAGATATCATTTAGATAGAGCGTGAATGATCATGAAGGTCTAGGTTGTTCTCTTGAACAATATCTTTTATTCTGATTTGAAAAAGCTAAGGTTGGAATTCTAAAACATGAAGAGTTTTTGGAAGCACAATGGGTGAGAGAGGGGATGAATCAGTCCTAGAAAAAATTTACTTCATTTACAAATCCATACATTCATCATTTCATTCATCCATTTATCATTCATAACCACATGAGCATATTAGGTGTGTATTAAATATTCATAAGAACATGCAACAAAGAAGAAGACACAAGAAAACCATATGTATGTGGGAAACCATCAAGGGAAGAAAACCCACTGAAACTCTACTTATATTTTTCAAAGTAAAGAGATTTAGTGAAACACCAACTTCATAAGGAGCACCAACCCCTAGTTTCACAGAGCACTAAGCATACAAGGAGCACCAACCCCTAATTTAGTGAAGCACTAAGCTGCATAAGGAGGCTACAACCCCTAAGATGAATTAGCACAAAATCATCCACCTAAAGATTATTATCAATGAATTTTTGGTGCCACAACTGATGGAGATCTCTAATTCAGCTCACACATTCACCTTCAAACCCTCATTCACCTAGCTCGCTCTTTCTTCCTCTTTCACACCTTGTCTTGGCTCTAAACCTTTACACACATGCCCTCAATGAGTGTTAAAACTATCACAAACACTATTATCTCTTAAATCATGCAATAGAATCTCCTTCACATCATTAGGCAGGTCACACTTTTTGCTCTTAAAAGACTAGTTCAAATTTGAACTCTACACTCACTTTTATATGCATTTAATTTCACTAATATGAAGGAGGTTGGTCCTAATCATTTATCCAAATAAATCATAAAAAAATCTCAATAAATTCATAAAAATGGTCACATATGACCCATATAGGTCGGCCATGCCCAAAACCATCCATCTTGCACCAAAAAGGCTCAAAATCCCATCACTAGAATGAGTAAAATTCACTAACACAAAAACCATGATTAGTCAAGCTCTAAAATTCATCACATATGTGTAATATAACATATAAGCACTATACATGGTCTCAATTTTACTTGAACCAATCAAATAAATCATAATATGGGCCCACATGCTCATATCCTTCACCAAACAGTTGTTTCCAACACCCTGTCTTCACTTTTGGACCTCAAGATCACCCAAGATCAACTCAACTATGGCATGTGACCACTCTATGGAAACCTCGAGACCTGTAAATAATATCCATGCAATTTATAGATCATTAAACATCCATGTGTTCAAACCACAACTAATTTCCTCTTTCCAAATCATGTTGCCCGGAAACCCGTTTTGCAAAGTCATCTAGTTTGCAACCTTTATTTCACTTTCAATGCCTCCAAAATCCTTCACTAGGAAAAATTTTAATCCATCTTCACTCTCTAGGTGATATAAAGTATCAAATAATCAATATCATACCTCAACCAACTCAATCTTTCAGCCTGAGCAAACATGTCATGAAATTCAGCTTACCTTCTTCTTCACAAATTGACCTGAAATACCAATCAAATCAACTCAACAAGACACAAGTCATACATCGCTGAAAATATATTTGAATCATCTTTCCACAACATATTGGAACTCCTTCCAACTCCAAGTGGAAGACCTTCAACCAAGCCCATCTTTGTAAACTAATTTTTTATGTCTTCTTAGACTCAAGAACTGACCATTAGCCTAACATGCTCCTTCACATAAAAAATCACTTCCATGATTAACCAAATCATGGAACAAACTTATGCATGATTCCTAAGCACTCAACAACCTTCACCAATCATGACGAAATCATAACCATCACTTTACCTCATCAAGCTACTTGGCACCCTGCTAGAACAAGCATCCTCCATATTTGACTCTCAAATAATGAGTCAAAACTTCTACATACCATTTAAAAACTAAACTTTCATATACCAATGCAAATCTATCTAAACCAGCTTGAAAAAAAAACTTGAATGGAGTCCTAATCGACTGTAAGTCTTGCAATCTCAATTTTTTCATGTAGATTGCTCCAAATTGCCCCAAAAACTAGTCCTTATAAATAGGGTACACTTTTCACTTTTTCAATTCAACCATGAGTTGAAACTATTATGAAAATATAGAACAACTCCGGGGCTAAAAATAATGTCAATTTAATCTTAACCTTATTTGGAGAACTTTGCCACAAACTGGAACTCTTCATAAATAAGCAAATTCGGATGGGGTCCAGATATGGTCACATGCTCTATCTTACCTTTCTATACATCTAGAAGATTCATATACAACATCCAATCATCACTTTTGAAAAACCAATCAAAACTGGGCTAGTACAAACAATCTTCTCCAAACTACTACTAACTAGGGTTTTGTTAGGGTTTCAAACCACTTTACCTTCTTAACGATCGTTCATAAAAACAAGACAATCAATCTACCTCATTATTTTTTTGAAACCTTAATAATGGACCTAAGAAGCTATGCCAAATATCTTAGTTCCCCATGCAAAGCATACCATTCACAATGAGCATCAGAAGGTCCACTTTTGTTTTAAAATCGCATTGTAACTTACCCTATTTCATCAAAACTTGCATATCTTGAAACTCTCATGTCATGAAGACTTGAAACTTGTCATGAAGCATCATGAAAACATCCTCTAACTATCCAAACTCACCATCTAGCTCAAATATGACTAAAAATCTCCATCCAATCTCATTTTCTTATGCTTTCTAGCTTGTTTCTCATCTATTGCTCCATAAGGACCTCAAAGATGCATCATACCTCTGAGTTCCAACCTAAAACTCACCATACACTTCAGGTACACTACCACCATGCTGCTACAATGCTCCACCATGACTAATTTGGTCCAAATCTCACATCTATACCTCATCGCATGCTCCGGGACGAATAGGTATAGAATGATTTGACTCAACACCGACAACCCATGAACTAACCTTGTTGATGCTCGTGTACACCTTTGAAACATCATAACATCCATTTTTATCTCATGACTACCAATCACCTCGAATGACTAGGAATAGGTATAGAATGATTTGACTCAACACTGACAACCCATGAACTAACCTTGTTGACCTCATGTAGACTCGTGTACACCTTTGAAACATCATAACATCCATTTTTATCTCATGACATTAACCAATCACCTCAAGATGACTCATACCATCACTATACAAGCCAAAACCATATCGGGACACCATGACAACTCATTAAATCCCGACACTACCAATCAACCTCCATGATTCACCATTGACTAACACCTCATGGAGACACATACCACACCATGACACCATTTTCCATCGATGGTGTTCACATCAATGACAACATGTGTTCAATGAAAAGTTGTAAAAGCCATGGATTTGGGGTCCAAAGGCTTTTAACAATCGATCAATGGACCATGTGATAAGAAATGAGCAAGGTTTCTTTCTTTGCATACATTAATTTGAAATAAACATGCAAACTAAGAAAATGAAGTTAATCTCTATTCTTTGAAAGCTTGAAATAATGAACCTAAGAGGATCTAAGCATTCAATTTATGTGTTAAGAGAAAGAGATCTCCCCATTAATGGCTTCAAGGCCAATGGATCTTCCCTTTTTACTCTATGTTAATGCTATGAAATACAAGATTAAATGCTTTTAGCTCAAATGAAAGAAGATGAAATACAAACTAAAGCCTAATTAAATTATTATAATTTGTGCTAGGAAGAAGGGAGAATTCTTAGGAAATGAAGGAGGGGGTATAGCCCTATTTATAGTTTTTGGTTTGGAAGAAAAGGAGATTTGGGTGCATGTGGGACAAAGGCTAAAGTCCAAAAAGTACTTTAGCAAGTCAAAGTGTGATTTGACTATGTTATAGGGTAATTAACCTAGGTTAGACTAATTAATCTCTTAAAGAGTAATTAGGGTTACGGAAGGGTTCGAAGGGCTTAATCAATCCAACGAAGTGGATTGATCTTGCGGGAGCTAATAGAGGCAAGCTAGAAGAGAATAAGAAGCTAATGTAGTTAGAACAAGGCCATAACTACCTGTTTAAATGGTTTACAAGAGGAAAAACGACCAAAAGGGTGTCATGCAAAGGGAGTTAGATAGGCCTAACTGGCGGTGTGTCGTCAATTTGCAAAAGGAAGAAGCGTTAGTGCACCATTAGAAATAATAATGTATTGATCAACCTACATGTGTCTAGATTTGCCCCTCTTTGAGGTGACGTAAGCAACGTCACTTCAAAGAAAGTAGACAAACACAAGCAAGTAGAATTTTTTTGAAGGGGTAGGAAAAAAATTGTCAAAAAAATTAACATGGTGAAGGATGACGAATGCCCCCTCGAGTGTCGATGGGGTGACGAAGAAACTCAATCAACAATCGAAAAAGAAACAAATAGAGAGAAAAGTGTCGAGTGAAGACGAGAAGCTAAAAGGAAAAAGGGATATTGAGCTATCCGTAAATTAATTGCTAATAATACTTAATCATCATAATGCTTAGAATCCTCCTCATGGGTCCTTATTAAAATGTGAGCATGCAACGGAAGTGTAAAATGACATTAAAATCCAAGATACAAACAACCATCCTCTGCCAAAACGACCAACTCCATGCAACATACACGAATGCAATGCAATACGAGAAATAAACGAGAATCACCCTGACAGGAAATAAGTAAACAGTCACACACACACTTAAACCAACAACGTTCAAGATAGTTGCACAAATATTTTGTTATTGAGATGAAGTCCCAAATGTTCTGATAAATGACTAGGGTGAAGAATGATGCCCCAAGCAAGGTGTATTATGCAAGGGGGAAGATGGAGGACACTTCCATATGAAAAAGCAATGTGCACGATGAAAACAATACTAGGTGATTATTGGTGCCCCAGAGTACAGATGAAGTAAGCAACATAGCTTGTTTAGGTGATTGAAGATTTTGGTGATGCGTGAGTCGTTGTTTCAAATGATTTTGAGAATGTCAGCAAGATCTGGGATGAGTGCCATGCAATAGACACAGATTTCAGTTGTAGATGATCGGTTTAATCAATTTTAAGCCATTTTGCTACTTTCCAATAATTTTGTGATTTTTTAAACATTTTTTTGAATATTTGTTTTTTGATGTTTTTTTCTAGGTTTTGGATCGGTCAGAAGAATTTTAAAAGATCAAAGATCTTCCAAAAAATACATGTGTAGGCGGTAGTGGGAAGGCAAAGCTATCAAAAAGCTCATAATATACACCCACAAGAAGAAAGATGGGTCGAGAATAATTTATTTAAAATAAATTAGTAAATAATCATCATGACGAGGGAAAATAGATGAAAAATAGAGGAGGTGGGAAAAGGCGACCTGAAAGGTTCAGTAAATTATCTCAGTGCGATGAAGAAGTGACCGTTGGACGACACGAAGTGCCCCAGCGTGTGAAAATTAGTAAAAATAATTATTTTAATACAAAAATAATTATCACAAGCGGATATAAGAAGGTTAGAATGATCACGGCGGAGAAAACATGCCCCAGGGGCATCGTGACGGGTTAATATACTCACCCGAGTCGGTAAAACAATCATGACCAATTCATTTCTACCATAGCCTTTGAAAATTTTTACCGTGAGTGAAAGCGAGAGCCCTGGAGTGAGATGGCGAGGATACCGAGGAGGACGAGGTGTGCGGATCGCATCTCGAGAGTACATGTGGGACCCAGCGGATGGACCATTCGTGAGTGCCCTAACCCCCTTTTAATTATGCATTTAATGCCTTTTTTAAGGTTTTCTAGTGTAGGTAGGAGGAATTTTAACGCATACACGTAGGTGTATGCGTCGGATTGACTGTACGTGCACGCGCATGTGTAAGCAACAGACACATGACACGGATGCGTATGCACATCCGTTCGTGGGGATAGGGACGCCGTACACGCACTGTTTGGTAGAAGTAGGTACGCGCACACATATCCATTGGGCAAATGCGGGTACACGCACACGTACCCGTAGAAAAAGACAAGAGGGGCGCGTAAGCGTCGGTTAGGGTTTGGATGGACATGCACACATGTGTGCATCGAAATGAGTGCGTAAGCGTCATGGAGGGAGTGCGTAAGCGCCCGCACCAAAAAAGAGAAGACATGTCGTGCATATGCGTCCACAGGGCGCGTACGTGTCGGTTAGGGTGCGCAGTGCAAAGGAGGCGCGTATGTGCTAGAAGCATGCGAGAACAAGACAACAGCTGGCTAGAAAATAGCCAAGTATAAGAACAAAGGTGAGATTACTTTAGAAGATAAGAATAGTTAGTAAATTAGATGTGTTAAAAGCATTATTTTCTAAGGAAAAATAATGCTTTTAACACATCTAATTTACTAACTATTCTTTTCTTCTAAAGTAATCTCACCTTTGTTCTTCTATACTTGGCTATTTTCGAGCCAAGTATAGAAATGTTAGACGCCTAACACTTGCGTTGATTTTACAAAGCGTATGTTACCTATTCTTGGACTCGTGAGCGCTACGGCCGTTTATTTTGTGATAGAGCGCAGTTTGATGAGGATGATAGAGTGACCCTGACAAGCCTTTTGCACATGACGGGACTATCTTATGTGGCTGAGATGCCCCATATTACTTTAGATCACAGCCTTTTGATGGCCATAGCAGAGCAGGTGGCACAATGAGAGCTAGTGCTTTCACCTCCCGACCGAGGAGATGACCATTACTTTAGAGGATGTATGGTGCATCATGCGGGTCCCGATTAGGGACAACTTATCGAGACGACGAGCCGCTGGAGTGACATTCAGCATCACATCACACATTTGTTCGGTGTTCCTACCATACCATAGCGCGGGATGTCGATCAGACTATCCCGATGTATAGATGATCCAGAGTTAGACCGCATAGTGGTCTATATGATGGATCTTGTCGGGAGTTCTACTCCCTGACAAGACTGGTGCTTCATTTCATTTGGGACTCCTAGGAGTGATTCTTGGCTTGGTGGAGGGATAAACCTCACTGGGGCGGGGTCAAGTGCATATTAGCACATTTGTATTGGGATCTCCATCTGATCACCTACTACCGTCAGAAGACGGTAGGACCTGCCTGTTTATTACAGATTTGGGCATGGGACCACATTGCCATTGGTCACCCCTTAAAGTGTCTTTGAGAGGTCGGGCTCGTGGAGCCTTCTACGATGGGTTGGGTCCCGGCAGGGGACGATGTGTGACCCTTCATGGGGTTACATACCATTACAGGCGTGAGTTAGATGAGCTGCCAGGCTTCCATTGCATGGAGGCCTTACAGACATTTTCAGTGGCTAGAGGATGGTCTAGAGCTCAACACCGCTACCGTTGAGCATTTTATCTTGGGTAGCTGCAACTATATGCGGGAGTTATACAGAGTAGATCGATGTCAGTGGTAGTTTGGCCTTACCTAGGATGTGCTGGGCAGATAGATGGTATGCTCACAGAGCCAGAGAGCACTTTGATATGGGTCCGTAGATTGCCCACTGACAGAGCATCTGGTTAGCTTTGATAGGTGGCACTCGCTTATTTGGGTGCCACTTAGATAGATCTAGAGATCCGGGCACTACGCTAGAGTATGGGCCATGGTACCACGGTGTGCTCCCGCGCCGTTTGAGCATTCCCAAAGTGGCATATGATGTTGGCGTGAGGCCTCCTCAGTGGGGCCTTCCTAGCGGTGGCAAGGGTAGAGATGACAATGACGATGATGATGATGAGGGTGGGCGATGCACACCAACATGCCAGAGGTAGGGGATAGGGTCCCATACCACAACAGCCATAGGGACAGGGCCCCAGGCCCAGGCTGAGATAGGTATACAGGGCCGTGGACATAGAGTTGCCCCTAGTGGGCATTCCAGCGAGGATGTACACCCCTCTTCAAACAGGTATTACAGTAGCAGGGCCACCTTTTGATACCCAGAGTAAAGTAAGACTTGGTGGGTAGAAGCTGCTCTTCAAAGCGATTCTACAAGCAACCATCACTATTCAGTTACATGTGGCTGGTGAGAGAGATACAGCGAGGACCCAAGTACATGTCCTCAGATTAGAGTGAGACTAGGCTCAAGCACAGGTACATATTTTGACAGTAGAGAGAGATCAGACCCGGGCACAGGCCACTCAGGGCAGCGATAGTGTTGCATGGCAGAGTCAGGTGCGAGAGATGGCCGCACAGGGGGCTTAGATATTGAGCCTTCTACACTAGTCCTAGACTCAGGTGCGTATGGTGGTAGCCAGAGGGATCACATATACAGACAGTCACAGGGTCTTCTAGCACAGAGGGATGAGGCACGAGCCCAGGTGCATATTGTTACTGCAGAGCGAGATCGAGAGGCTACCTCCTCGAGACAAGTTGAGGCCGATTTAGGTAGAGTAACAGGTGAGCGAGATGTTTCCCTTGGGAAGCCCTCGCTCACGGAGATCCGACTTGATCCGTGATGCCACGAGGCTCAGTGGTGAGGCATTATTTTACGGGACTACCTACTTGCGGGGGTAGTTCCCCTAAAGCAGTGAGTGGTACTCCCTCGATAGTTAGGGATGAGCATGATAGGGTCCAGGTCACGAAGATCAGGACACTCATCGATATCAGTTAGGCAGCCCATACCAGAGCAGCCGACTAGACAAGGACCATCTAGTCAGCTTGGTGGCCCATCTAGTGCATGTCCTTCTCAGCCCCCATTGTTCCATCGACCAAGTGACAGACCTAGGAGCCTCGGCAAGGGTGAGAGCTGTGGTTGAGCTCTACCTTCTTCTTGTTGTATAGATATTCTTTATACATGCCTCTGATGAAGGATGATTTTGTTGTATAGCTTTGTATACTATCATTTTGATGATGCCTCGTGATGAAGGCCCGATTCTTTTGATGCATACCCCTTTTTGATGGCATATTGTATCGATGATGTATTATTTTGAGCACTGACTAGACAGTTATACATGTATATATGGACATTTTTGATGTATCGTTTATATGATGGATTCATGATGTATGTTTGTTCTTTCTTTCATGTATGTGGCATATCTTAGATTTAGAAATGTGTATACTTCCTGCTTTCATATTTGATGATGTATCTGCAGATGGCACCACATGTTTTTAGATTCATGATTTAGTTCTGAGTTTTTATGCTAGCACTTGGGATGATACTAGATGATATTGGTGTGGGGGGGATAGATTAGTGATTATGTGCAACCCCTCTTGCCCCCATTGATGATACGATATTTGATGATTAGCTTAGCATACATGCATGATGTAATACTTAGCATTTTTGTATATATATGATGTAGTGGATGATGTTATAAATGTGATGAGATGATAGATGATAGATGATAGATGTGATAACAAACAACTGTGCAAGAACACACAAGCAAAAGTTAACAAAACTAAACAAATATACACATACTACTACTAAACAAACACATGCACAAACCTCTAACAAGAGATAAAATGAGATCTAATCTAAGCAAGCAAAAATGAACCCTAAAAGGAAGCACACTAACAAACAAAGAAACCTACAACAATTGTTTACAAGCATGATAGCCTTCAAATGTATGTAATGCAATGCTCAATTTAAATCAAACAAGATTCAACTTTCGATAAGCAAATGATCCATTTTAAAGAACTAACAATTTAACGGACTAAGTACACCAAAACTATACAAACCAACAACTAAAAGTAATTAAAGCACTACTTTGTTTTTGCGGGACAACATTGACATATTTTCTAATGTTTTTGGGTTTATCTAAGAAGATAAGTTTTCGTGGCTATGTTTGTCACTATTTTGTCTAGGTTTCCCAAAGATAGCGTTGTGAGACGAATGTAGCTTTATCCCTGGAAAGGGATTTTTCATAATGTTTAAATTTTTTGTGTATTGTTTTCCGCATTTTTTGGTATTTTCCAAGGTCATGTTTTGAAAGCAATGTACAAGAACAATCAAGCGTGGATGCCCCCAGCGTGATGTGGGAATATACAAAGGGCAGAATGTCACATGCGTATGTGTAGGAAGATGGCAACGGGATCTTCATGCTCAACGTTAGATGGGAATATACAAAGGTAATGTCCTTCATGCAGATAGAATATAAAACAAACTAGATCATGACAAGGAAAAGGTGATCCTAGTAGGGTTCCTAGACCTAGCAGAAAAAGTCATATCTAAAAAGTGGTAACGATTACCCGTCCTTCCATAAGAGTAACTTGTGTCCGCGAATCCTCCTTGAGCACCAAAAACTAGTTTTCACTCAAAGACCTACCCCTGCGCCACAATTGTGTGGTTTTCACATGATGATGACTTTTTTTTCTTTACTATTTTCTCATTTTTCCATTTTTTTCTTGTTTTTTCTTTGTTTTCCAATTTTTAGTTCTTATTTGATATTCTTGTCATGCCTAAGCATAGAACCTCTTTAAGTGCATGGCGTTCATAGGTTCCGGAAGCTCTTCACCATCTAAATATGCAAGTTTGTAGGCCCCTGATCCATATTTTACAATTACAACATAAGGACCTAACTAGTTAGCCTCAAACTTTCCTTTCTTTTCTCTATCTTTAACGATGTTCTTCTGATTTTATTTGAGAACTAGATCCCCACATCAAATTCCCGATGAATGATGTGTTTATTATATCCTCTGGACACTCTGTTCTGATAAAATTTTAGGTGATTGAGCGCTCTGATACGCCTTTCATCTAATAGTTCTAACTCTGCTAGGCGAGCAACTCTGTAGTCTTCATCTTTATCAAGATAGTCTCTGAGAGATATTCTTAGGGAGGGAAGCTCCACTTCCAAAGGTATGATGGCTTCAGTGCCATAGACAAGTGAATAAGGGGTCGCACTAGTAGGAGTGCGGATGGAGGTACGATAGGCCTAGAGGGCGGGATGTATCTGCAGATGCCAATTACGGCTGGTTTTACTGACCATTTTCTCCATAATCCGCACAAGGGTTTTATTGGTGGCTTCTGCCTATCCATTACCTTAAGGGTAATAAGGGGTAGACCACTTAAGTTGGATATGGAAGCGTTGACACAATGTTTTAACCGTTTTATTTTTTAAGGATTTACCATTATCAGTGACAATGGCTGAGGGGATCCCGTAACGGCATATGAGATGGTTCATGATGAATTTTGAAATCTGCACACCGGTGACATAGGTAAGAGGGACAACCTCTACCCATTTGGTAAAGTATTCGGTGGCGGTGATGATATGAGTATGACCATATCGATGAAGAAGGATGGAGCTTCCCTATGAGATCCAGGCCCCATTTAGAGAATGGCCAAGGCATTGCAATAGGTTGTAAGGCTTGTGCTGGCGCATGTATTAAATTTCCATATTTTTGGCATAGTTCACACTTCTTTACGAAGTTACAACAATTAGATTCCATGGTAGGCCAATAATAGCCTACTCTCAATAGCTTTTTAGCTAAGACCATGCCACTAGTATGTGCTCCACAAATACCACTATGTACTTCCTTAATTGTGTGGATAGAATCAACAACATCTAAACAACAAAGTAGATTCCCGTCATAGCCACGACGATAAAGGGTACCTCCTAGGAGGGTATAATGGGCTATGCGGCGAATAAGGGCTTTCTTTTTAGAATGGGTGATGTCAGGGGGAAGGGTCTGTCTTGTAGGTATTGGAAGATAGGGTCGTACCAAGGGGATAAAGGACCAACAACTTCACATGCCAAACATGACTCCAACATATCATATGCAGGTACCTGTAGATGTTCCACAAAGAAAGGCATCTTTCTTTCTTCAGGTGCTATGTACAAGAGAGACCCAATAGTAGCCATAACATCCACGGATCTATTATGCGACCTTGGTTTTTGTTCAAATATGACTTGTGTGAAATATTCCTTCAAAGTTTCAACCATTTTCTTATATGGAATAAGTTTCTCATCTTTAACCTTATACTCATCATTAACCTATTTTATGATAAGTTGAGAGTCCCCAATGACTCGCAGTTGTCTGATATTCCATGTAATAGCCAACATGAGGCCGGCGATGAGTGCTTCGTACTCTGCAATGTTATTTACACATGGGAATCCCAACCAGAATGCTCGTGGTATGACATCACCATTTGGAGTGATGAGGACCACTCCTGCTCCAGATCCATGGAAGGTAAAAGATCCATCAAAGTGAACCTGCCATTCTACGGACTCTTCCAGTAGAGCTAAAAAGTAAAATGTATGCAATGGAAAGTTGCACAAGTTATGGAATGAGGCTAAAGAACCTCAAATCTTTGCTTTACTCATCCATGCATCATGAGATGAGTGCTAAACAAGATAACTTCTACAATAATGAATTAAACTAAAAAACTGTCATTTTATCTCTAACTACTATATGATTACTTAAAACATAAATTGAACCTAGTTAAACCTATGAGAAATCAAATTAGATTTGTTGTTTCTTGAATGGAGGTGAAGAGGTCTCTCTAAAATGGCTACAAGACCAAGTTAGATACCCTCCTACTAACCTACTATGAAGTTATGGATGTGAGATGGAAGAGCTTCAATAATGGAGGATAGCCAAGATCAAATGCCTATTAGCTTAGCTAATGCAAGTGAGGTCTAATGCCAATATCTCCAAATGTGCGAGAGATTTTTATGAAAACAAGGTATAAGGTTGAGAGGGAGGAGTGACCCTTCTATTTATAGTTTTCCAAATGTAAGAGATTGGAATTGGGTGCATGTGGGACTAAAGCTCAAAAAGCACTTATAGATTAGATTAGGATAAACATGCTTTAGGCTTAGTTAAGCTTAGCTCAAAGCTAGTTAACCAGGGTTTAGGCTGGTTAAACTTGATTATCAAGTGATTAGAGACTCATTGAGAGTTGGGAGGGGTCCGGATAACCAATTATGATTGATAGATAGCCTACGAAGCCAATAGAAGTGGTCGAGAGAGAATTGGGGAGGTTCGAATGGTCAAAAGAGGAATTTTAGCTAATAAGAGAGATATTAGCCAAATAAGTTGAATATTGGAAGAATACGACCGAGAAGGTGTCGTAAATGGGCATCTGAGAATGGAGCGAAGAAAGGTTGACTAACGAGGTGTCATTAATTGGTTGGATTAGAGGAAATGCTAGGTGTAAGCATATTTTAGGTGTCTACATTTGCCCCTCTTTGAGGTGGCGTAAGCGACATCACTTCAAAGAAAGTAGACAAGCATAAACAAGTAGAAGTTTTTGAAGGGATAGAAGAAAAAATGAGTAGAATGGAGGATAACCCCTCGATTATCAATGGGGTGATAAAATGACTCGATCGACGATTGAAAAGATGAAGGAAATAGATAGAAGACGAAGGGAAGAAAGGGAATATAGAAGAAAAGGAGTATGAGGAAGAGGGAATGAGCTAAATCCATTCAATGCCTTTTAAACAACTTTATTTTTCATCATATTTCTAAGGATCTTCATCATCGGTCCTTATTAAAAAGAATGAACAAAAGTGTAGCATGACATTGAAAGCCATATACGAACAAATGTCCATTGCTAAAAGCACTAACTCCATGCAACATACAAAATGCAATGCAATATGAGAAAGTAAAAGATGCCTAACTCCATGCAACATACATAATGCAATGCAATACGAGAAAGTAAAATATGCCTAACTCCATGCAACATACATAATGCAATGCAATACGAGAAAGTAAAACAAGCTAACCTAATGAGAGAAACAACATGCAATGTTTTTGTTATCAAGCTTGATTCGACCTATGTAAATTAACGACAAGGGTTAATGATAGTGCCCCAAGCAAGGATACATGCAAGGAGAATAATGGAGGACACTTCGGTCTAATGAAAATGCAACGTGCACTATGAAACAGTACCAGGAAACTCGTTGTGCCCCAGAGTACAGATGAAGTAAGTAACCTAGCTTTTGTTTATGGAGGTAGATCAAGATAATCTGCAAGTCGCACACATGAACAGGTGAGAACCAAAGAGAGACGTTTTGTAGGATGACTTATATTGTTTTTGATGTTTTCTCAAACATATTTGAATGTTTTGATTTTTCTAATATATTTGAATGTTTTTGTGATTAATTTTGAAAGTTTTCTAAAACTATGTACAGGAAGACGAGGAAGCGTGGATGCCCCTAGAGATAGATGGGATGTACAAGGGCATAAGGCCATGTGCGTATGAGAAAGGTGAAGATGCAAAAATGCCCCAACGATTAGGTGAGAGTATTCAAAGGCAAACTCTTCATAGGTAGAAGCAGGACCCAAGGCCATTATGGATAGGTTCAACATGATGATGAACGTAAACCAATGAAGTGTTGGGAAGAAGAAAGGATGCCCCCAACGTAAGTTGGCCTAAAATCACATGATAGAAAGGAAGGAGAAGAATTTTTTTGAAAGGGGACAAAAGTATCTAAAAACATGGATGTAATCTTAACGAAGTAGAAGAACGATGTGAATGATATGAATGTAGCTTAGAAGCCTCATGATGAAGAAGTGATTAGCCAAAGGCACAAATCATGAGACGAAATAAGGACTAAAGTAAGAGTCGAACAAGGTCCAAAAAAAGACACTTGGTAACATACTAATCCTGCTTACTCATAGAGATCCAATGTGTGCACGTGGAATTTAATTACCTCTTGAAGGGAATATTTAATAGACAACAAGTGAAGACACCCTAGCCAATGTGTAGGAATGATTTATTTTTATAGGTGATAGGTGATTTGTGAATGAAAAGTGGAAGTATAGCCGTACATTTCTTCGTTGACAGCCAGACGTCCATAGCCCCAACGGAGATGCATTTGATTCTAATCACAAAATTGCTCTACTGCCAGTCATGCGTCCACAACCCCAATAAAGATTATTGGAAATACCCCAAGAGAGAGTTATATATCAATTTACTTTTGCTTTTAGCTTTTAGCTTTTATTTTTTGATTGATTTTGATTCTTTTGCTTTCTGAAAACTTATTTCAGCTCTCTTGTTTGACAAGGGGTTAAGAACCACTGATGGCTTGATGGAAGGATATGGAAGTGATTGTGATGATGACATTGGCTAGTGTCAACAAATATGTCCAAAATTTCTTTGCAACAAGTTTATTAGATGTTGATTGTGATAGGATCTCTAAGAGGCCAGTCATTCTTTAATTTACCAAGGTGATAAAAGACTAGGGTCAAACAGATACCATAGACATAAATGTCGCAAAATGCGTGTGAAAAGGCTAACCACAATATCACCAAAGGGATGAAAATGGTAGGAAGACTTGCAGAAGAAGAGCAAGAAAGGGAAGAAAGAACATCCATGTGCACGCAATACCTGATTGCAATGTTTGATCTTTGTACCTTTGATTTTGTTGTGTTTTCTCAATGTTTTTTTTCGTATTTTTGAATTTTTTTGATTTTTTTGATTTTTGATAGTTTTTGGAAAGTCATGACCAAAAAAATTCACTCCATGTGGTAAGATCCAACAACGATGTTTGCGAATTCCTTGATAAGGGAGACTAGGCGTTTTTTTATCAAGCGTAATATTTTCTCCAATCTCAATGATCGAGGTGAGCTCATACTTAACAAATGAATGTGATTTATCTTGAAACATAGATTTCGTATGTGGAATCTTGAGTTCCCTATCTAGAGGTTTATGCACTTTACGCCAAACTTGATGGTTGCATTGATGTACATTTTTGAATTGCACTTGATTTACAATTTTGAGATTATTCGATTTGTTAGGAGCTTTGGGGATCTTAGAATTTTTGACTTGAGCTTGATTAAGAAACTGTTTGGGTTTCTTATAAGATAATGCATGACTTGTCTAATCCCGAGAAGGAGAAGAAAGAGAACGTTGACATTTAGAACTGATGTGAGAAATGACCGTGGGCTTGCCAGCCATTGATAGAAGAAATATGTGATGGATGAAAAGGATACGCTCCAATAATTGAAGAGGATGGGCTATGAGGAGGTGAGCCACTAATAGAAGATGACAAAGGGATACCAGAATATGGTCCTAAGATGGAAGAAATGGGGCTACGAGGACATGGCCCAAGAATAGAAGAAGATGACGAGGGACTACTCGAAGGTATCCCATAGATAGAAGAGGATGAAGGGCTACCGGGATGTGGCCCGAGAATAGAAGGTAATAGGCTACCAAAAGGTGACCCACAACTAGAAAATGGAGGACTACCGGGGTGGCCCAAGTATAGAGGAAGATGATGGGCTACTCAGTGGTGACCCATAATTAGAAAATGGAGGACTACCCGGGGTGGCCCAAGTATAGAAGAAGACGATGGGCTACTCAGTGGTGACCCACAATTAGAAAATGGAGGGCTACCTAGGGGTGGCTCCAAGATAGAAGAAGATGATGGGTTACTCAGCGGTGACCCAAGACAAGATTTTGATTGAGGAATGATGATAGATAAGGAATGATTGGGTAACGAAGAAGATAGGCCATGGCTCAATGCTAGACCCCGACATCTCATCATGCTCAAAAGAAGGTGAAGATGGAATAGAAGAAGAATCAAGTTCCTTGAACTTAGGATTTTCCTCTATGTTCCAATAAAAGGAATCAACTTATTTTCCCCAATATGTGAGCATATTGAGTTCAAGAAAGAACCCTTGTTTGCAATCCTCTAGAGGGATATCTTCATGTACTCTAATTGTTTCTTCATTCTGAGAGAAATCAATTAGTAGAGGTTGTTGTTCTTTGTCCATAGAAGGTTGAATAGAAGAAACAGGTCCGATAAGGAGGGAATATTCATTGATAGAAGAAGATGACTCAAGAGAGGAAGTGGGATTTGTGGTAGGCATCCCATGAATAGACGTTTTTGATGGACCTAGATTGCTTTTCTAGAAGATGATGCAATGTAGGAGAGAAAATAGGATCACATAGCCATCCGTTAAGTTGCGACGTAGGAGTCGAATTAGATGATTGACTAGAGGTAACCCAAGTCGTGGAACTCTTCGACAGAGGAAGAGGTTGTTGAGACGACTGATGAAGGAGGTTATGCGAAGAAAGGGAGGACTGTGACTCAAGACCCGAATTAGATGTTCAATTGATGGAACTTGGAGTCACATGAGTCTTCAAAGGAGGAAGACGATGTTGAGGTGATTTGAAATAAAGGTCCTGCGAAGGAAGGGAGGACCGTGACTCAAGATTTGATCTAGGGGTATATGAACAATAGTTGGGATCCAAGTCTTTAGAAGAAGAGTGGGAGTCTGAATGGTAGTTTGGATCCGAATCGAGAAGACGAAGAGTGGGCGAACACGAATAATAATTTGGATCGAAGCATCCAAACCATACCCCGACTATGAGTTGAAGGTGGGGACCGGGGTAACTAGAGTGGGCCCTCTAACACAAAGAACCAAACGAGGTTTAGTTATAATGGGAATATTTTCATTTGAATTGCTAAACCTAGGTTTCGTATTGTTGTAAATGTGAGAAACCGCACAAGTAGTTAGTCATTGTTGGCACCATTTAAGCATAAATGTATAGAACTAGACAGTGGGATGGAACTCCTTCAAAGGAAAGGAAGTGACATGTCGATTCGAGTAGCATAATGACATCCAACTAGACATTGCGTAAATATGGAGATTCGTGCGTGATTTTTGAAGTATCTCTAAGGAAAATAGACATTGATGATGATGCAATCTCGATGATATCAAAAATGATTGTCCTAGAAAATGATTTTTCCAGATGGATAATCACAAGGAACAATCATACAAGTGTAAAAACACAAAGCCAATCAACAAGGAAATACACCCTACGTAAATGTGTGTGCGAAGTGATAGTTCGATGTAAAGATGATCAACACAATGTCAATATTTATGTCAAGCTCGAAATGAACAAGGCATAAATATTAACAAAGAGTAGACATGAATCTCAATCAAAGGATACAATGACACATTCAACAACCAAAAAGGCCAAAATGTTAAAGGATGAGGTTTACAAATGTAAGCCACGTAACCACACCAATTGGACACATCTATCAAGCTTCGCGGAGAAGCAAGATATTAGTGTCAAAGTGGTATCGAAACAACACAAAGAAAGTGAAACTCTTCAAGATTTTGGACAATGTTTGAAGTAAAACCAAGTCAAGGTATACTGAGGATGTGTTAAAATGTGCGCAGCGTAACACCACAATGTGGATACTTAGATCATGTTTATGAAAAACACAACATAGTTATCTTAATTGTGTCGAGATAATGCAAACAAGGTAACACGTCAAAGGGAGATAAAATGATGACTCGATCTGAACTATGATGATGATCTTGAAATCAAGATCAAGTGGCCATCAAAGATATAAAGACGCATCCATGCACTTTAGATGTTTAACAACTCAGTCGCAAACATGGATGAGCATAAACGGACAAAAAAGTGGTGAACACTATCTATGACAACACTCTTGAAAGATGCCTTCTATTGTCCCAAATGGGAAATAAGAATGCAAAGGTGTAGATCAAAATAAGGATATAAACTAAGCGCCACTTGGGCAGAGCTTTGCCTCATCCGAAGGCAAGAAAGAAGCTAAGCTAAGTGAAACGTCATCTAATTTCCATGATGAAAGGCACTTAGATCCAACTTAAGTGGATTCTTTTCCTTGTTCGAAAAACAAGGTTCTGAATCCAAAAGAAGTTGTCACTTCATGATGGCTTGACATGACAAAGGACTGGTAAAGTGGGCTCCTTGACAAAATGGCTTCCCTAGCAATTTCTCTCGGCTAAGTGTTACAAGGTTGTCTAAGAGCGAGGCGCGATTTACCCAAAAATTCGATGACTAGTTTGGGCAAGTATCTCGGCTTTGTCCCCTTCAATTACAGTGGGCAATGAATGCATCCATCATGTACTTTTACTAAGGTCACGATACAAACAACTTGTAACTCTAACTCACAAGGCGTACTAGTCAAGTGGGTAAGCGGAGTGCTTCCTGTTTCATCCACGAGGTTACTCAACGGTGGATTACTTTAGGGTTCCTAGAACCACCCCCATTGTTGTAGCTTAAAGCGTTATGCCAAAGGGGTTATGTTCAATTGAGCGAGAGGGACATGCCCTTTTCTAAAACTGCAATACATTGTTTTGAATATGGTGTGTTTTTTATCTTGCTTAGCTTAATGTGGTTTCAAGTAGCACACCATTTGGCAACTTGCATAAAACACGTGTATTAGAAGTTTTTGTGTTTTGTCTTAGCTCTTTCTTTCATTGACAATCGTTAGGTCCTATATGCGAGGAGTTAGTATTTTTCCATAAAAGACCATGATATAAAAAGAGAGTTTGTGTGTTGCTTTTGATTCATAAGATCACCAAAAAAGGCATGAAGGAAGAGCATATGGGTAAGTGCGGGAAGTTGATAGACAAATACAAGGTCATCCGTGGACGTCATATTACTAAAAACAGTGAAATATCAACTTGTAGGGATTATTAGCTATATGCGCACTCTAAATTAGAAAAAATTATATAAATATGAATCGTAGCATTTGGAATCTAGTTTCTAAAATACTAATTTTTTAAAAAATAGACAAGTTTAGCTATATTAAACACTTAAAATTATATGACTTAGTTTTTTTTTTTTTTAACTTATAAGATTGTAGTCCGTTTGCCCGCATTTTGGATGACCAAATCTTTTTTTTTTTTTCCTTTAGTGAAATATTAGATGTAGTTGTCTATCTTGGGACGGATTTTATTTTATATTTTTTTGAACAATTTTTTTTTATGATTTTTTCCGTGAAAGTGGTCTGAAAATATTTAGAAAACAGAGCGCTTTCCATTTGCCCACCATAACTATATCAAAAAATATCAAAATCAAATATATATATATATATATATATATATATATATATATATATATATATATATATATATATTTAACGTGTATAGAATTTGTCACGCTTGGGATGGTATAAGTTTTATCATATTTTGATAAGCAAACCAAAAATTCTGAGTCTTAAACGTAGACATGAACATTCACGGGAAAAAATGTCTTAAAGACCTATTGTTAGTAAAAATTATAAAATAATATTTATCTTATTCTATTCACTTTAAAATCAATATTTCTACGAAGCTAACAGTCCCCCTATGCGATGGCACCATTTTTGTGAAATGTTTTCAGTTTTTTAGCATGCTTCAAGTTTTTGGAAGAGCAGATTTGAGGTTTTTTTACCTTTTACACTTCATAATGACCTTCCATAGCTTTGGTTGGGGAAAAACAAAGATTTTCCAAGGTTTAGGTTCGGCGAGATAGATCCCATCGCAGCGGTTTATAAAGTGCAATCATGGTTTTTAACACAAACCGCGGCGCGCTTTATAAACCGCGATCGCGGTTTATAAAGTGCACTCACGGCTTATAAAGCGCGCTCACGGTTCATAAATCATATTTACACACATCCCAATGTCTGAATTACCATGTGATTTTTACTCTCTGACCTTACCGTATGAATTATTGTGAAATTCTGTCTTTTTCTACATGCACATTTTCTTATCATAGGAAGCAAAACCTCATGGGAGACAAAAACGAAGTCAAAAAGGAAGTCATTAAGTAAAAAATACCAAACAAATTAGAGGCCAACAAAATTTAAAACGTTGAGCGAATACGGAAACTTCGTGAATTAAGAAGAGGTTCATCTTGACCCCAACTATTATAAGCAATGAAGAACCAGGTAATGTTTCTACTATCGATGTTGAAGTTGAATTAAATACTCGTGATGAAGATGTTTTTTCATCGATGTTGAAGAATAATTAAATACTCATGATGTAGCAAATGTTGAAATTGAAGGAGACAATGAAAATGTGAATAAGGAAATTCATGTTGAAGCGTAGACAAGCAAAACTTGACAAAAACACCTCCTAGGATTTTATGTAGGAAACTTAATTTTTTATTGAAATTGATGAAAACATTTTGAAACCAATGTCTGACAAACTTTTTGAACGAAAAATCAGAAGAAAAGCCACTAAAATTTGGGATAATCATTTTGAAATTTTAAATGATTCCCAAAGATGTTAGTTGTTGGTTAGTTTGATGAAATTGATTAAAATGAGACCTACATTAAACACCTTAGGATTAATGACATTTAATATACGTGGTCAAACCTCTACAATTATTGAAAACCTTAATGATGCATATCACATTGTTGGTGTCAAGAAACGCACTAGGGATAGTAATATTGTGCGTCGTGTACTTACTACTAGTGTTGTAAGTGAATCAATAAAAAAATAACGTTTGATTACACAAACAAGTTGAATGTTGCAAGTTAATGAAAAACTATAATAAAAGCAATTGAAGCATGTAATATCCTTCAATCACTCAATAATGTTGATTTTTGGGCATTTTCTACTAGAGCACCACGTAAGGACAAAAATAATTATGATGTTATAAGAGAAGTTATTAAATTTTGGCATGATAACACTAGAGTTTCACGTAATACAAAAGATGTTATAAAACGGAGAGTTGGTTCTACTAATCGTGAACCACATCCAAAGCATTTCTTAGATATGACTCAAACTCAATTTTTCATAAGTTTGAACAAGAGAATCTAGAAATTAAAATTAGTCAACATTTTTTTGAAATGTTGAAACCATTCTATGTGAAAGTCAATCATGCTCGCACCACTTGTTGTTGTAGGCAACATGTTGAATTTGCGATGTATTATGCTAATTTTTTACGTATTCGTTCTAATTTTCATTAAAACTATGTTATCGGAATGTGATGTTCAAGTTCCACCAATATCTTCAGGGATTTCATTCCTACTATATTTTGTGAAAAAGAAGTTGGACAATTTTTTTATAGTCGGGATTGTTTAAATGGAAGTTGTAGTACATGCGGCGGATTACTTCAATTGGAAAGTTACATCCATGAGTAAATTGAAGGTACAATAGGACATAATTTAGTTGAATTTGATAAATATAAATCGTTGCATACCGGTTAAAAGATGGAAAAGAGTCTAAACGGTGTGAGCTAGTTCTGAGAACAAATGCCTATTTTCTAATTTTTGAGAAAATTTAAGGATGAAATTGTTTATGAGTATGCGAGGCATATACATAGAGCTCGATAGTTGGATGAATAGTTTAAGCTATGCAAAGACACATTTCCTATTGGTAATATTGTTTCGGTGGTCGATTTTGTGAGATAATTACACATTACGACCACAAATGGAGGTTCAATCGCAATATTACAACTCAATACAAGTTACCATTTTTGTGCATATAGAATTTCTACATTCTCTGACAAGTATAGAGAATGATCGAAATTTTTAAGAGAGTGTACCACTTTTATATCGGTGATGATCGTACTCATTCTCTTGAATTTGTGCAAGGGTGTTTCTAGTTATTTTATAGATTCTTGTCGATAGGGACATCCACTTCAAACAATATTATATATGGTCAAATAATTACACGTCTCAATTTAAGAATGCACGAATGTTTTATTGGATGAGTAGAATGCACGTCAAGATGGGTGTGTAATATATTTGGAGTTTCACTGAGGTTGGACATGGAAAAGGAGAGCATGACGGTGCAGGGGCATGTGTGAAAAGAGCTCTTACAAGAGAAGAGTTGAAGTACAAAGATGATGCTAAATTAAAATATGCAAAGAGCATAGTGGAATGGTGTACTGACAACATGGCCCGAGGTTCTAAAGAAAATTTCACGAGTTCGTAGATATTTTTGGTTGATATAGGAACAACAAATTGCTAACTACGAGGATTGTATGACACTCACTTTGAGTCCAGTGATATGCACTCATTTTGTAGCTCGAGACGCTACTTTGTGGGCCGTATGGACAAGAAAGTTGACATGTTTTCGTGCATCTTGTATCAAATTTGTCAATGCTGAGTGTGATTCACAAGAATGGGTGGATGGATGGATTTGTAGGCCTCTAACTCCGTTTCCTAGTCATCAACCTCCATAAGCATTACGACTTGTTTCTAGAGATGAAATTGCAACATCCAAGGAATTTGACAAAATTTTGATTTTGGTGCGACAAGGTATTTATGGTTATTTATTTAATTTTTGTATTGAGTTATGTCCATTGAAATTTTAATACGTAATTTAAATTTGAGTTGTTCAACCTTTATTTTTTTGTAGGACATGTGTTTGTAGTAATTGTGACAAAAGCAATGAAGAAGGAACAAACTATTTCTTATGTCGTTGCATCGAGGAAAGAAAGAAGTTGACTTCTCCTATTATAGATGGTGAAGATATTGAGTATCCTACAAGGTCAGTGGTAGTTACTAGAACTTGGCTTCGATGGTATCCATTAAAAAACTCCTTTGTTTAGGTGTTTGAAGACTTTGAGACACACAAGAAAATACTCTTATATTCACATCTAGTTCTAGCGACAAATATTCAGTTGTATAGATATCAAGGAAGGCCTAATAACAAGATTCTTTAGAAGGTTTGAGAGTTAGATCATGAAGTAATCTTGTCCATTATTCAGAGTAGATCCGATCTTGATGGTTCATTGGAATGAATTTACAATGCTCATGTCTAGTATATATAATTTCTTTTCAATATATATATAAATTTGTTAGTTTAAAGATCTAGATTTAAGTTTGAATATATTTTATTTTAAATTTGTGTATTTTGTATATATAGATAGTATATGGTTTTGATTTGAAACTTAAATTTCTTTGACTAACACTTTTATGTTTAGGTTAGTGGTGCCAGAAAAGCTTCCACCTTCACGTGGTTAGCACTGTTAGTAGAGAATTTTAAATTCTCGAAGCTAAGAGAAGCTTTCATTGTTTGAAAAAGTTGTAAATTTTAAAAAAATTGTAAATTTTGAAAAAGTTGTAAAGTTTTGAAAAAGTTGTAAATTTTGAAAAAGTTGTAAATTTTGACCTTTTGTAAATTTTGACCGAAACACCACCTCCTCTAGCATTCACCTAGCCACCCGGATGTGTCGACAATTTAGTCGGTTTGGTGCCACGACCCACCATTTGCAAAATATAGCGTTTGACAACCTTACACTGGCTCAAACTGCACTATTTCACGCGTTTGCAAACAATATGGTAGCGAGAGCACCAAAATGAGAAGAAAAATACCAAGAGAGGATATTGTAGAGGGTCCCTACACTAAGGTGTCGGATCGACGAGGCATCTCTAGGTGCCATGGAGTCCGAGTAGTCACCCGTCGAAGTTGAACAATATTTTGGTCTCAAGGCTCTTAAGGGACTATGCCCAAACAAAGTAGCCTGGAAGAAACGATCTTGTCACGCACCAAAACACCACCTCCTTTAGCGTTCACCTAGGCACCCGGATGTGTCAAGCCGAGTCGGTTGGTGCCATGACCCACCGTTTGTAAAATATAGCGTTTGACAACCAATCACTGGCTCTAACTGCACTATTTCACGCATTTGCAAACAATAGGGCAGAGAGCACCGAAATGAGAAGGAAAAAACTGAGAGATAATTTTGTAGAGGGTCCCTATGCAAAGGTTTTAGATCAGACGAGCCATCTCTAGGTGTCATGGAGTCCGAGTAGTCACCGTCGAAGTTGAACGATATTTTGGTCTCAGGGCTCTTAAGGGACTACGCCCGAACGAAGTAGCTTGAAAACAACGACCTTTTCACACACCAAAACACCACCTCCTCTAGAATTCACCTGGCCACGTGCCAACGCAGTCGGTTCGGTTCCACGACCCACCGTTTGTAAAATATAGTGTTTGACAACCAATCACTAGCTCAAACTGCACTATTTCGCGTGTTTGCAAACAATAGGGCAGCGAGAGCACCGAAATGAGAAGGAAAAAATCGAGAGAGGATTTTGTAGAGGGTCCCTACCCTAAGGTTAAGGATCATACGAGACATCTCTAGGTGCCACGGAGTCCGAGTAATCACCCATCGAAGTTGAATGATATTTTGGTCTCAGGGCTCTTAAGGGACTATGCCCGAACGAAGTAGCCCGGAAGCAACAACCTTGTCGCGCACCAAAACACCACCTCCTCTAGCATTCACCTAGCCACTTGGACATGTCGACGCAGTCGGTTTGGTACCACGACCCACCGTTTGCAAAATATAGCATTTGACAACCAATCACTGGCTCCAATTGCACTATTTCGTGCATTTGCAAACAATAGGGCAGCGAGAGCACCAAAATGAGAAGGAAAAAACCGAGAGAGGATTTTGTAAAGGGTCCCTATGCCAAGGTGTCGGATTAGACGAGTCATCTCTAGGTGCCACGGAGTCCGTGTAGTCACCCGTCGAAGTTAAGCGATATTTTGGTCTCAGGGCTCTTAAGGGACTACGCTCAAACGAAGTAGCTCGGAAGCAATGACCTTGTCGCGCACCGAAACACCACCTCCTCTAGCATTCACCTAGCCACCCAGACGTGCCGAGCACATTTGGTTCAGTGCCATGACTCACCGTTTACAAAATATAGCGTTTGACAACCAATCACTGGCTCCAACTGCACTATTTCACGCGTTTGCAAACAATAGGGCAGTGAGAGCACCGAAATGAGAAGGAAAAAATTGAGAGAGTATTTTATAGAGGGTCCCTACGCTAAGGTGTCAAATCAAATGAGCCATCTCTAGGTGCCACAGAGTCCGAGTAGTCACCCGTCAAAGTTGAACGATATTTTGGTCTCAGGGCTCTTAAGGGACTACGCCCGAACGAAGTAGCCTGGAAGTAACGACCTTGTCACGCACCGAAAAACTGCCTCCTCTAGCGTTCACCTAGCTACCCAGACGTGTTGGCGTAGTCGGTTCGGTGCCATGACGTCCGAGGCATGACTTCTCACTCCTCACCTCCGTTCATTTCCTAGGACTCAAAACATTCAAGTGTCACTTGTTTACCTTCCATCTCTCTTGTTCTCTTTGGACTTGCCTCTGTCCTCTTAGACCTGATTCATCACTGTCCTTGCTTTGCTCTCTTGAGCTATGTTGTGGTGATCTCTCTCCATCCTCTTCTACCCCAGCTATGTGCTTACATGCTCATTATTTTTGCATTGTAATAGGATTCTTCATCACAGATCACTAGACACAAAATTAGAAGCATAAGTAAATCATCAAAAAATTAAGGGAACACATGTGTGAGGACCTTTTATTCATAAGTTCCATCATTGATTGCATGAGATTAATCATCTCTACCTCAAATTGAAGCAATGTCTCCCATCTGAAACTTCAACCCCCCAGTCCAACAAGCAAGATCAAGCATTCATACTGCAAAGAAGGACATGTGACCATTGGGTGAGCATGATCCTTGAAAAAGGGAACATGATCTATTTCCTGATATTATCTCTTTGTTTATATTATTCTTGGTCATATTTTTGAAAATCAATAGGAATAGAGTTGAGATCAAGAAACAGAAATTCCATTGGGAAAATAATCTCTCATTTGTGAGTGAGATGAATAATTTTGATTCTCATTCCTTGGTGAGCTCAGGTGTGTTTTCATCTGACTCAGAGAACTTGTATGAAATTTTGTCCCATACCATCACCTAGAGGTTTGATGCTCTAAAAGAAGCCATTTCTGATTTTGAATCCCATGAGGAGAATGTATCAAAAAATTTGGAAGATCTTGGCACAAGAATGCATGAGCTTGGTACTCCTCTCAGGGAGAATAATTCCACATGAAGAATCTTCAGGATTCAAATTTTAAGAATTGGTTCAGGAAAATATTTGTGACCCTTTCCTTCAATAGTCAATACTTTAGTTCAGCCCTTGTAGAGATCATAGGTTATATCTCTAGAATCCTATGAAGAGTTAAATGAAAAATATTTTAGTCAATGTGGAAATATCAATGCCATTCCTGAGAATTGACTCAACACATTGGAGCATGTGAACATCTTGGAAGATGAGAAAGTTTCATTTGTAGTTTCCAGATTCAACAAGATGGTCTATGGAAAAGCCTCATCATTCAAGATCTTCCCATGGAAGACATGAGTTGATTCTTCATTAGAGGAGGATTCTTCATGTGATGGGTGGAACCTAAGAATACTAATAAGGGCTTACTGTCAAATTTTTACCCTTTTCAACTTGGGACATCGAGAATTCACCACCACATGAAATCTCTCCATTTTCCATTGGTACCCTAATTTTTTATAGCATCCCATTTAAAATTTCAGAGAAAAAACTTGCCTTTTTAGATCCTTCCAATTCTAGAGATCGAAAACACTTGAAATTTGAAGCAGGAAACCATATGAAAATACCTAATCTAATGAAAAAAATTCATCTCAATCCAAATACAAGAAGACATGATTAAATATTTAAATCAAACATACATATCAGAGAACTAATTTAAATGGTTATGAAAACATACATAGAAGGATATCATACATGCAATGAAATCAAATCAAACATATATAGTTTAGATTTATCGTTATGAAAACCAACACACATGGATATATAAGAATCAAACAAAGTGTGCTCCAGACGCACGTCTCTGAAAATATATACATAAGTTCATAATGTATGTGTACATCTCGAACTAAGTGTGTCATAATGTACATATGGGACCACATGCGGTCGCAAAAGGCTATATATATACAATGGACTATATGAAGAAACATGTTCACTAGGACCAGATGGCCCATATATATATATATATATATATATATATATATATATATATATATATATATATATATATATATATATGTACATCCAGGTGGACTATGAATCTACTCATGAAACATCTTCCCTCTCTTCACCCTGCTAGAAGTAGCATCCACGACCTAGGGATGTAGTGGAGGGAGATGCCACTACGGATTTCATCCATGTGGTCCTAGATGTCTCTAAGCATGCCTGCAACCTAACCTACATATTCATAAACAACAAGTTTTTAACACCCAAAATTTTAAAAACATTCAAAATTTAGAAACTTGTACAATTTAGTTAAAATGCATGTGAAATCTTACCATGCAATGTCATGATCCCTATCAATTTTTTGTTGACGCATCGCATGGACAACAATAGACTCTGAGGGTAAGCTACATACAAATAATTAATTTTCAAATTAAATATTTCACATACATACAAAATTTGATATTGTAGATTTAAGTAATAAGAAATAATGAACCTCCAAAATTTAACAAATTTGAAAAATTGTACCTCAGTTAGTGGATCTGCAGATGTTATGGCAGTATCTACGAAGCCTCCACAGTCTGCATATATGGAGGAGTCTCTCTAGCAGTCATAAGCTATACAAAAAATATGTACAAATCAATATTAAAATCTACATGACTGTGCACCACATAACAGAGGTCTAAAGCATGTAATCCATGTGAACTTCTAGTAATTAGAAACAAAGTGTAAAGAGATTTACTAACTGCGTAAAACTCATGTGAGGCATGCTAGTAGCCTCAGTTCCCTAGAGCTAGATGATGACCTGCCAGGCTCCTGTGTATAAAAGAGAAACATATTAATATGTACAACATACATGTGAAACATTATAATAATAATCTAGTGCAATCAAATGAAATTAAAAATATAAGTTTGTACAACTTGAAACTTACGTTTGAAACATGCCCAGATGCAGTAGCTAGCATGTCGACGCTGGATGTTTCCTTCACCGGCTCTTGCTATTTAAAATAAAATAAAAATTAGTTTTTTACATGTATGTACATGACGTACAATTAAATATATATATATTAAAATCTCAAACATGTGAATTAAACTATTGTATATATATATTATTTATATTTATTTGAAATTTACCTGTGAAAGACCAATATCAAGTGGCACCAGTTCCAAAAACATTCCCCAGCATCTCATATATAGAAAAGAAATCATGTGAACCAGAAAATGGTGTCTCACCTGCGGTGCATACGGCACCACATGATCCACAGTGGTGTGGTGCGCTAGAACTGACGCCTCCACCAACATCACTAGATGTAATCGGTCACTATCTTTGGGTCGAGTGTCGGTGAGCTCCCTCCTCAATGTATCAATCTCCACAACCTCCTTCACTTTGTAGGAGGGATAAGCGAAGGCGAGTGGGGGTTTTGGGGCATGGGGGATCTTAGGTTGACCTATGCGTGCACCAGGTCTACTATGTGCAGAGCCACCTCCTTGAACAAAAAATTCACAAAAGTCAAAATAATTCGGGACCTCATTGAGCATGAACTCGCAATATAATTTCTTCAAAAAATAAAGAGGAACCTCATTGTTGTTGCATGGTGGATAATCAAAAACCATCCACCATCGGTCCCAAAAACAAATTTTGATTCGGTCATCGTGGCACCAATGGATTGGGAACCATTTGCAAGTAACTGCGGGGGGAATTGGTTCTAGGGTCGGTAAATAATGCACAAATGAGGTCTTTTTCAATTTTTTTGTCTTTTACTGGCCGCATGGGATAGTTTATCCGCATACCACCACCTACAGTCACCTCTAAAGGTATTCCATCTATGTATTTGGTTGGTTACAGACTCGAATTTGCCAATCAATGTTTGCAATGTATTGGCTAAAGTCATACGGGATGGATTTGTAGCATGATTTTGTCTTATAGTCTGAATTAGGTTCTCAATGACAATTTTATTTTCTCGGATTCTTCCAATGATATTATCTTGTGTTCCTGTTGGCTCAGTGGGGATAGAAGGAGCCACAGGAGGCGGATCTATGTTTGGAGGAGGGTTTTGAGGAATGTTCGGAGGGTTTTGAGGAATGTTTGGTGGGTTTTGAGGAATGTTTTGATGGTTTGCATGATTTTGAGCTTGCCAACCAACTGATAAAACAAGAAAATTGTATACATAAACAAACATTTCAAAAAACCCATGAAAATGCAAAAAAAAAACCTAAAATGCAAAAAAAAAAAAAAAATGATTAAAATCGGGGGCTTACCTCCTCATCTTGGCGGCATGGTTGAATCTATCGCTATCCAGAAGTCGATGAGCAATTTTGAGGTGGTATTCAAAGCTTGAGTGAAAAATGTCTAGGAAAAATCACGGTTTGAAATGAAAAATGGGGAAAATAAGGAGTCGCGGGACTGCTAATTTTTGTCTCAGAGTTCCGCGATCACGGTTTATAACCGCGCTCATGGTTCTAAGCTATGATTGCGCTTTTAGGTTCGTAATTGCCGAACCTCTCCAATTCAGAACTGCGATCGCGGTTCCTGAATTTCAAGTTTTTATGTCCACGGAATTGTCCACCAACTTCATGCACTTACCCATACACAACGTGAAACTTAACTAAAACAAGTTTTATGAAAAAAAAAATACATTAAGTGTGCCTTGTAAAAGATAGAGTTCATTTTTTACCAAATTTGAAATGTTCATCCATTAGGAAGCATAAAGTAAGTGTTTTTGAAAGCAATAAGAGGGTTTTAGAAGTGTTTTTGGTTCCCAAGATCACCTAGAAGGTGTGAGGGAAGAGCATACACACTTTGAAAAACCTCTATCAACTAAGAAATGGAACACTTAACTAATTTAGTCAAAATAAGACCAAAATAACCCTGCAAACAACTAATTAGTGCCACAAAACCTTTCAAAGTGTTAGAATGGCCAATAAGACAATTTTTCAGACTTTAAGACACGTTAAAAAATGACTATTTACTTAATAATGTAAACCATAATTTTTCTGTAAGTAAAAATCCTAATTTTATGATTCCATTGTGTAGTTGTCTTCAATACCTTTCCAACGCAACAAAACGGAGTCGTTCGAGCTCGGGAGCAAAAGTTATGGCCTCCGAAAGATTGGTGGTGAATGCAGTCCAACACAGACGTGCCTAGTATGACGGATACGCCCCTGTTTCAACTGTGAGATACGCATGCGCACATGGTGTTTTTGCACCTAGAAACATAGAAAACACGAAACAATGATGCAGACGCACCCAAGATGTGTGAGATACACACTGTTTCAACGGATATGTGTGTGCGCATGTGTTTTTGTGCCAGAAACATAGAAAAGATAGAAACAGTGATCTGATGCAAACATGCCCAATATGACGGATACACACCTATTTCAATGGATACGCATGTGCGTAGGTGTTTTTGTGCCTAGAAACATAGAAAACATAGAAACAGTGATGCAGACGTGCCCAGTATGATGGATACGCACCTGTTTCAACGGATACGCATGTGCACAGGTGTTTTTGCGCCTAGAAACATAGAAAACACATAAACAATGACGCAGACGCACCCAATATGATGGATACATGCCTATTTCAATAGATACGTGCCCCTTTGTAGACACCTTCGCGCGCACTCGTGAAAAAACCTCAGTAAAACACACGGATTTTCAAATTTTTCAAGAGCAAACAGGTTAGTTATTAGTCAAAGTGTCCTATTTCTATATCAAACCCATAAAATGTATACAAATGAAGGTCATTTATCTAGGGTTAGAAATAAAAATGAGGAAATAACAAGTGATTTGACTAAAAACTTGAAAATGAGCTTTGAAAAACCTAAAAGACCTCCATTAATGGAGGATGGACATAACTATCCCCTTTGGGCGTGCCAAATGTATGCAATGGAAAGTTTCACAAGCTATGGAATGAGGCTAAAGAACCTCAAAGCTTTGATTTACTCATCCATGCATCATGAGATGAGTGCTAAACAAGATAACTTCTACAATAATGAATTAAACTAAAACACTATCATTTTATCTCTAACTACTCTATGATTACTTAAAACATAAATTGAACCTAGTTAAACCTATGAGAAATCAAATTAGATTTTTTGTTTCTTCAATGGAGGTGAAGAGGTCTCTCTAAAATGGATATAAGACCAAGTTAGATACCCTCCTAATAACCTACTATGAAGTTATGGATGTGAGATGGAAGAGCTTCAACAATGGAGGATATCCAAGATCAAATGAGGTCTAATGCCAATATCTCCAAATATGAGAGAGATTTGTTATGAAAACAAGGTGTAAGGTTGAGAGGAGAGGTGACCCTTCTATTTATAATTTTCCAAATGGAAGAGATTGGAATTTGGGTGCATGTGGGACTAAAGATCAAAAAGTACTTTTAGATTAGATTAGGATAAACATGTTTTAGGCTTAGTTAAGCTTGGTTTAGGTTAGTTAACTTGGGGTTTACGCTGGTTAAACTTTATTAGCAAGTGATTAGAGACTCATTGAGAGTTAGGAGGGGTTTGGATAACCAATTATAAGCGATAGATAGCCTATGAAGCTAATAGAAGTGATCTAGAGAGAAGCAGGGATGTTATGAATGGTCAAAAGGAGGAATGTTTAGCTAATAAGAGAGATATTAGCCAAATAAGTTGAATATTGGAAGAATACGACCGAGAAGGTGTCGTAAATGAACATCCGAGAATGGAGAGAAGAAATTTTGATTAGCGAGGTGTCATCAATTGGTTGGATTGGAGGAAATGCTAGGTGTAATCATATTTTAGGTGTCTACACAACACAAACACACAATGGCCAACATAGTTTGTTGTATGTGAGTAGCTCAAGATGAAAACATGGTCTTAGGGGTAGCTTGTTGGCTCTTAGAGTTTGTTATCTTGGAACAATGTATGCAAGTTTTTTTATGATCATTGTCATTTTTTCATGCATAAGTATGGATATATATTGGTTGGGAACATTCTATGAAGTCAAAGAAGAAAATATTATTAGTCCAGTTTTTAAAAATGTATGACAAATGTGTCAAGAGAGTGAGGTCTTGCATATTCAATTGGTATTAGTCTAGATGTCTCTAAAGGATTAAAAAAAAGGGGGAGATGAGAAGTTGTATTTATAGATCCATGAGTTGATTAGAAGTGCCAAGATGATGAAGAACGTAGACGAGCCAAGAAGTGTTAATAAGAGGTATGCAATGTGGTTTCTTGTTTCTAGAAATTGGTGGTAGTTGATAGTTGAAGTTGGTCTATTGGCATCAGAACTATGTTGATTTGAGCTTGAGTTGAGAAGTTGCATTTGGTGACCTAGTATGTATCAAGTAATGAAAAGGACATGGTGAGTGATCTTGAGTTCATTTGAATAGGTATGCATTGAGTAAGGGGGAGCATGTCAAGTTTGTTTGTGCTTCCAAGTTTGGTTGATGTTTCCAACCATTGCTTCCATGTATGGTGAGTATTTTCATCAATCATTGGTATCCGTCAATTTTTCTCATTGAAGGTCAGTTCATCTTGTTCAATTGAAGTTCACAATATCCTTTGTCATTTATGTCAAAAGGGGGAGAATGAGCAGATGGCACATGTAAGTACCATAAAGGGAGAATGAGAAAATGCAAAGTAAGTATCATTTTGAAGTGATTTTAGTTTGTAGTATGCCATTAATGACAAAGGGGGATATTGTTGAAATGTTTTCATTGATTTCAAGGTGATGTTATGCATGATTGGTGTCATGAAGAGGTTGTTAGCATGTTGTTGTCATTATTGTCATTGATGTCAAAATAGGAATTGTTCCTTGTTGATGCCAAAGGATGATGTGGAGAGTTGTTGAGTGCATTTTGTTGAGGTCAACCATGATGATTCATTGATGTTAGAAATTCTTGAGGATAAAAAAAAGAGATAATTCGGTTTGAGAGTGCAGGTCATTGTTGAAGTGTGTTTAGATGCTTGAGAAGCTCGGTCATGGTCTAGTCATGGCATGAAGAGACATTGTGAGAAGGTATGTGCTTGATGGCTTGGTGAGATGAGTACACACAAGTGTGAGAGGTTGTATGACATTGTTTGAGCACGATAATATGATTTAGAATGCATGAACAAAGGTATGAAAGTTAGTTTTAATGTCAGTTGAAGCATGAAGACAAGGGTGTAAAGAGCAAGTATGCAAATGTGAGCATGAAGACTAAGGTGTAGAGAGAAATTATGAAAAATTGAGCATGAACAAAGGTTATGCATGTTTTTTTAGGTGTTTTGGTGAAGTTTTAGGACATGGTTTGGAATATTTAGCAAGAAAATGAGTATTTGGTCTTATCGAGTTCACGAGAATAGAGAATGCGGCCAAAACCCAACCAGAGTGCATCCAATGTGCATCACGCATGCAACGAATTAAAATGGAAGGCCAAAGGAAACTGGTCAATGAAGGATATTTGAAGTGCTTGACTCATAAGAAGTGAAGAGTCACATAATCAATTATAAAGGTAGATGAAGCTGAAAAGGTAGAGATGGGAATAAGAAGATATTAGAGCAAGTGAAGTAAGAGAGAAGAGGAACACCACTTTGAGATTTATTCATAAAAGCTAGTACAAACCAGAAGAAGATGATGTTGTGATTATTTCATGTTTTTCATATCGTCTTAGACATATGTATGGCCGACCTAATGTATGTATGACCAACTTAGTTGGTTATATTCATGAGTCGTGTATATATATGTAAAGGAAGATTTAGGCGTTGTAAAAGAGTGAATGTGGAGAAGTGCGAGCTAAAGGCTGAGTGTGAGGGTTTAATAAGGTCTTGTAGACCATATGAAGAGTGTAATGAATTCATGAAGAACATCCTACATGTGATGAATATCAGTTTGTGCATGCATATGACCTAGTGAAGAAGAAAGAGCGAGTAGGCAAGAAAGGCAATTTTGTGTGTCCAAGAGAAGCAGAGCAAGTGTATGAATGTTTGAGGATCAGAGTGTGTGCTAGAAGCTTGAGATCATGTTGAGGTGATTGATATATCATAGTTTGAGGGAAGACCAAGAATAAGAAGAGAATAAGAGAGAAGAAGAGCAAAGTAGTCCATCATTTGTTGAGATAACAACAAGAAGAGGTGGAAAACATTCTTAGGTGGCTGAGTTAGTGCTTAGTCTTCCTTGCGGAGTTAGTGTTTCACTAAAACCCTAGGGTGTTGGTACCTCCTTGTAATTCAAAGTGCTTCCTAAAGTCAATTTGGTGCCTCCTTGCAAGTTGGTGCTTGCTAAAGTCTAGTTGGTGCTAGATAAATTAGGGGTTGGTGTTCCTTGTGGAGTTGGTGCTTCACTAAATCTTGAATTTTGTTATATATAAGAAAATTTTAGTGGGTTTTCTTCCCCTTGAGGGTTTCCCACCTAAATATTGTGTTCATGTGTTCTCTATTATTGCATGCTCATGTGAATGGTTGATAAGTTGCTTTGATGGTTTTCTTAACTAAGTTAACATTTCTCATATGATGATGGTTTGATGAATGTATAAAGATAACTGAAGTAAAAGTTTATAAATAAATGGCTTCACCCCCCCATTGATTGTTCTTTCAATAGACTTAAGTAGAACAAATTTGGGGATGTCAAAGACTTGATAAACCTTGTTGGTCGGGATTCTATCTTTTGGCTCTTAGAATCCCAATGTTCTAAATTATATTTCTAAACATAAATTCCTATAAACCTTTAAGACCTTTGAAATAAACTTGGTGAGTGTAGGAAAACTGATATGTGATGATGTCATGCCATGAGAAAATGACCTTAATGACACCTATTAATAGGGGATCATAACCTGAAGTCACTAACTCTCTTAGCCGTTGTATACACCATATTTTTTTTTACTGTTGTTAACCATTTATTTTGTGCAAGTACTGTTGATGCACTCTCCTCTTGAACGGGTGTCTTATGGTGTAATCGGATTTGGTCATGTGGGCTAGACCACAACATTTGAGAGATGTCACTATTAGCCTTAGTCACCCCATATTTTCCTTTTTTTTTTTTCTTGTTCACACATTCCACTCATTATGCCTATATGTCCCATTATGTCCACTTACTTTCTCTTATCACCCCCACTTTTGGTCATTTTGGACTTTTTCATTTATCTACATTGATATTTTTGCATCCACTCATGTTTTCATCCTTTTACCTTAGGGTTTCCCTCGAGGATGATGCCATCACCCATGGGCGATGACACCTATTTTGGATTTTGCATGGATGATGCCATTTCCAATGAGTGATGGTGTCGGTATATATATACGCCTTTGTTTGCTTATTAGTTTCACCACATAAACTACTTTACAATCACTTGCTTACATACATTTGCACATGATTTGCTCTTACTCGCACTATTTCAAACTTGCTAGCTAACTTTAGAATCTTAGAGATTTGCCTCTTTTAGATTTGGGTCACTGAATTGGGAATGGAGGTCTTCTAGTTGAGCTTTCCCCTTCTCCACCCATAGTGATTCTCTCTTGATGTTGTTATCTCTGGGGAAGATTATCCATCAACAGCCACACATGCTACATGTAAGTATTTCTAACCCTCTTTAGTTTCTTATTTTGTATGTACATGCTTGTTGTTGTTGGTCATTCATTGTTATATGCTAGAGTAGATGAGTGTTTACTTTGGTTTATTGCATCAAGTCTTATTGTTACTATGCCCCTTGTATTTATCCACCCATTGGTTGTTTCCCTCTCTATTTTAAAATCTTGGCAGGATACACATTTTTATCTTAGTTGTAGGTCTTGGAAACCTATAGCTATCCTAGGGCTACTATCTTCTATATTTATGACTTTAATGTTCATTGAGCACCTTTATATCTACACGGTGTGGAAAGTCTTAGATTAGATAACCATATTTGAGAATCCAATTGAGAACTTATCTTTTACCCATCATATACTCTAGTGAACCCGATGTGAATCTTACTCTACTTCAAATTAGGTCATATTCACTCACTTTTATTTTTCCTACTTTTGTGAGCACCTTTGGCCCCCTGTGCATAACCTGTTACATGACCGATCTAGTATGAACCGACACTATCTTATATCTATGCCATCATCCATTATAAATATTTAGTTATATGGTCAATCCGATTAAACATCAATCTACATTTTCTCTTAATGCCATCGACCCCTATGCTCATATGCATGACCAGCAGTCTTGTTTGTATCCTAAGCATGATGATCTGAAATTCATTTGCTTCATTATTCATCATGTATCCCCTCGGGATCTTACTAACTAGTCTTACTCCCTTCATATTTCCTTTGGGTTCATTCATTGCCTCATATTCTCCTAGAAGCTTCCATTGTTTTGGAATACTTCCCTACCCTTAATTGATCAACACCATAGATCATCTTATTGTTTCAAGGCCAATCTTTCTTGAAATTTCTCCTCTCCTAGTTGATGTCATCGTCCCTTGTACACCAACACGATCGATCTTGTCGGATAAATATCTCGTAGTTGCATGCAATGTAGTCGAAATTATAGTGATTGGCCCGGGGAGGTTATTAAGAATCTTAACAATAATAAACTCTACACACCAAGTAATAAGGAGAGTTCATCAAAGTCTTTCAAGGTATGGCTCCTACGAAAGAAAAAAATTTTAAACCTCACACTAAACCCATAGATGATCACAAACCTCCTGCAATTAGAGCAACCTCCAATCAATCCCCCAAAACCGCTTTACAAATTAATAATACCTAGGCTTCTTCCTCGAGTGCCCCTAATACAAAACTTGATCCTAACCTCATTATTATCAAGTAGTTGGATCAATTGGCCACTATGCAATATTCTATCATTTCTAACATGCTTCAAATGTAAAATCAACTCTTACAAATAGCTTCTCAACCAACTCGAGATCCTAATGAATTATAATCAAGCTTCAACACATCCTTTGCCTTTAGATGTTAATGGGAATCTGATCCCTACTCTAATTCGTAATAAGGTTCTTCAAACAAGACAAAATGAATCCCTCGCTCCTTACATAGCTTATATGGGTATGTAGACACATAATCATGCACTTTAGACAAAGTATTTAATCTTGGTCTCATGCTATTATTTAGAGGGTTTTTGAGATAAGAAAGTAATAACTAACCCATGTCCCTGGGCCATTTTTAATTGATTTCCATCGTCATTCCCGACCTCCACCTCACACATGCCCAGTTAGTTTAAATCATCTTCCGTCATTTTAGCCTTGACTAGGGCACCCAAGCTAGTACTGTGGCACCCATGGATGCCCTTGTCCTGCCATGGGCGCCCCAATCCTTTTTGAACTTTCCTGTGACTTTTTGGGATCTTTCTTTCCATTTCAAGCTCTTATCTTTTTGGCAATCGACCATTTCGGGGTTAATTACGAAATTAGATCAAGAGAAAACCCTATAAATATAAAGTTATGAGACCATAATGAGGGACCAAGCACTATCACTACTATCACTCCACCTAGAGTTGCATCCATCTATTGCATTGGAGATCATTCCATCCACATAGATCCATCACAAGGACAAATCTTGGGTCATCTGCATCACACACAACATAGGGGAGGATTTATTCTATTCCATGCACCATTTTATTACATTTTTCTACACATAGTTAGCTCGCTACTTCACAAAGTGTGACTGGCACAAGAGCAACCTAGGGCATGCACACACACACATAGAGAGAACTACATTTGGGTCTAGAATGTAGTGCAATGCTCAATTAGTAAGACCACCATTGTGGCAGCTGAGGTCATTTGACCTTATCCTATGCATTTTTCTTTTTTAGAGATTGATGCTTGTTCGGGTTTTGCAGATCTTCCTTCCATCTTGGATTATCATGACAACATCTCGTGCAATACAATGAATCTGATGTGACATACAACGAGGGTTTGGACCACCTATCAAAACTGTGAAGATCAGTTTCGCATCTTTTGCACGAGACCAAGGCACCCATTTTATAGACTAGAGCACCCATAAGCACCCAAATCTAGAGAATCATCCCAAATCCACCCTTTTCGGGGCTCCTGCACTGATGTTCCTACTTTGATTTCCACAAATCACCATTGCGACATAGTCCTACAAACATCTTCTATTCAAGTTGAGTTTGTTCCTCTTTCTCTCTTGCACATTAGGGATTTTACTTTCATTAGTTTAATTGTCTATTCCATTTATATACTACTTTCGTACATTTATTTGTTGTATTTATATGTCCTCCTAGATTAAATTACCTAGCACATGCACACACACACACACACACACACACACACACACACACACACACACACACACACACACACACACACACACACACACACACACACACACACACACACACATATTTAGTTAATAGTTTTGGTGAACCCAACCATCCACACTTCTAGGATCTTCACTCATAGCTTATCATTCTAGGGTTTATTCTCTTTTCACCATGGCTCACTCTCATATTGATTTTACCAAAGAACATATTAAGGCCATTAATGATCATATTGTTGAGCACCCTCAAGATCTAGACTTACTTTTACATGTGGCTCATGAGGAAGCTACTAATTTGGCGAGAACTCAACACTTCTATGGCTATAGCAACTTTTGTTGCCACTCAACCACTTGCTTCCACTCTCCCACATATCTCTACTATTCTAGTTTTTTCACTACTCCTACCAATCATTTTACACCACCATTATTTTCTCATGTACGATAGATTTCATCTGTTGTCAAGCAAGACTTAACTTCTCTTTATCACAACCTTCAAGCTCAAATCCGTAAGTTGCAACAAGCCACTTTGCATACATCACTATCTTTAGATTCCCTCTTATTGTTGAACACTCCATTCACACCTGCCATCTCTACTTACTTGCTTCCTCCTAGCTTTGTCACCCCTAAGTTTCCCATTTTCAATAGGCATGGTGACCCATAGGAGCATCTTCTAGCATTTCATGTAGCTTATCTCGATTTTGCTGATGGTCATATTCTCTTAGCTAAAATCTTTCCTTGTATTATCCATGACTATGCGATGCGTTAGTTTTATGACCTACCTGTTCATTCGGTAACTTCATTCATGCATCTATCCGATGCCTTTCTTACGCATTTCTCCATCAATATTGGCTCTAATATCTCTTACGCTCGCCTAACGCAACTCAAACAGGATCTAAGGAACACTTTGTTAACTACATTTTAAGGTATAAAAACAATCTAGCTAAGATTGTTAACTACATTTTAAGGTATAAAAACAATCTAGCTAAGATGATATTTTTGCTTAGGACTTGTTTATCCATAGTTTTTACCACCTCTCCAAGAGAGTGTTATTTTTTAAACTTCTCCTTCGTTCAATCGGCTCTGTCATGCTCTTAAGCTTTGTGATACCAAACTTCTATCCATAGGCAAGCTTAATTATCAGGTACAAGATTCATCCTCCACTCATTTTCAAAGTAAGGCACCATTCAAACCATCTATATCTCAGCCAACTGACACTAAAATAACTGTTAACGCAGTTATTCCTTCTAAATAAGTTCGATTGCAACCCCTAGATGCACATTTAACAACTTTCAATGGCTCTACATCTTATATTGAAGCAATTCCTAGACAACAACCTTATTACCCTTCCTGCACCACTCGAGTTAGATCCATCATGACCCAAAGGTACGAACTATAATGAGACATTCTGTTGTGATTATCATCAATGTGTGGGATATTCAACAAATAGATGTTTCAAACTTCGCATGATTATCCAAGACCTAATGACGACAACAAACTAGAGTTTCCAAAATATGCTAACTCGCACCAAGGAATGATAAGGGTAAACTCAAGCTCTTTAACAATTAATCTCAAAAATGTGACAAGAAGACATCCAATTCTTCTACTAATCATACATACCATGTGGTACCTCCTCCGAATCAGGAGCTTTGGATTTCTTAGTAGAAAATACGACGCTTCGCCACCAATAATTTTTTCTTCACCATGATTATCATGCACATTTTACATCTAATCATTTATATATCAAGGATTTTTCTCCTGACATGATTATCATGCAAATTTTACATCTAATCATTTACATATCAAGGCATTTGTTGGTTTGACCTCCATCAATAATACTAAGGTTGACCCATCCTGGCCCATTAGTGCATGTTCTATTTCACTTCTTAGGGCTATCGGTTATCCTTCGTCATAAATTGAGCATCCTTTCAATAAGCCATATATGGTGTTGTCAAATTACATGTCACAATTTTCCCTCTTACAATGTTTGTACCTTTCCTTTTTGAAAACACAATTTTTGGATGTAACATGCTACTTAGCCTCAATTGGATTCGTCACTCTCGCTCTATCATTTCTATGAATCATTTACGACTCAAGTTTATCCTTAATAAACAATTCATTTCTATTGACGGTGTCCCTCCATCTCCTCCATGGTCGTTATCTCCTCGTATAGTAGCTAGTGTATCATCTACTTCTTCTCACACATCACATTCTATGTTAATTAAAGCACCATCTACTCCTATCTCACCTACTCGAGTATCATCTACACAATTGCATCATTCTGCTAGTCCTACACATAGGCATAGGCCCATTCTTAGAATAGTCACTGCATCTCAGCATCGATCGCCGCCTTGTTTTATTCCACATAGATATTCATCACCTTCACACTCAACATCGCATAGATCTCCATCACCGTCACATTTACTATGATAAGACATTCATCATATATTCATCCCTCACAATCATATAGACTTCATTCACCGCACAACGTTCATCTACCATACCACCCTTATTAGAGCATGAACCTACACTTTCATCACCACGGACATCGATGGAGGACCTTCATCTTTCACTATTATTGGTTATTTTACTCCATACTTGGGGGCATAACACTTAATACAACCTCATCCTCTCACCCTAATATATGTGCATCTTTCATCTCTACTTTCTCATACATATATCACCTAGCATAAGTGTACTCACTCATACTTTAGAAAGTGTCATTTCTCGATGACACACTCTTTGCTTCAGATTCACACTTGACTATCGAGGGCTTACTACACATGAACCTCACATACTACACCATAGGAATTACACATTGTGTTTCATCACACATCATGTGTCATACACTACACATTCTACATGTAGTCTACAAATTTTTGACATTTGTATATTATACATCATACATATACTTCTACATGCCTAAAGCATTACATACTACTTTTACATATTGCATAACACACATATAAGCTATCTACACATATTATATTACATTTTATACATTGTATCAAGTACACATGCATCTAGCATCATACAATGCGCATCTTCACTTTATGCATTTTCTACATATTATACTAGTCTTTATCACATACGAGTCTAACATTACATCATCCTACCTACTACATTACTACTATATCTACACACAACAATCCATGCATTATACATTATATTTTATACATTCTACACATTTGGCATGACATCCTACACACCACATATCTAGATATTCTACACATCACATGATTTTCATTACCAATACTATTTTTTCTTTTACACACAACACTCACTACCCTATGATGCACTTTATTTCCTCGGTCCATACTCGAATGACAAGGTTTTATAAATCAAATGGACCTTACACTCATCACGCGTTCATCATTCAAACTTTTGATATGCAACATCATTAGGTTAGTGACATATGTTATAGGCTAAATAGTCACCTATTTCATCATCTTGTAGTGTTATACACCTTTGGTTACATCACCACTGCCTCTTTTCACCTCGTAGTTATATACGCTTAGGGATAAATAATCACTCATTAATTCATCTTATAGTGGTATACACTTTAGGATAAATCACCACCTTCCTTTATTCACCTTGTAGTGATATACACTTTAGGCTACATCATCACTCCTATGCTCATCTTATCATGATATACACTTCGACTATAGGGTTCACACACATACACCTTTTCTAGGTCACATATCATTCACTACACACACACACACTCATCATAACGCGCGTTAGACACAACGCACACTTTGAACATTTTTACGATGACGCACTCTTGTTTATGGTTCATTCTTCGATCACTGAGGGGGAAAACCAAATGAACCTCATTGCATACATTTCCATTCACTCAGGGGGCACGTGGCTCCTATCATTCTATCTTGAATTTCATTTCACCCATCCACATCATAATGTATATTATGGTTAATTTTACTCTTGTTTACTTGTGCTTGTTCATGGTCACTTTACCACACATGTTAAATTCATTTCTTGTATGTCATTTATATATATCATCCACACATGCACGTTCACATCTTTTCCAAAGTGGTGATCCACGATACAAAGTCTCTTACATGCAACATGGATGCTCACATTCTACCCTTCTTACAATAGTCGCTGGGGCATCCACATCAACCTCTTATAGGTTCTATCATATAATTTTGTACTTAGCACTTTACATTACTTGGTTATTCACGCTTTGACATACTAGTTATATTTCTAACATGTTAATGGGTGCTTCATGTGTAACATTTATTATGCAGGATATTTTATTCCATTCTTGTTTGTTCTATTGTCTACTATTGTTTTCTCTTGTTTACGGGCCTTGCCCTATGTTTGGTGTGCACACTTGTTTTGTTGTTTGTGGCCATGATGGCCTTATGTGTCTTACAACATTATGAGTGATGTCCCATGTTTGCGACCCGCTTTGTACAACCTAATTGTATTATAGCATGTTTACATTAATTTTCTTGGTAGCTTACACACTATTTGTGTAGCTTATGCATTGTTTTCTATATACTTGCTTGTTTTTTCTAACACTTGTCTTTGGATAGCCATCCTTGTTTATGTGCGCCTTGGTTTCTACCAAGCACATTTCCTTCCCCTACAGGGAAGAGTTTCAAAGTACATGTGGTTGGTCCTCTTTTGGGGCCACATTCTCCTATTAACGATGTCGCATGTGCCCCCAAAGGGGGAGCATCATTTGGGGTTTTATAGTCTACACAGTCGCGTTCACACTGGTTCATTTCAAAGTGCACTCTCTACCCTTAACATTGTGGGTTTACATACATCGAGTGAGTTTAGAATACTCTACAAAATCCGTACACAATGGATTTTACAGGACATGGTGTCCTTAGAATTTGAAGGAGCAATTAACGATTGGAGGATACAATGGAATTCCTCCCAATACTTCTTCTACCACCAACGTTGGATTGCCAAAAACCAGGATAGTACAAATATCTCTTCACACACAGTTCAGGGAAGCAGTTAAAGGTTGGAGGACACAAAGCATTTCCTCCCTATACTTCTTCCTATGGCATTGGATCACCCAAAAACCCCGACAGTACAGGATATCCTTTCTACACTCTTTCTCTTGACATGGATTAGGTACACATGTTCCATTTACATTTTCATTTGCATACTTTACATTTACATGATTTTTACATACACCTTACATCTTTTAAATACATATATATTTGACTACTTGGTCGTTTTCTCCTTGCAGTTGGCCATATAAGAAACAAGCGGTCAAATTGGGGACAATAAACAACAATGGCATCAACAACAAACTTCGTGGTGGCACACTTTGCATACTTACCATGAAAGTACACATAATAATAACTACACATGCATTTCCACCCTAGGTTTGCTCTCATTACTTTTTTTTTTGCATTTTTCATCTTTATTTTCCATGCTCCATCATCTTTTTGTCATTCCATGTTTTTTTTATTCCTTCAACACGATTTTTTCATCAATCTACATTAGCATCATGTATGCATCTCTATCTACTCTATGTTACCAAGCTTTCGCTCACCAACATAAAGTGGGGACAAATGTAGACACAAAATCTTACACTTTAGACATTATTTGTTTCATTCTCATACTAATATTTAGAGGGTTTTGAGAGAAAAATTACTAATTAACCCCTGTTTCTTAACCATTTTTAATAGATTTCCATTGTAATTCCCTGACCTCCACCGTACACATGCCTAGTTAGTTTTAGTAATCTTCATCAATTTAGCCTTGATCTGGGGCACCGAGCTAGTAGTGGGGTGCCCATGGGCACCCTTGTCCCATAATGTGTGCCCCAACCCTTTTCTAACTTTTCCGCCACTTTTGGGCTCTTTCTAGCCATTTCAGGCTCTTATCTTTTGGTGGTCAGCCATTTCGGGGTTAATTATGAAATTAGATGAAGAGAACCCTATAAATATAAAGTTGAGACCATAACGAAGGACCAAGAATCATCACTCCACTTAGAGTTGCATCCATCTATTGCATTGGAGATCATTCCATCCACATAGCTCCATCAAAAAGACAAATCTTGGGTCATCTACATCACACACAACATAGGGGGAGGATTCTATTCTATTCCATGCACCATTTTATTACATTTTTCTACACATAGTTAGCTCGATACTTCATAAAGTACGACTGGCACAAGAGAAACCTAGGGCATGCACATACACACACACATTGAATGACATTTGGATTTGGAATGTAGTGCAATGCTCGATTAGTACTACCACCATTGTGGCGGTGAAAGGTGAGGTTAGTCTAACCCTATCATATGCATTTTTTTTTTAGGGATTGATTCATGTTTAGGTTTTTACAGGTCTTCCTTCCATCTTGGATTAGAAATGACATCTAGCGTAGTACAATGAATCTGATGCAACACACAACGAGGGTCTCAGACCACCTTCCAAACCTATGAAGATCAATTTTAGAACTTGTACACAAACTAGGGTGCCCATTCTCAGAGACCGGGCAGGGCACGCGTTGGCACCCAAGTCCTTCTTTAGGTGCCACATGATCCAGAGAATCAACTCCGTATCCACATTTTTGGTGCTCCTACACAGTTGTTCCTTCTTCGATTTCTATATTCACCATTACGACACATTCCTACGAGCATATTTTATTCAGCTTAATTCTTTCCTATTTCTCTCTTGCACATTAGGGATTTTAGTTTCATTAGTTTAATTGTATATTCCATTTACATATTGCTTTAGTACATTTGTTTGTTGTGTTTCTATGTCCTCCTAGATTAGATTAACTAGCCCCCCCCCCCACACACACACACACACGGTTAATCAAGGTATATGGAGGATATCTCCTGCCATTTTCTATGATGGATAAATCGATCTAGTCATCTACCTTAAGAAATTTGGAAACATTTATAAAGAATGGATTCAAACCAATACCTATGCTACGACCAAGATTCTCACAAAACCTTTGTAGGAGATGCTTTAGAATGGTATAATCAACTCCCTTCACATTCTATCATCGATCTAGAGAGCTTAGTTAAAGCTTTATTGAATGAGTTTCAACAACAAAACCTTCCAAAATATACCTATCAAAATTTCATGAATTTGAAACGATCTCCCAATGAATCAACCCATGATTTCATCAAGTGATGGAAAATTTTATCCAATCAAGCCAATCATTTCCTTGATAATCCAAATCTTTTCAATTATTCCTTAAGGTGCTTGTTCCTAATCTCCAATATAAGGTTTGGTCCTTCTCTCCCACCACATTGGAAGAGGCTCTTGAGCAAGCCAAGTGACATGACTACCTTATGTGAGAATTCGAACAACCACCTAAGTCTTCCAACACCCTTAAATCAATGTCTAATTCCATCAACTCACAAGACCTTTCTAAAGAAAAATTTGTTTCATATTATCCTTTCAAAGCAATGATAGCCAAAATGTCATTCCCCATAATTTTCATCAACCACCTTTTTCCCACATAGATTTATTGGAACTTCTCCCTACCCCTTGCATCTTCTCTCCAAACAAGAAACCAATGGCTTCCTTTAATCCTGACCTTTTTTATTAGTGGCACGCCACTATTATCCATTCCCACAAATATTATAGGGATCTCAAGAAGGTTGCTCTAGATTTATTCCTCGATCTCAATTTGATACCAATGCTATCATTTAAGAATGCTATGAGAAATACCAATCCCTTCTCCAAGCCCATGAAGAGCGTTAGTCTAGGGCTAACCACAATAAGGAACCCATGAACCACTTTATAGAGGCACTTAAAGGGTCTTACAATCACAATTACCTCAATTCCCAATATGTCAATGTGTCTAAAGTAAAATATAAGTGCAAGCCCACTCATAAAGACCCCATTCAAAAATATAAAACATCCTTCCCTAATGATCAAAAATTCATTAATACCTCTCATGAGAAACCAAATGATGAGTTTGCTTCTTCAGTTGAGCATCATCCAAAATCAGCTACGAAGACTCATTCATGGAGCCTATCCCAAAACCCTCCAATAAGGTTGCTTAGACGTATCTACCTCCTCTAACTATGGGGCATCTCCCTTTGTCTCATCCTCCCAAATATTGTTATGACACCTATCCTAGGCCACAATGGAATTTCCTATATGAGCTTAATTCCATGACTTGCAAGATCCCTTTGGTGGAGCTCATACATACTTATGCGCATCATCAAAAATTCCCCATGCAATAGCTTCATCACTTAGAGGATGCTTTTAATGAATCTAAGGACTCTCCTCTCACCCCACCTAATGCCAAGATTCATAACATCAAAACATTTGTTCTTCTTTTGAATACCAAAACCCCTACTATCAAGTTCCTTGAAAATGATATATCAATGATGAAATATTATTTCGTGTTGACAATATTCCACTACTTATTAATGTCATCATTCATGATGCTCAAGTAAGGTGAGTTTTTGTGGATGAAGGTGTTGGGCTTAATGCCACCTACTTTTTTAATTCAAAACTTGGGATTCTCTATTGACAATATGAAGCATACCCGACTCACTTGTTGCAAGTTCGATAAAACCCGTTAAAGACCCCTCACATGCATTTGGATTACCATCAAAGTAGGCTCCAAAATGATCTCGCACCAATCTTATGGTTCTTATTTTTACCCTCTCCTATGATCTCTTGTGTGGTCTCCTTGACAAACTACATTCATAGAGTCTCATCATAGGGGTACCATGAATTAAATTCCTCCATAACAATCAACATTATAGGCATGATGCTTACCTAATTCTTGGGACATACCTATACCTTTTCTTGACAAACCCTTCCATATTCCTATTGCAACTATGATATCAAGCATTCCATATCTCGAGTTCTATGCTTGGAGACTTAACATTCGAGCCACTCTAGCAAACTGGGATGATGACAAACCAAATGACTTAAAAATGTGGTTAAGAAGATTTCCCCCTTACCTAACAATATAACATTATGGCTTCCTTTAGTTCTATTAGGATCTTCCCTCCCCACGCTCCTTGAACAAATTGTAAGTCACAAAACATGATGATTCCATCAAAACCAACATGTCTAGTAGTGATCCCATCATCCATACCACTCCCACATCTATCAGTGATGAATATTATATCTTGTCTCACGTTGAATCGCATCATTTTTATGTCCTTCATTACTAACATAACCTAGCACAAGCACATTATGTTCACCATGAAATTCATATGATTTCCACATCTTACAATTTTGACCCTCCTTTTTATGACACTAGAGATAGTGAGGATGAGAAGATCCTACTCTATGTTGCACCAAACAATACCCCATTGCTTGATACTCCTAGGTGCTTAAACAACTTTCCAACTATACTTCTACCCATCCAACTTCGGATCCCATCATACTTGGATCCGACTCTTCCCAACATAGAGTTTGTTTCGACGTAGTTAGTCCACCCGAGTATTGCATGGATGATCTAATGTTGTCCAATTCACCCTCTACTAATGCCATCAACTCTTGTGCTGCTAGCATGGTCGATCTCATATTCCTTTATTCACCTTTTACTTATGTCATTGACTCATGTGCTACCAACACTACCGATCCCTTTAGGGAAAATGCTCCTCCTTCACCTTCCCCTCCCAATATTACTTTAGATGCTAAGGTTTTGTTTGTACACCAAATCAGTTCTCACCAACATTATAATGGTAAGAGATATGTGGCCCTCAAGATCAATGTTGAATATAATGGTCCCTTGCCTACTCTTGATAACATTGAGGCCATCCTTGAGTTACTCCATACTCATTAGGACATCCTCCCTTTTCTATATCACAAAATCAACCACCTCCATAACAAAGCTCGAATTTTTACAATTTTGTTGTTGTTATTGATTCTATCAATGAAGTGGTTGTGAAGGTTCTGAACCATTTTATCATTTTTAGGATGGTAACACCATGTTTGTAAAAAAACCATTAATGTTCAACTTGATGATGATTATTCTCATGTTATCATGTTAGGTGACTATTTTCCCCACCTACATGAAAACCATATCGATGTCCTTCACAAAACTAAGGAATACTTTTATTGGGTATATTTCAACATGCCTGGCATCAACCCTGACAATGTCGTCCACAACATTATCACGTATCCGATGTCACTCTTGTTCGGAAAAATATTCACAAGTTTCCTCGAAGATAAATAACATGTGTTATAAATAAATCATAAAGATTTTTGATGCTAAATTCATTCACCCTATTGACTATTCTAAATAAGTCTCTAATATTGTCCCCATTTGTAAGAAATTCATGCTCACCATTCAAATTTGTATCAAATTTCATAACCTAAACCTTGTTTGTCCAAAAGATAATTTCCCCTTTCCTTCCATTGATGACATCATCTATGCCATGATAGGATACAAGATGTTATCCCTCATGAACAGGTTGTTATGATATAATAAAATATAAATAGCACCCGAAGATCAGCATAAGACCACATTCACCACCGAGTGAAGCACCTATTGATATATTATAATTCCTTTTGGCCTTAAAAATGTTGGGGCAACCTAACAACAAGCTATGACCCATATATTCCATGATCGCATTCATAAAATAGTCTAAGTATATATGGATGACCTTTCCTCAAACTCGACATGCAAAGAATGATGCTCAAGACCTCGACCTCGCCCTTCAACGACTATAAATACAAAGTTTTCCTTAATCGAGAAAATGCATCTTTTGTGTTACAAAGGAAAATTCCTTAGTTTCTTAATTTCCAAATGTGGCATAATGTCAACAACCTTGTAAGGATTCAAAAATGTCTTACGCCTCACCCTATATCTATACCCGACATCTGCACCTTCCTTGGAAATATTTAGGCAATCCTCTTATTTTTCCCTAAATATATTGTACTCGTACCATTAAGAAATCCCTCAAAAGGACATTACACTTGAATGGAAAAAATATTGTCAACAAGCCTTTGAAAATATAAAAACATCTCTTCTCACCACGCCTACACTACAACCTCCATCTCTTGATTGACCACTCATTCTCTACACCTCTTTCACCCTCGTTTGTGTTGGGGAAATGTTGGATCAAGAGGATGAAAAAGGAAAGGACATGTCATCTACTACATCAGTCACAATATCCTTAACAATGAGACTCATTATACATCTATGAACGTACTGTTTGGCCATTTACTTCATCGCCACCAAGCTTTGTCATTACATGATCTACCATATCACCTTTTTCATAGTTCACATCGACCCACTTCTTCTTCCATGCCATTCTCCTAATAGAACGCATCGAAAAATGGATGTCATGAATAATTCCAATAATTCATGGTATACATATATTATCTAATTCATCCAACACTAAAATTACCCTCCAAACTCCGATTCTCGCAAGAACACTAAAATCCATAAGAAAGATCTCAAATACATTATTAAAGATAATATCCTTCATGATCGCAACTTTAATGGTGGACTAATCCATAGTGAATTTGAGGATGAAGTCCCTTCTCTCCTCAAATAAGTACATAAGGGTGCTTATGGTGGACATTATGGAAACCATGCCACAACCTCGCAAATTCATGTGCATGGGTTACTATTGGCCTACCCTAGAATCGATGCCCATGCCTTTGCCAAGAAATGTAAACCTTGTCAATGCCATAATGACCTTATTCACTCTCCATCAACTGAGCTTCAAATCCTTTAAGCTCATTAACCCTTGTAATATTTGGATCGGCCACACAAAGTTAAGACACAACATTGTGGACGACCATGCCACAACCTGAAAATTCTTGCGCATGGGTTGATATTTTCCTACTCTAGAAGCCAATGCACATGCATTTGCTAAGAAATGTGAACCTTGTCAATACCACGATGACCTTATACAGTCTCCACTGGTTGAGCTTCAAATCCTTTAAGCTCACTAGACCTCGCAGTTTGCACCAAGTTAAGACACAAAAATAATCTGATTTCAATTCATACAAAATTACTTTTACACGCATACAAATATATAGGTGTTTGTTTCCCTATAATCTAGGAAAAAATTACTAACAAAATCTCCACAAACCTATTCTACGTGAGTTGGTTCAACTCACATAGCTAATATTGTTATGTGAGTTGTTTATTCAACTACTCTAACAATATTAACTTTTACTATTTACGTGAGTAATTATCATGTTATTACAAACATATAACTCACATAACATTTTCCATGTGATTACTAAAAGTGATTTCGTAACATTCCCCCTAGTGCGAACCTGGGGGAAACATCAGTCTCATACCTGCACATGTGTTCATGATCTGATGGTTTTCTCAAGATAACCACAAACCTTAATGATGGTTTTACATGTGGCTTACCAACAACCATAATGATGGTTTTGCAAGTGGTTTACCATAACCACATCATTATGTGTAATAATTTTACCATCTCTCATCATATCTTATATCAAGAGGTTACATAAGAAAAAACTCACATAAACAAGGATACTTCATATGTTCTTATTTTCTACAAAACAACACAGTGGAAAGTAAAAAACACACATTGAAAAAAATGTCACAACTTTGTGTGGCCTCGTCGTTGGTGACTAATGAGAGGATGATGTTTGTCCCCCAACATCCATTACCTCCATCATATGGCTCTATGTTGTTAACTCAATAAAATGTGATCATGAAGCTCAATGATTTCCACATTGTTTAATATTCCCCCTATAATGTGATTTTTTTTTGGATGTCGGGAACATCGAAAATGCGTCCGCAAGGCAATTTTTTAAAAAAAATTGTCACTTTTGACAACGACTCATAAATGTTGTATTTGAACAAAAATGACTCTACACACTTATTCAGACATTATAACTCAAAATGACTAACACACAATGATCGACATCTTGACCATATTGACAATGGAAAATAAAGACACAATTTTACAATTAAAAATGGTATTAGATTACAAACTTAAACTAGACACAAAAATAATTTTGAATTTGACAAGACAATTTTAATCTATATTTGTAATGTGACTCAAATATATCCACAATATTGATAATACAACACTAAACATAACTTTTGACATGTTGTATGATACACATTTTTAATATTTTATGACTCTTTTGATTTTGGACAATGACAAGACTCATTACTATTCAAGATGAAAATAGAAAAGTAATTAAATATTACTTTATAATATGACTAACAAAAACGAACCATGACAAGTTTTAATGACTTATTTCATACCTAGACTTCAATGTTGCACTCACAAAATAAGATGTCTTCTTCTCCATATCCCAGTTTTGATTTCCATTTTTATCTTAATTTGTAGACTAGGTTGAGCTGAAATTTTTACTATCTCTTTGTAAAATGCCTACCTTCAAAGCCATTAAAGTGTGTAGAAACCAGGACCATGAAAAAAAAAGTACAACCTGTTCTTTTATATAATTTTGGCTAGTTTTCAACAACACGTTTTACTCCCAAAGCCCATCATATACTAAATTTTTCGTAGATTAACTGGCTATGATACCAAATGTAATATTTGGATCAGTTTGCAAAAATTTACACACAACAATAATCTTATTTTAATTCATACAAAATTACTTTTACACATATACAAGTATATAAGTGTTTGTTTCACTATAATCTAGGAAACAAATTTACTAACAAACTCTTCACAAACCTATTCGACGTGAGTTGGTTACACTCACACAACTAATATTGTTATGTGATTTGTTTATTGAACAACTCTAACTTGAAGATTCAATTTTTCTATTTATGTGATTAATTATCATGTTATTACAAACATATAACTCACATAACATTTTCCATGTGAGTACTAACAGATTATTTCCTAATGACCCCTCAAGTATGTGGGGATTAGATTGCATAGGTAAACTTCCTCTTTCTCATTATGGCTATATTTTCATCATTATAACCATGAATATTCAACCAAGTGGGTTGAAGCCATTCCTCTTATTAATATGGCATGCCCACTTTGAGGTTTATCCTTAACTAAATCATCTATCACTTTAGAATTTCTCACATGATCATTTTCGACAATGATTGAAATTTTAAATGTAAAGATATGAAACAATGTCATGCCAAATTCAAAAAAATCATAAACTACTTTCCCCTTATCATCCTCAATGTAATAGATAGGTCAAATCTTCTAGAAAAATCCTTAACAAAATCCTTTAAAATACTATTCAAGAATCCCGCTCCGAATGACATATCAGGATTATCTAACGCTTTGGGATTATTATACTAATGTTTGTACGACCAGTGGGGAAACCTCATTCTCACTTGTAATTCCCTACAGAGACTTATCGAACGCTCTAGGATTATCGTACCTGTGTCTAAATTTCCTTCCCTTCGTATTTCCCTACATGGAATTATTCCCAAGAGGATATCCATAAAACTCATTACCACACTCTCGATCTCCTTGATGAAAAATGTGATAATGTTGTCTATATTAACCACAAATAAAAATAGCACATTAATAAGCACCACAATAACCTTGTTAAACCTCATAAATTCAAATCCAGAAACCTCATTTTGAAGTTAGATTATACCCATGACAAAAAAGGAAAATTCGCTCGAAAGTGGTGGTTTCCTTATCTCATTAGAGACATTCTAGGTCCAAGACTTAACATCTACAACCGATGAGGGACATCATCTTCAAAGAACTAATCAACCCTCACTTTCTCAAAAAATTCTACATTTGATCCACTCACTTATCCATTCCCCATTCTTCAAATTAACTACTTCATCAACCTATTATTTTATACCAGTTTCATCCCATTTGGGTTTATCCTTCCCACTTGGGTTTATACAACCATTTCTTCCTACCTTGGATACTTTGGTAATATATATCTCTTCAAGCTCACTAAATCCATGGCATCATGTCCTGATTAGCACCTTTTATCACACTTTATCATCCTTATAACATCTACCAACTAGTTTTTCGCACTCTTTAGTGTTCTTATTTGCCTCTCAGATATTCTTCCAATGACCTCCTAGCTAGGTGATTTATGTCTTATTTTACTAATTATCTTCTAGTGTTTCTTTTCAGTATTACTTATACATGGTTTCAAGCAGCTAGTGCACCTACCACACAAGGAGAGTCAAATGACACCGACATGTAAGTATGAGGTGGGTATATTTCATTTAGCATTCATTACTTTTTACAACACTTTCATTTCATCTCTTTACTTTCAAATTTTCCTTTCAATTTCATGTTACATATATATTTTTTGAAGACCATCTCATGTTTCACTATTGTGACATGCATTGATCTTCATTTGGGGCATATGTATACACCATTTTTTTATGCTTACTAACCATTTATTTTGTGTAGGGGATGTTAATGCATTCTCCCGAGTGGGTGCCTTAAGTCCTATTAGGATTGGGGTGTGATTGGAATTGGTCACATGGGATAGACTACAACATTTGAAAGATGTCTCTATTACCCTTAGTCACCCATACTTTCATCATTTATTCCCCTTTTCACACATTGCACTCATTATGCCTACTTGTCCCATTATTTCCACTTGCTTCCTATTCTTATTCGACTTTTAGTCATGTTTTACCTTCGTCATTTATCCCCACCGATCTTTTGGCCTCCACTCCTCTTGTTTTCATCCTCTGACCTTAGGGTTTTTATCAAAGTTGACACCTTCACCCATTAGTGATTGTTCATGTTTTATATTTATTATGGTTAACACTAACACCCATGGGAGATGGCTTTAGGTATTTATACCCCTTAGTTTTCTTGTTAGTTTCACCACATCAATTCTTTACAATCACTTGCTTATATGCATTTATACATGATTTACTCTTACTCTCACTTCTTAGCTAACTTTGGAGTCTTGGAGCTGGCCTCTTTTGCATTTGGGTCACCATCATGAGTTAGGATTGGAGGTCTTCTTGTTGATATTTCCCCTTCTCCACCCATAGTAGTTCTTTCCTGGTTTTGTTGTCTCTAAGGAGGATTATGCATCAGTCACACACATGTTACAGGTAAGTATTTCTAACCCTCTTTAGTCTCTTATTTTGTATGTATATGCTTGTTGTTGTTGGTCATTCATTGTTATAGGTTAGAGTAGATGTATATTTTCTTTGGTTTATTACATTTTCTTATTATAATTGCACCCCTTAGCTTTTTCCATCCCTTGGTTGTTTCCTTCTTTATTTAAAAATATTAGTAGTATACTTTTCTTTATCTTAGTTGTAAGCCTTAGAAACTTATAGCTATCCTAGGGTTAGTGCTACTATCCTTTATATTTATGAGTTTACCTCTCCTTGAGCACATTTATATCTACACAGTTTGATTGGTCTTAGATTGGATCCCCATATTTGAGAACCCATTTGTAAACCTATCTTTTACCCATCATATAATCACTAACATCAAATAAATTCATGTCATATGACATCGACCATGGTTGATAATGTTAGCTAGAAAATATCAACATGAGGGTTCTAAAGAGGAAGTGGTAGGAAGTGCAAGAGACATCCAAGAGCATATATGAAAGTGATTTGAAGAATATTTTAAGGTGATAATAATATGATAAAAAGGAGGTGGTGAGGTATACTAAGGCACATGTGGAACACAACGAATCTATCTCCAAGTACCACCGACCAACCTATCTATTTTTGTTATACGCCTTAAGGTACGGACTCAAGGATATTAATGTGTGGATGGTCTATAAAGAGAAATCATTATTAAAATTGAAAAATAAGGTTTATACAAATATCCCAACCAAATATCATCATGTCAAAATAGTGTAAAGTGATATGATCTTTAGGAAAATAACATGTAACATCAAATTTAAAATAAATAATTGTAAGTGAAGTAATAAGTCATAAAATTACAAACTCAACCATATGAAATATACTTACTTGATACTTACCTTCCGGTGAGTGGGGCCACATAATGAGTCTTGTGTCCCTATCGTGGAGGGTACATGAGACCTAATTAATGAACCCAAATAATGCAATAATGAAGGTACAACACAAGAAAATAAATTAGTTAAAATAAGTAAGTAAATCCAATGTAAAGGGAGCCCATGGGAGGGTGCTAGGATTGGGTTGAATGAGAAAAAGGATAGGAAAGGTCCATACATTCTATGTGAGGTAATATGTAAGTCATAATATATAAAATCAATTGAAAATAGATAACCAATATAGTAGGCTAGAAGGGTGGCTAAGATAGTTAAAAGATTGTAAAAGGATGTTCAACATAATGTAGGGAAAATAGTAAAATAAGTGGGTAGATTGAGTATCTAATGAAAAATTAATAGTATAATCAAGAAGATAAAATTATGTGTTTGAATCTGTGTAGATGAATGGCATCTAATATGATATAAAAATCAAAATATATTCCAAACGATAGGTAGGTAAATTGACATCTAATAAACTATAAGAGCGATCAAAGAAATTAAAAGATGTGGCAAAAATAGTAATAATGTAGTAAATGACATTCAATGTAAAAAGATACATGATATAATAAACAAAAAAATGTGGCCAAGATAGTAAATAACATCTAATGAAATCTAAGAAAGGTAAAAAAACAAAAGATGTGATAAAAGTGATAATAAGGAAGCACTGAAATGAGTAAACTAAATAAATGCTTGTGTTTGATTTTATTGGGAGGAAAATCTCTACCATATAATGCCACAATTAGAGTGAATAAAGATGGTATGAATACAAAGGGTATTCATCCAAAGGATAATCATAGTTCAAATGTTCCCTAAAATTCTTGAAACTAGATGCATACAAATTTACACATCAATATATTTCCAACACCTTTTGAATGAGGAAAAATGGAGTCCATATGAGGATGATATCATCCACTAAAGTTTAACTCTAATCGCAAAAAGAAAGCGCAATTTGTATAAACTTGATGTGGCGAGAATGAGAATAAGCCAAGTGGAAAAGTGTGAACGCGCCAAGTGTTAGAGTTTTTGAGAAAAATAATGGTTTTATTCTCCGGTCTAAGAAATTCAAGTTGGGTCCCACATATTATGTCGGTTGGGGGCCCAAAATCTAGTGGGTCCATTTTTGTATGGAGGGGGACTTCACGCCATTCTTCATTATGCATAGCATGTGATTTTTCTTATCAACCTTAATGAGGTTCATAGTATGGTGCAAGTAGGAATAATTCCTATATTTTCCAAAGTTCTCAACTAATGACCATATATCATCTTTGTCACCTCATCATTTCCAACTCACCCTACCAAATCACATTGATAGCTCATTAAGTGAGTGATTCAGAGCCTAATTCCATGGGGATCATGCAAAAATACTGAGCCAATATGGGTAGATAAACATCCTTTCCACCTCACCAAGGATTGAGCCAATGCACAACTCACTAGGTGAGCAGGGCACCAAGATAATCAAAGTGAGCCAAGAGGGATCCTAAATAAGGGTAATCAACTCACCAACAACCCACAAGACAACAATGAGTAATCCAATTGTGGAGCCTATATTCAATGTAAACCATGAGCCCAAGTCTATGGAGTTCAATGCACAATGAACCAAGTGTAAAGTGGCCAAGCTAACAACCATCGCTAAGTCCAAGGTAAGCCCGGTGGTGGCTTCAAAGTTTTTGTAAACAAAACATTACATAGACGTGGCCATAGCCATGAGTTGTTTTAACCGCTCCAAGACTATTAAAGGTTTTTATTATTTGTCTTCCACCCAATGTGGGATACACATCCAACACTTAATAACACATGGGGAGTGATGGAGATGGGAGAGGGATTCAAGCCTTACCCTTTAGGGTAAAAGGATATGCACTTGGCCAATACTCCCATGATGTTGTAAACACTATAAATGGTGAAAATTGTATTTGAAGTGGTAATGTTGTAGGACACCGTTAAGTCCTAGATCATTTTTGGAGATATTTAGCCCATTTTAATGGAGAGAGGGCTTGTTCATGTAATTTTCTTCAGGATGATGTAATGATAGATAGAACAGAGACCTATTTTCCTAAGTTGGATAATTATTATCCATTTTGGAGAGATAAAATCACCTGAGAAGAGAGAGAAAACTCATTTCGGATAAATATAAGTAATTACTCATCTAATTTTTGTAGAAATAATTTTTGGAAACTTCCTAGAAGCTGAGATAGATGTGCTTGTAGGTCCTATTTCTGTTAATGGAGATTTGATGTAAGATTATGTTATTTATTTTGCATCATTAATAGGATCGGTTTGTCATTATGTGAACCCGGAGACATAGTCCCTCATGGACAAACTGTTATCAACTTTGGATTTTTATGTCTCTGGTTTTTCCTTCATGCTACTATTTTAATCATTTTTCATCTAATTTTTAATTTATAAACTAATTTAACGTAATTTTCACACTTTATGGGAAACTAGGAAATTGAAGAGAATGAATGCGAGAATTGGGTGTATGGTTTGAATTTGATGATTACACTTAAATTTCATATTTTTTACATATCAATATTAATGTAGTACGTTAATTTGAGAAATTTGAATAAGTATCTATGAAAATGATTAACTAAGTCAGTTGCATTTACATCGCTTTCAGATCGTATACCTACGAGGAAGGCTCAAAGGTCTCTCATTTAGAAATCACAAACTTTAGTCGAGATACACCAACAAAGCTCTATCATAAGATCTATAATTGGATGTCATAGGTGTGGTCAATTATTGAAAAATATCCATCAAATGGGAATAAAGTGAGTGAGCTCGAAAAGAGGAAGTAAGGCACCATGATGACGGTACATGATCCTTAACATATAATGAGATACTTTAATCAATAGGATATGAATAAAGGTTTTGTTATCTAAGTATGAGAACCCATTTATGCAAGTTTGACTTAGGAAACTAGTGAGGTATAAAGATATCCCATGTCAGTTATGAGATGCAAGAATAGTAAAAGTTCATACTTGCTCATGAATTTTCTCTATTTCTTAAGACCTCACTTCAATATCCATAGGTATATTGCAAGGATTAGGTACTACTATGAAAATGAATGGGCACTAAATGGTAAATATATAGCTTCCTGTCCTAGTTAGAAAAACCTATTAGCGCAAAAGACCTCAAAGTTTTGTGATGAGGTCAAATGTGGAATTTGAGATTTCAACTAGAATAGGGGGCATGCCAAATGATATCAAGTATTTTATGATTGTAATTGATTTTTCCGATAGTAATAATTTTCTTTTCTATTTCTTTTTTGCTTATTTTTTTCTTTTGATAATATGGCTTTTACATTTTTAATTTTTCTATTACTTCTCCATATGTATTCACAATTAAATGAGTATGAAAGATACCAACGGTATATATCTTACACTTTAATGGTTATAGAGGAGACCTAACACCAAGATGCTTAGGTACCTCTAGACCTACTCTAAGGAAAGAGTGTGATCTTATCTAAAACCTAAGTGTGCCTCATGTGAGAAGAGAAGGAAGAAATGGAATTGCAAGGATACGAGTGTGATACAATATAGGATAAAGATAGTGGTTGACCCTACAGAGATGTTTTGCTTCATAGGGAATGAAGGATAAAATATATGAGCTATGGCGTGTAGTAACTATATATTGTTAGTAATGTCAAGAGATATGAGAGTAAACTTACTATATGTCTAGCACAAGCGTAAAGAGTGATAAAACTCAAGAGGGAAAGAGTGTCACATAAGTGATAAAATCATACCGAAAGATCCTAGATAGAAGAAAATGGTATAATAAACCCGGAGAGGAAATATTTCCATGGAAATTTCTATAAAGAGACTATAAAATAAATCTACCAAAGTGTTATATTAGGAGGAAATGGCCATATGAACCCAAAAGGGAAGGTGTCAATGGAATTTTGTAAAAATAAAGTAAATTAGATCCACAAAATTGATTTGTAAGGAGGAAATGGTTGTTTGAACCCAAAAATGGATAAGATATCAAAGTCATGCAGAGCTCAATGATTTTTCAATGCACTTAACTAGTTTAAAACATCCAATACCATTCATTCCTCCTAGAACTCTATTTTGTAGATCTTGACAACTTTCCTAGAATGGCTAAAACATGTTAAATATGATCTTATTCCCCTTAAAAGTATTCCGCATTACTCACACCCTATTTAAAAACCTCATGTAATGCCAATTTACCTATGTAAATGGCATGAAAACATCAATTTCACTCACCATTCTTCCTATTTCCTTCACTAGCCTTCTTGAAGTATTAGTCCAACCACGGAAAATTATTGACTTTGGCACTCATTAGCTCCTTCAACCTTTGTCAAGAATTCATTTCCACAAATCATTTTTTTTGTTTTCTAGTACAATTCACTTCTACTAGCCCTGTTTTGACTATTTTCAGGCTCTATCTTTTGATTCAAGAATTTTTATATGATTTCATGGGCTTTCTAACTACCCATTATCCCTATCTATCTCATTACCAAGTTTTAGGCTCAAAGTCAATGAAAAAATACCTCCTCATTTGTAACTTGACCTCTCTAAATAGGTCTATCAATTGTAATAATGGTTCTTCTCTAGAATGTCAAGGATGTCTCTAAATTTACCCAAGGAAAGTCTAAAATTCTTTCTAATTCCTTTATTAGACCTTAACATTATATTGTCTTCCAATTTTCAAATAAAAATTTGAGGTTTAAAGGCTTCAAATTCAATTTGAATCAAACCCTAGCTATATAATTTGTCTCATTCCTTCTTATGACCCAACTTTCATGAATATCATATCATACACCCATATAAAAATTGAAATTATTCAACAATATCCTAACTTTCCCTATCACCATGGCTTCTTCCAAGTTTCAGACTAAGATTTGTCATTTAAGGGCTTCAAATTTGGTTTTGGAATAAAACCCTAACTAGGTTCACAATATATCTCGAGAGACAAACAAATATATAAATTCACAAGTACATACATTCAAGACTTTCAAGCTTTTCCTTAAGTCTGTTCCAATGTATTTCACGTTTCTCTTCTACCAATGGGGGTCAATGAGACACTAAACCTTGAAAAGCTTCTTAAACCACCTTACGCAAACTGTGTAGACTATAGATCATCACTTGTTTCTACAACTCTCCAATTCCTCAAAAATGTACCATGGCTTTGCATGCATAAGTGATTAACAACATCTCTCTTCCTATTGCACTAAAATCTTCATACATGTAAGTTTCCTAGCATTCTGATTCTTCCTTAGATTACACACTCGAGAAACTAATCATAGTCAAGACATATACGTTCTCAAAAACAAAGTCTTCCAATCTATGCTAGTGAAAATCACTTGAACCACCTTTCAACACAAGTATAGTCACTAAAATAAATTCGTGCATGGAATCATAGATTTAGTAATTCACGACTTCTTTGCAAGATCACAGACTTATTGGTGAATACAGTCCAATTTTCACAAAATAGAGTATGCTAGATCAAACTTGTATCATACTTATGTGGTAACTCATTAATATCTTCATATACATGCTTATAAGATGGATTTCAACATCAAAACATGAATCTTTCAATCCAAAAGATAAAAACTTGCACAATCAACAACATCAATACAAACCATTCAAATGAAAACCAAAGCGTTATCATATTAAGCTATTTATATATTATACAAAATTTCATGTTTCCTTTCATCCCCTTCCTCTATCTTCTAGGAATCTCTCTCCCTATTATTCTCCTTACCTCCTCATGGAGGATAACTAAATCCATTTCTTTGAATTTTCCTTCTTTTTATCTCATTCACCCTTGCAATTTAACCCTAACTACCCTTTTACATGACTCATAGGCTCATTCATAGCTAATATAAGCATGTTACATCATTTTTAAACCTTCAAGGACTCACACTCACTCTACAACACATCTAGTCACTCTTTAACTCACTCTAAACCACCAAAACACCCATAACCTCACTTTTACATTCCTAGAATTTTGAATTTACAATTTGGAGGGAAATTTTGAATTTTAAAATTTGAATGACTTGCCTCCTTCTAACACTATAGAATGAACTTACACCCTTTTTCATGATCTATTAGGTTTAATTAGTGTATGATGATGTTTTATTTTATTGATGTGGACTAATACACTATGTGGTGTGTTTATAGGTGCATAGAGATATCCATGCATCGAGTTATATGGAGGGATCCATATGACAACATTATTTTCATTAGGTCTAGATGATCCAAGTTTGGAAATTTTTATAGATTTGGCTTGTGACATGTGGATAGATTAAGGTAATTTCCACAAATATGCATTTGATCACAACATTGTGTGAGTGATGGAATGCATATACGTTCAAATTTTTCTCCGATAGAGGAGATGATGATGACATTGGAGGATGTGTATCATATTTTGCGGTTATCAATTATAGGGGAGATGGTATAAGTGTTTCCCCATATATGTCCTACCATATGAGACAACATAGAGATTTTGGATAGGGAATATGGGTATTAGAGATCCCATGATTAGGTGAGTGTTATGGTGACTTCAATTAATCTACAATCGGAATTTTATTTATGTGTTATTGGCCCAATTCATAGTATTATATGGCAGAGAGGGTATCAATGTCATACAGATATGGTAGATTTTTCATACAATAGAGGATCATGGGACTCGATATGCATGGATTTATTGTATGTTATCTCACTTATACAGGGATCTCTATAAGTTCATATTGGAGAACCATGGTGGTGGTGTAAAAATGGTTTCTTTGTTACATGTGTGGGTCTATGAGCACATTTTTGTTGTGTGGATGATTGGTGGGCCATGCCTATATTGGGCCCATATAGATATTATGGCAGTGTGGTAGGAAATGCGAGAGTGGTGGGGATTTGAAATGATGACTTATAAACCCATGTTGAATAGGTTGACATCACATGGCATTCTTTGGAATCCATACTGAGGATTTCGAGAGGGTGGCGAGAGGATGCCATTGAGATGTAACATATTTGCAATACCATGTGGTGAAAGGATCAATTTCCCCACTAAGGGTAATTATTTTAATATGATTGCATGATGTACATCTATTTACGATCGTGCAGAAGGTTCCTTTATCACCATATCCATGGAGGAACTATACACATGCAACTTATATAAACAAGGTATGGCCAGGGTCAACCCCAACTATGATATTTCCCCCATTATCAAATGAGGTAGATCCAGTAGTTGTATTGAGCGATCGGGACGACTCGGTTCCACTACAACATATGAAAAGTGGTAGGAGGAGATTAGATGTGTGTTATTATTTTTGTTGTAGTCGGTGATCTAGAAGGTGATGTTGCACCAAGAGGAGTAAGCAATGTAGGGAATGCCTCCACCCATGGGTAGAGGATTTGACCAAGGGTGATATGACCCTAGTGGAGATTTTTGTGGCAACAATAGTTGTGCAACGTAAGTATTATGTGATATTTGAGTGTTTGATTAGTTGATAAATAAAAATGATGGTGTTGGTATGGTTGTGTTGGTAATTGCAAGTGATACATATTTGACCACCATTATGGATGCATTTATGCAAACATGTCTCGAAACATTTTGGGGGATGTGGTGACTAGAGGCTTGCTTGAGTGAGTAGATAACATAATAGGATATCATGTGTACTTCCTCTATCTAGTGATAGTGATGAAAGCCACACGTGTAGTGTTGTAGAGTGAGTGACATGAGGGCCATGAAAGGTGATCTTAATAGTTAGATGCTCATCATGGCACCGAGTTAGAGCACTGATCTATTTTTGAGATTGGTGGCGTTCGGTCTCAATATGCATAGATTTTGGAAGAGAATGCCACATTACGTGAGTGATTGTATCACTATCGAGAGAGGTCACAATCAAGAGAATTTGGTGACAACTGGAGGGTCCTTGAGCTCTCTAGTTCTTATGTTTATTGAGAGTAGTTAAGATAATGAGTGAATGCATGAAGGGAAACACTATTAACATATTGCATGGAATTTTTGTTATACACACATATTATATATATATATATATATATATATATATATATATATATATATATATATATATATATATATATTGATTCATGGTTAAATTGTGTTTGATATATTGGCTATATATTTTATAGCATAAGCATAAACGAATAAATGCATGTGATGAAATTATGATTATATGTGATTTAGTTTTAATATGAGTGTATATTAGTTGAATTTATGATGTGCCCATTGGATGATGTACATATATTTCTAAGATTTGTAAGTAATATGTGTGATGTGTAAGAAATATATACTAGACATGTTTAAACTATTTTGACTTAATCTAGATTAATAATTAGGGAATTGGTTATGGCTTATCGATATGTGTGTAGTGATGAGAAAGCATGATGGGAGGTAGTATATGTGATCATCTTTACATAAGATCTCATGAGCATATAAGGAGAGGAAACCTATTCTTAAATAAAAAGTAAGGGTGATCCTCATATATTCCATAAGGTACTTAGTAAAAGGGTAGCGGTCATAAGAGACATAGATAGTGAGTGTAATATAAAGATAAGTAAGACATTGTGATGGAGAAATCAAGTGTGACTAGGTGTGAACAGTCACTCTAGAGAACGGAAGTGCATTTGTTGCAAATCAAATGTGAAGCTTTAGCTTAAGTGGATGTGTTATTGATGGTGCCATAGAAGTTGTATGAGTCACATGTGCAAGTTTTTGTACAAACTTTTTCTCTATGGAAAACCATTTATATGTTGGTCATGATGACTCATGTGCGGGATAACTTAATCATGAGAAACGTCACATGATGTATCAATGCTTAGTGAGGGTAACACTTGTTATTGGATGATGTCTTGGAGGAGGTGAAATAGATCTATCAGGAGTGTGTATCGAAAGAAATGACACATTTATTATCAATTAACTTAGGTTTCTGATCCAATGCGTAAAAATCATTTTCATGGTGTCCATTAAAAGCTTGAAAATTATAAATAGGTCTTCCCTTTTCTCTTTGAAGTTGATGAAGAGGATTATGTTCATTATATGGTAACTAAATTAACTCCTTATCGAGTAGCATGAATATGATATCATGTGTTTGATCAATAGATTTGTCAAAATATACCTATATATGTTTAGACATAATAGGATTTTTTGTGATAAGTCTTGGTTTAGGATCAAGGTTATAAAAAGTGTTTCCACAATGCAAAACCTTAACTTGAGTATCATTAGGTAACAATTTTAGTGGTGCATCATAGTCATGCATAATAGAAAAAACTGCAATGTTCTCATTGGGAGGCTTAGGTTGATGTGGGAGTATAAGATCTCGCTTTAGATCAATAACACGTAGACAAAGCTTGGTAAATGAATCACATGTGTCATAAAGTAATTGTTCCTTAAGAGGCCATATGAGACCTCGACAATATATATTGCATTTCTAAGTCAATGAGTTGATATAATAATAAGTGCATGTTTGCTTTTAAACATAAGATATATTAGGATACGGTTTCAATATTGCCTTGATGTAAAGAGGGTAAATGCTCATATGTAGCCTTAGGGCCTTTATTGTAACTAAAATGAGCTAGGAAAGCATCTTCAAGTTCGATAAAAGTACTTAGAGATCTGTTAGGGAAGTGTGTAAACCAATACATAACATCTCTTGTGAGACTCTTAGGAAAATATTGAGAAGCAACCTATCATTGTGATATGAAACCATAAGTTCTCTATAATGTTTAAGATGTAGGTAAGGATCTAAGGTACCATCAAACAATTTGAAAGAAGGCATGAAAAATTCCTAGGAAATTGTGATTGGAATTTTTAAGTAAATAGGATTGTCATAAATAGTATTGGGATCAATGCTAGCATGATAATATTTTCTATCTAGGGTCAAAGTATGTGTATTTACATTGCAAATATCCTACTACATGCATAAGAGAGAGGACCTCTTGAGGAGGTATGGCATAGACATCTAGAGGCTAATTTAAGGGTCAATATATGTTACCATTAATAGTTACCATATGATCATTATTTCATTTAAAGGAAATATTGGGTGAGGTGTCATTAGGTAGAATTTGGGGCTCTATGTGTTTGGCTGCACATTGAGGTTATAAAGGATTATTACTATTATCCATAAGAAAATAATTCACACTAGGAGAGGAAACTAGACTATGTGTATCACATGCAACTAGAGGAGAATCAACATGTTCATTTTTGCTAAGAGAAATAGAAACAATGTGATCATTATGCACATTATCATCTACAAGGAGTGGAGGAGAAGTAATAATAGAATCATTGCATTTGCTTTCAAGAGGAGAAGTAGAAACACAATTTGTATCAATCATAATATGCACAATAGGAATAGAATCATTTGTATCATTATTGCATTCAAGAGTATTAGTAGAAACATTATTAGTGCAAGCAAGATCATTTCTTTCACATTCAATGGGAAGAGTAGAACACAAGTAGAATCATGTATATGTGAAATAGAAATGTTACAATCAAGGGCATTAGTTTTGCATTAAAGAGGAATGGAAGAGACACAATTGTGTTCATTGATATTATGTGCACAAAAAGAAGAATCATCATGTGAGCCATTACTAGGGTATTCACTATGAACAAACTCTAGATCATTATCAGAAGAATAAGGAACACCTTTAAACAATGTAAGGATATAAGCAATATCATCCTCATGCAAGCTAGAAACACTCTCATCATCACTAGAGTATATAGAATTTTGGTTGTAGGAAGGACATATGTGGGTAGAGAAGAAGGTGGTTGTTCACCATCACAATCCCAACCAATGACATTAATCTCACAACTAAGACCAATATCACCATTGATGATGGGAGGGAACATAGAAATTCCATGGTCTCTATTATGGATTTGAATTCTTCAAGGGTGGGGAGAAGAGTGTTACATGTTGCAGAAAATTGGGGTGGTCTATCTTGAAATATAAGAGGATTGGCTTGATCATAATTGTGGATTATATAATCCCTATCAACATATGAAGAGGGGAGACACGTGTCATGCATTCAAAAAGTGGTATGGACATGGTTAGAGGGATTATAACTACTATGTTTCCACAAGGCATGAATGCAAACCATAATCACACAAAGAATAGGGAGGAAAACTAGAAAAGCCACACACATGCCTCTAAGGAAGCCCTAGGTTTTGAATAACAACAAGCCTTACACAAAGGAACTAACAAGATCCTATATGAAGGTTCGATCAAAAGTGGGTTCACCAAAATGTATCGACCCTAATTAATTTTAATTAGTTTTTTTATGAAAGATGTTATAGTAACTAAGCTTATCACTACACTTAGGTTTATGCTACAGATCAGATAGAAAAAACATAAAACACAACAATCATAATGGCTAACTAATGCATGCAATTTATAATGGAAACAAGGTGGAAAGAGGCACTTATCTAGTTCTAAAATTTGTTGAGTGTGTCAATCAGTGATATGGGTAGGAAAAATCTTAGAATTAGTAAAGTCAACTATTGTGGATCTAGATATCTATGTTTAAGATGTACAAAAGGATAGGAATGTATGGTACAATATAGACCAAACCGTATAGTCTTACACCTATATGAAACATGTATTTACAATTGGTTATGTTTGTTATGTGTCGTAGTTTTTCACTCTTTGGTATATTCAACTTTGCACATAATCTTAGATGTTGTACTTGAACCTACAAAACAAACCCTAACTATCCTACAACACACTCAAGCAAACATTAGATCTAAAAATTAAAATGCACTTGATGCTTGAGTGAAACTAACCTCATGGTCACCTGTGAGTCTCATACATTTTAGACTCAATGTAGCAGATGCACATGCAACTAACCCTTGACCTAGTTTGTCCCTCGTGTCTCAACACTAATAGTGGGATATGATACTTCATCCCAATATAAACCCTTTTGTGGAAATGAAAAAATTAAATTTATGCCCTCATATGTTGTGTATGCGGGATGCAGATGTGTCTCTTATTACCTTATCTCAAGTAAATAGTAGATAGGTAGGTGTCTATTAGATAATAAAGACTTACATTAAAATTGATATATATATATATGAGTTCTTAACTTGAATTTCAAACCTTATTGGGGAAAGGATAGCCTAGACCATAAGAAATTTATCATCAAAAGATAAATGAACCAACTCATAAGATAAAAATTAGAGAAAAGAAAAGGGGTTTGAGACTCGCATAACGAGGTTAGAACCGTGTTGTATGATTATGGACCAACACAAAATGGGATAGAATTAAAGAAGGAAATGAACAAAGATCCATGTAACTTGACACAAAATCATGATATAAGAGTGGACCATGGAAACAAGACCATTCAAACCAAGCAATGAATAATGGAAGAAGAAGGGGTTATGCCACTAAGATCTAGCTTCAAGGTTCATAACTCATGCATATGTAAGTATAATAAAATCATGATGTAATAATGATTTTTTAAATATTTTGGTGTCTCTGTACCATTATCCTTAAGATTATTTATCTTATATATTAACTCTTGAAATTTATTAACATCATGGTCAAGTAACATGATGACAATTACAAATGGGCTTATATAATTGCCCGATATCTTGGTGGTCGTATGATATCGACTACAAGGAAATACTAAAAGATGAGGCTCTAGTAATAGGGTTAAAGTATCTAATGGGGTGTTATGTTTCTCTAATATCTTGAGAGGGATAATGGTGTCGATAGAAATAATTGTATATTAACATAATAACTAGTGATTAATATAGATGAATCAACAATACATAACTACTCTTAATTAGGATTTATACTTGATTGGACAAATTATGAATTCCTTATTGTCTTCATATGTCAATAATAGATATTATCATAATCTTGAATTGATAGTAATACTTTTTTATTATTGCAATACTTACGGGAGGAGAGGTATTCTTAGTATATTTGAGGCTACATGAGTTTTATCATAATAAAATCTAGGACCAACAAAATTAAATAATGAATCGAACATAGACTCGGTGTCATCAATGCGGTTAAAGTTGAACTTTCACAAACATTTATATGATATATCATATTGGTCATCGTCGTTGTCATACAAATCAATTATTGTAGTAGCTTATTGCTCTAAAGTTACTAGTAATGGTGACTCTTTATTAATTGTAGAAGAACTAGTTGGAGATTAAGGCAACATTGCTTGTGTTAGTTGTTAAAGAGGTGATGGGACATTTATAGATTTATCATGTTGTAACTTATCAAAATCGAGTTGTTGTGTAATTTTTTTCCATGTATGATATAATTTCAATTTTATAAGCTTTAATTTCTCTAATTGTGATTGTACTTCAAATTCAGAATCAATTACCTTGTTAGATTTTTATGCTTCATAGTATGTATCTTGTTAATATAATTGTTTGTGCGGGGGTGTAATAGATTTATCCACGAGTGTCGAACATTGTAACTTGATAATAATTAATATAGATTTTTTTCAATTGTAAAAGTGTGTTTATACCCCTCATGGATTAATTCAACACATCGGTGTATGATAGAGGGAATTTCTTCCATTTCGTGAATCCATGGCCTACCTAATAGAATATTGTAGGTAATGGGATCATCATAAACATGAAATGTGGTAAACATTGCTTTGGGCCCGAATAATATGTCCAATGTGATGTTTCCCATTGTAGGTTAAGGAGTATTTCAAATATCTTCACAATGATGGTTTTTTGTCTAACACAATTTATAGATATGCCCATTTGTTAGAACAAAGATTTAGGACATATTTAATACAAATTCATTATAAATTATTACCATTTTTATTAGGAATCTTTGGATTTGGCCTATAGTAAGTAATGGTTGAGGCTAATACCTAATATTATCAAGAAATAAATCTGTGTGGGAAAAGGTTGTGGCTTTATCCATGCTCTTGAATGTATTCATAATAGAAGCAAAGGAAGTTGATTTTTTATTTCTAGGAAAAATAATAACATGCAACACTCTCTACAATATATACTTATTTACAAATAATTTATTTAATATCTCAAGAAGAGATATTTTTGTAGGAGTATTCCATAATTGGTCCAATAAATCATATCTTGTTGATTAATGTTAGGGGAGACCCGTAGACTATCAAAGTTGATTTCCCCACTTTTGGTTTCCCAAAGCATGTATTGACATCATGGATTACTAGTCCCAATATAATTCAAAGCTTAATAATGGGGGTGGGATGGTATCTAATACAATATGAAGAGAAAGTGAGAGGTGAAATGGAATGTTTAATGTATGCTCTTTGGTGACAACTAGTGACGGGGAAGTACTTTGGATTGACTATTGTTACACATACAAGAGTGAATAAGAGATTTCATATTGGATTCATGAGGGACCTTAGAATTTACTTGAGACTCTACTAAAGCATGGTAAGATGACATTGTAGTAGACATTAATATTTTTCATAGCTATGACTTGTAAGAGTAGGATTATCTTGAAACTCAATAGATTTATTATCAATTAAGTCTTGGATAGTATGTTCTAGCTTAAGGCGTCAATTTGTAGAATGGCCAATATATACACCAAAATATATAAAAAATCATTATTACATCATGCTTTGGTAATGTTGTTATATGTATGATTTTTGAAAAATTGAACAAGATCTTAGTGGTAACAATCTTATTTTGTATTACTCTTTGTGACTTGATTGAACCCCATTTCTTATTATTTTATCTCTTTGATTTGATTTTGAGTCACCTTATAGAGATCTCACGGTAGTCCTATTTCACTTTATCTTTTATCTAAGTTTGATCCAAGACCCGGATAAAAGGTCGGGACCATACATATAGTCTTGATCATTGTATACTTTCTTGGGCCCTCTTCTTTTCACTTGTTTTCTCTTTATGGGCCCATTTGTCACTCTTTTGTCTTTCAGATTATATATTTTGGGTTGACCTTTCCTACAAATAAGGTCTTGATTTCAAAGTAAGAACTCATATATATACAAGTCTAACCTAAGCATTTATTATTTGGAAATCATCTATCTACCACATATTGAGCTGAAATAGAAAGGACTACATTTACATATTGCATGCACAACATACAAGGGCATAACTCTATATTTTCCATCTGCACACAAGGGTTTCTATTGGGATGAATTAGCATAACCCGTTATCGGTTTTGAGGTATGATGGCCAACCTAGGTTGAGGGATAGTTGTATGAAACTTTGCACAAAGTACTAGGAGAACTACATTGAGTCTAAAATGTATTAAAGTTCTCGATGAATCATATACGAGGTGAATGCCGAGGTCATCCCGACTCAAGTATTTCCATCTTTATTTTAGAGCTAATTATTTCTTGAGTATGTTTCGGGATAGCTAGGTTTTTTTAAGGTTTCGGGTGTGACATATAGGATTTCATAAGAAGTTGAAGATATAAAAGAGTAACAAACAACAACAACACACAATGACACTACAAGTTACATATCCCAGAATCTATAGGTGTAAAAATGAATGGTTAGGTCAAAACCATACCATACAGTCCTAACCATTTTGTATGGTCTTGATCGAAGCTCCAAAACTCCATAAAGTGATTTTTCCAGTTCACAAACTCTTCTCTTTTCCCATATCACTCATTGACACATCATGATTACTTTATAAACCAACTAAGTGCCTCTTTCTATCTTGTTTGTGCTTTTAATTGCAATTACTTGAATGATATGGTTGATTGTTATGTTGTATATTCTTATGATATGATATGAAACATAGATCTGTACATATTCATTAGTTTAGTCTCTCTAGTATAAATTCAATCAAACCTAACTAAATTAATTTAGGTCAAGTACATTTCGGTGAACCTACTTTTGATCGAACCCTTTACCTAATTTGGGGATCTTGGAAATTCCCTTATTTTAGGCTCCGATATATTCCCAAACCCTAGATTTGTCTTAGGGCATGTGCATAATTTTTCTAGGAGTATTCCTTATCCTTTGCATGGCCATGACTTGCTATAGGAATTTTCAAATCCATAAGGGTTATTATCCCTTTAACCAAGTCCATACTACTTTTGGTTTTGTCAAATATTCTAACCTCTCTCAACCCATTCCGATTTTTTTTACTTAAGCTAATGGTTATACCACTTGGTTTGAAAGTATAAATTATTGTTATGAGGCCATCCCACTTTTGAAGGCTTCCTCTAGTAATGCTATCATTGGTAATATTCTTTACCTTTCTCCTACTAAGGATGATATTAAATTCCACTATGATCAAGAGGTTAATGAAATTATGTTTCTGTTGGTGCTCAATTTGATCTCACCCCATTTATTCTTGAAATTATTCAATCTGCGGGCTCTGTCGCATTTTCTATTTCCCTGAATGGATGTGTGAAAGCTTTTCTTCATTTGTATTTTGTTGAAGATCCTTCTTCATGATTGTGGATCACATTTGAGCCTTGTATCATTTCCGAATTCTTTGTCCTTAAAGAAAAATTCAATTATGGGTGCAAATGGTGATTTCCCGCATTTTACGGTTTGACAGGTGAGTTTTCCCTGTCAAATTATATCTCAGCATCTTCAGCTACATGGTCTCTTTTGATTGGATGAGGCATGTTGGGTCTATTTTATAACTTGTAACTTTTTGCTATGTTTTCAAAAAGATCAATTTGGCCCTGCGGCCCGTTGAGTTCTGATTGGCCAATCAAATTTATAAAGGTGGAGCGAATTTCTCTTTTTTTCCCCGAAGGTGTATACATGTTCATTTTTAATTAGTTATGCCCTGACGGGTATTTTTGGTGAAATTTGCCACTTTGGTCACATTTGTTAAAAATACCAAATTGGCCCCGCGGCCCCAATAGTCTTTGATTGGCTATTCAACAAATATGAAGTGGCAGGGAAAAAGTCTTACTTTGACCCCAAAGAAGGACACATGGTAGTTTTTCATGTTACAAGCGGGAAGGCGGAACATTTTGAAGTTTTTTTCCTCTTTTAAGACGAGGCAAAGTTATGAAATAACCCACAACTCCGTTGGGGCCCACATCAAAAGTTACAAGTGGGAAGGTGGGTCGGCAGAGGAAAATTGGAAATTTTTCCTTTTTGTTAAAAAGGGTAAAATTGCATAAATGAGCCGCGACTCCATCAAAGGCCCAGATTAAGCCACGTGTCGAGCCTGTATTTCAAAGGTAGGGGCGGGAAAATGTGAAAATTGCGCATTTTCTCCAAAAGTCATAAAATGCAAAAGGCAACCCTAGGCCCACTTTGAATCAGATTTTTCCACGTGGATGGCTCTAATCTAAAGTTGAGAAAGGGTAGAATCAATGGTTGTTGTGCATTGCATCTGATTTTGCTGCCATTTTTGCTCCAAGACTCCTGGAGATGCGAATACGCATTGTTTTTCATCATTTTTGATGAAATTCCTTGTCATTTTTTTTTGCAAAGTGCAATTGAATGGATTTAGAGCTTAATTTGTGAGTCTAAGGAATGTAAAGGTTGATATTTTGAAGTTGGAATTGCTTGGGCACTTGCAAAAACGTGAATTACCAGAGAAGATAGATGCAGAGAAAAGTTACAGAGGAAAGAATGGGAAAAGGATGAAATGATGGAGGTTGCATGCACGAAGGATGAAAATGTGCTCCCAATTAAAAAAATGATGGAGATATTTGTAATGATTCACCTTTTTTAACAATTGGCAACTTTTTGTTGCAAACTTGTTAAATGTCATTTTCTAGAAATCATGATCAAACATGTAACAAACAAAGGTTCCTCGAATATTCTTTTCTTGGGGGGAAAGCTTGGATGTAAATTGAGTGTTATAAAAAGCATGCTTTAGTCATGTAAATGGTCAGGTTGAATTCTTACGAGAAAATTTAAGAAATCCCATCTTCCTGAGAGACCATCTGAGAAACCTGTTAATCTCTTATGTTTTAGATTTGATCATGTCAAGTTGGTTGTAAGTGTACATCCATTGACAAGCTCTGAGATTGTTCAAGAAACCTTCCCCTGTTGATGAATCTAATCAACTTCAAATTAATATGTGTTAATCTTGGGAAAATTTGTGTCTGCTTTATTTCAGAATGTCTGTAAATAGTATTTCTTGTTCCTATTGCAATCTTATATTATAATCTCTCTGAATCACACAAGATCTCATCCCTGTGATAGTTTAGTGGCATTTACAATTTCATTATGAGAAGAGCCTTCATCCTGTAATGAGATAAACAATTTAAAATCACTTTACTGTCATTTTGTTGATAAAGATTGTCTGTAAGTCTTTGAGTGTATCTTAGACGTGATGAACCAGAGATTGATAATGTTTAATTGAGCCTTTTAACTTGAGCCTTCATGTTAAATTCTTGGAGATTGTGTGAAACTATGTAAATATGGGCCTCCATTGATGCACACCTTCTGGTTGAAGGAATATTTTAGCTATTCTGAAGCATTCTGTCATTCAGTTTTCCAATTGTTGTGAAGGCGCTCAAATATCCGGCAAAATCAAGCTTATCCGCTTAATCTCCCACCAAAAAATCATTCAAAAATAAATGAATCCTACCCGAACTACCCCTGTTTTCCTTGTATGTCCACAAATGAATAAATTCTACTACCAAAATATGTAGAAGTAATCAGGATTCCATGATGTCTTTAGTAACCTTAACCTTGTTTAGAAAATATCACCATTCTTTAAAAGTGACAACTCGTGAGAGTTAAATTGTGGTGCATTGATCATATTTTCTCACGGTTTCCTTTCAAATTTGTGCAAAGAAGGATATCTTCATTCTCCTTCATAAACAGAGGTTAAAAAATGGGTCCTCTCACCCTAGTTGAAAGGCACAACCTAAAGTAGTGAGGATAGATCAAATCCTTGATGAAGCTGTTATCCATTTCTCCAACGCCTGAGTGACAAACAATCAGCTGAATCCTCTCCGGCTACAAAATGACTTATACCATGATTCATCTGTCTCTAAGTGTTTTGTTAAATCCATGATGCTTCTTGGCTTCCAAGGGATAATCAATTTGGATACCAACAGTTTTCATATAATCCACCTTGCTTTGCTTAATGAACCTAAGGTCCTTCCTCTACTTCACCTACAACACCACTCGAAACTCTAGTGGATCTCTTCAAACAGGCTCGTAATACTTCCCCTAGTCCCGAAGGTAATATAGATGATTAGGAAAGCGATGATGGCCAACCACATTCCCCTCCACCCATTATTAGTCCACTTCGGTCCGTATCCTATAGACTCTAGTGATGATGAAAGTGTATCTCTCACAAATGAGGATGATATTCCTTCCATTTTTACATTGATTGATGGTATTCCATGTGTTTATGATAGTGATTCAGAATCAAACCATAGTGAATGCCCTAGTGATGATATAAATTATGAACATGATTTTATGTGTTTTTTTTCTCCGCTTATGAATGCAATTTTTTTTTCATTGTACCATTTATATGCCTCTTCATACATGCTTCTAAGTTAAAGTTTCTCCTTCTTCCATTGAATGTGAAATAAATGATATTGCTCGATGTTTCTATTACTACTCTTAAATGCAATAATGATACAATTGATTTTACTCCACTTGCACACGATACGATTGATTCAACTCGTGTTTCTACTTCTTCTCTTGAAATTAAATGGAATAATTATTATTCTCTTTCACTTGTAAATGATAAAGTACTTCATCATGATAGGGTTCCTACTTCTCCTAAAGACAAATGCACATATTGATATATTTTGTTTTGAATACTCTCTTAATATGGGTAATTTTCCTATGCATAATGTTCATCTCCCCTTAGATCCCTAACATGATACCAAGCCCATAAAAATCAAATGTTACTAGAATAATTGGCACATGAGACACCACCTCACTTTACTTTTAAAAGAAACAAAGTGTCCCTATGGCTATTATTAATGGAAAATGTAACTTATAAGCAAGCTTATAGAGACTTATGTCATACCTCCTCAGCAGGTCATCTCCCTTATGCAAGCAATAGGATATTTACAACATAAGGTTCAAACTTTGACCCTTGAGAAAAAAACTTATTATGCTAGCATTGATTCTAATCTTATCCATGTCAATCACATTCTCGCATAAAAAAATCAATCTCCATTTTCTTGGAATTTTTTCATGCCTTCATTCCAATTTCTCAATGGTACTTCAAATCCTTTTTGCACCTTTAACAATGTAGAGACCTTATGGCCTCAAGAGAAATGATCAATTTCTTCTTAAAGCTTTTCATAGGAGTATCACGGGTAATGCTCTATATTGGTTTACTCATCTTCCTAATGGGTCTTTAATTACGTTTATAGGAATTCAAGATGATTTTTTAGCTGCAATAAAGGCCCTCGAGCTACATATGAGTGTTTTCCTCCCTACTTCAAGGTGTATCCAAACCTATCTCGATTTATATTTTGTGGTTTAAAGCTAACATGTACCTCTTATTATATTATCCCATTGATTTAGAAATGCAATACATATTTAATCAAGGCCTCATTCGGCCTCTCAAGGAACGATTATTGTATGATACTTGTAACTCCTTCACTAAGATTTTTCTTCATTTTATTGACTTATAGAAAGACCTTTTTCTTATAAATCACCTCGAGTATGTGGATTAATATATCATAACTACATTTATTTCAAATAACCATGATCCACCTTCAAAACCATTATTTATTAACAATAAAGTTAAGGTTTTACATCGAGGTAGTACTCTTTATCAACCTCACCCTAAACCTAAAGTAGTCATATAATATCCTCCTCACCCTCGAAACAAACCGGTATATTTTTACAAATTTATTATCGGCCACACGATATTCTCCTTTCCCTCATAAATAACAAGGTGACTTATTTTCTATCGAATGAAAATCATCCTCCTCACCGGCTCACACATGAAAGAAGCCAACATTTTTGAAATTTCCATTATATTGATGGGAAATGTTACAATGAATGCTATGCACTAGACCAAAAGATCAAGTTATTAGAGAAAAAATGCATTATCACTTTTGAGGCACAACATTTTGATAAATCTACTTCACCTCCTCCATGTTGTTGGCCTACAATAAGTGTAAATTTTGATCCGCCATATTCTCTCGTTGTAACAAACATTGATTTGCATGATAAATTGGATCCTCCAAAGGAGCATCCAAAGCCCACATATGTATGTATTGATAAAGGGCAGATATTTGTACCAAAATATATACACAACTTATACAACCTCTTTTGTATGATCTTCAATACATCTAATTAAGTTGAATCTTTGTGTATAGTCTACACTAGTGCTTTATCATAATCTAATAGTGACTCATCATTTCTAAAGCTCACTTTAACATTTACAATGTCCCTTTATTAGTTTCACCCTTCACATTAAGTACCACATGGTATATATGAGGATCTCCCTCCCTTCTTTCACAAGAATAGGTTTCCTTTCCTTATATGCTCACCGGAACTTATGTGGAATTTATACACATGTAACCATAACACCCAATCACATATCATTAATCACACCCTCATTGCCTTCTTTACACACTCATGATTCAACACACATTCCAAATCAATGCATTTGACTCGTATAGGTTACTCACACATCAAGTGTTATTTGTCATCTAAATGTTAATCGTAAATGGAAACACATCAATTAAAACAAATAACAAATCACCTCACTTCAATATAATCACCACAGTCCCAATACATCTATACTCATCATGCCAAATGTAATTTCACACAATCTCAAATTCCATACTCGTCTATATATATATGTTGCAAAAAATTCAAACAAAAATATCATAAACAATATGCTAAGGGTGTAACCCTTCATGCATTTGCTCATCCTCACCACTACTCTCAATATACACAAGAACTTGCAAGCTTGAGGCTCCTCATGTATCCTTATGATATCTTTCCCATGAACTCACCCAATAGTGTGACAAGAACTCACACAATGTCACATTCTCTACCAATACCTATGCATAATGTGTATGGGATTCTACCAATCTCACTACTAAATCCTATGCCAAATTCATCCCTAGACAAGGCTCGATTTTGAGCTAGCTCCAATCAGCTCTCATCCCACTCACTTTGTAAAATGGTACATGTGGATGTCACTACTACCATTGGAACAAAAAATATCCATGCTTACCTATAATATCATCTACTCACTCCAACATATAGCCTATCACCACATCTCTTGGAACATTGTAGAGTAATGTTTGCATGATGCATCCACTATGGTAGTCCAATAGGCATCACCTGCAATCAATTAAACATTCATAGAAACATATACATCCTCGACATGACTATCTTTCATCAATCAAAAACCCAAACATCATACAATACTTAAATTTTTCAATGGATGTCGCCACTGCATCTCCATAAGGGGCACCCCCTATCTCCACTCCACCTTTGGGAGGAGGCATCTTTATACCATGTGCACCTCTAGGTGCCTAGTCACATTTTGAATCTCCAACCATAACTAGAAACAATAACACCCATCATGTCGTTTCCCACCACTTTGTATATATTGTCAGTAGCATGCATCATCATGATCACTCAATATAATAGTTGGATTCACCTCATCAGTTGGTTGGGAAATAACTTTACTAGCATTAGCCTTGGTTGGGCTCCTTCTCTATGCACCATATGTGTTGATATCCTCCATGGTTATGGTGCTGGTAAAAACTCATCCATGATCATAAAATTTTGTGTCACGCAATCATACTAGAACAACTCCCCTTAGTGGGGAAATTGGTCCTTTAACCACATAGTCAAGCACATACGCCACATCTCTACACCATCCTATAAAATTTGTATTTAGCCTTTAAAATTTATCATGTGGCCTCAACCCGTCTATCATTGTATCTACTCCTAATTATCTTGGCATACTCCATCTTGCGGAAAAAATCTTTAGATGAGCCCAATATATGCATGGTCCACCAATCATCCAAACACCTATAATATGATTATAAACCCATACATGCAACAATGTCATTGTTACTACACTACCATCATAGTTCTCCGAAGTAAACCTATAAATATCTTTATACAAATGATCCAATACACGTCTTCCCCATGAATGTCATGTCCCATACTCCTCCATCACCTAGAAAATCTGCTACATCCTTTATGATATTGATACTCATCCACCATCTATGGCCACAAAATATGTTAATAGTAAGACAATATACTTCTGCAAACATTGACCACTAGAATCTACAATGGAGATGAATATGATAGTATGTTCCCAATACCACCACAACCCACCCGAATATTTGTGTTTGCCTCGTATAGTATGGCATGTTTGGGTGCACACTGTACCCTCTCACCTATAATCGATAATTGCAATATCTAATGTAAATCCTCAAATTTCATTGTCCTCTCCCAAGTCGAGACCCAAAATTTACACGTGTCTACATTTCACCACTCACATAAAGTTATGATCAAATTCATATTCAAGGGCATCCCCACTAACTTATCCACATATTGTAATCGTTCCCTATCAAGCACATCCCAACCTACATCAACTAGACCCAAAGTAAATAGTGAAATTATATTACAACCCCCATAGAACTCCTACATGTGGATGTCTCTCTACAAAAACAACACATACCACACAAATATTGCATTATTCCACATAATCATGCAATAAAATCATCGTATATCAATTAGATCTACACATATCATATAAAAATATCACATAATAATGGACTCTACTATTTAGCTTGCCACCATGCATCTCAAGTCAAGATTGTTATAGGCCCCTGGTCACAAAAAGTACGATTAGTGGTCAAAACCATACAATACTATACGGTCCCGACCTAGGTTTAAAATCGGGCCATTCGATGCAATCTCATCAAAATATACAAAATTCAACAAAAATTCAAAAGTTCAAAAAAATAGGCAAGCATGTCCGTATTTCATGCAAAATCATCAACATTAAATGCACTTACCGGCTCATTTTTCGTATAAGCCTCCATGGCATCCACCGCACATTTAAATCACAATCCCACATCCTCTCTAGCTCTCAACATCTTAGAAAAATTAGAGATCCTATCTAACTCAATTACACTCACAAAATGATTAATGTTTTTCAATTTTTCAACTTTCTATTTATAGTGCATCATATTAATGGCATTAAAGCAACTTACTTTAATACCTACCCAATTCAACCAATTAGGGTTTTTAATTGTATAAACTATATCTCAGGCCCTCGTCACCTATTTTTCATTCCATCTATGACATTTTGATCATTCTTCTAATCACTTCAACCTAAATATATCATCACAATATTTTTCCCTACTTATTAAAAATGTATACATTTTTCTCATTGACTTCGAGCTTTATCTCTATTTGCACACTTATAAACATAATACCTATTGTGGGTAGCTTTATTCTATATAACAACTCCCATTGAATACATCTCATTTCTTATCTACTATACCACAATCTCTTTTATTTGTTCATACCTATTCACTTTTATCTCAAGTAATCATGTTTCACACTCTTCCTTTCGTTGAAAGGGGTGAAATATATAAGTCGACTATGTGAAGTTACCTTCTCTTCCTCTTATATCTGTAAATCACTAATAAAATGCAAAGTATTAGCTTTCTAAGGTTATCCTCCCCCACAAAAGTGACATGTGAACTCGGTAAGTTAGCTATGTAAGGCCAATATATCTCAAGAAAATGAGCACAACCCTAACACCCAAGTGGGCACTCTTGATTACACAATTTCACTAGATATCGCATGCACAAAGTCACCCGCACTTAGGGGGCAAACCATTAATATAAAAATACAACATAAGAAACCATATTATAATTTATACCAGGAAAACCATATAATAAATGGTGGGGGTAGTGTGAGATCATTTCCCTTTCACCTTATAGTTTTTTTTATCAATTTCTAATACCTAGATCCGTCTCCAATGGTGTGGTGTCGTTATTAAGAAGTATTATTGGGAGAAGCTAGAAATCTCTAATGTAGTACCCACCTTTTTTCTCTCATTTTGGTTCATGAGTGACTCATTGTATCTAGACTATCATGATTACAGAGACATTATTGCTTATTTTGTTGTTTTGATGGGACATTATTGTAGACATTAAATCACATACTTTGGGTACATTTCTAGGTCCTAGTCACATACTACTATTCATATGATTCCTAAGTGATAAAAATAGCAATTGACAGCTATCTTTGGCCTTTTGTCTATGTTTCATGTCTTCTTTCTAGCCTCTTACACCCTACAACCCAATCGATACTTTACTACTTTATCTTTTATGACTCTAAACACCAGCACCAGCCAAGACACCAATGTCCAAGTTCCCTCGTCCCCTCTGGGCACCCCCGACCTCTCTTTACTTTACTTGCTCCTTTGGGCATCTTTTATCTTTTGGGCATCTTGTTTTCTTATGGGTTAACCTTCTAGTTGTTAATTGCCAAATTCAAATAAGGGAATCATATAAATACAAAACTATGTGACCATAATAAAGGACCAAACACTAAACATATACTATCACCACCTAAGGTTGCATTCAAAGGCATTTCAAAAGCATCAAAGCATCCATCTAGCACTCACTTCAAGGGACAAGGGACTGCATTTTCTACATACACGCATAGGAGGGAAGTTCATTTTGACATCCACACATCTATTTACATTATTACATCTAGTTATCATTCACTATCAAGTGCATCTTACACAAGAGCCACCTAGGGCATGATTCTTGCACACACACATGAGAACTACATGGAGTATGAAATGTAGTGCAAGTGCTCAATTGTAATTTCACTCTATCGGGTGACCATCGGGGTCAGTCTAACTCCCCATTTGCATCTTTTTTTTTTTTAGGATTTGATGTGTTTTGGGGTTTTGCAGAGTTCATTTGTTTTGTAGGTTACAGGAAAATTTGTGATCTTCTAATGACATACATGTGACCAACAAAGTGAATACTAGTAAACATCTTGCGACACTACAAAAATCAGTTTACTAAGGTTTAAGTAGTCATGGAGCACCCAAAAATAGTCTCCAGCACCCAGGCACCTCGATTTAATCCAAGCACCCTAGTCCAGGCATATCCGATAGTCACACAATTTTTTGAGCATGGTTGCGATAGTTTCCTCCTCCTGTTCATCAATTTTCAATTCGACATACTTCAAGATTCAATTGTGAAATCAGCTAAGTCTTCTATTTCCTTCTCTTGCACCTAGGGTTTTAATTTTTTCTAGCTTATTTCTTAGGTCAAATCTATACTTTATTTTTATTTATTGCATTGTGACTCTGAAATATCTAGGGTTTTACAAATTTCAATATTTGTTAAATCATTTGGTGAACCCATCCTTCAAATACTCTCCTTCTAGGTATTTTTTTTCTTCTTCCATCATGGCTCAATATTATCACAAATATCTGAAGCCCACCTTCAAGAGCTCAATGATCATCTTGTTGAACATCCTCAAGATCTAGATCTAATTTTATTCACTACTCATGAGGATGCCACCAATTTGGCTAAGCTTAATGTTCCCGCATTCATCCCATGTTTTATGCCATTGCTACTCAACCCCTTACTTCCACTCTTCCACCTACTTCTATTGTTCCCATATTTATTCCTACTCCTACCAATCACTTCACTCCACCTCTTGTTTCTCACACACAAAAGTCTCTTCCATTAGCACTCAAGACCTAGCCTCTCTCTATTATGATCTCCAAGTTCAAATTCATCAACTACAACAGGATACTTCTCATGCATCTCCATCTCTTGATTCCACTTTTCTTCTTCATACTCCTTTCACACCCGACCATTTCTACCTATCCACTTCCTCCAAATTTCATCACCCCTAAGCTTCCCACCTTCAATGGCCATGGTGATCCTCAAGAACATCTCCAAGCATTTCATGTGGTATGTCTAGATTATATGATGATGATCACATTATTAGCAAATATCTTTCCTACAAGCCTCCAAGATTATGTAATGTGTTGGTTCTATGATCTACCTGTCCACATTCGGTAACATCATTCACACATTTATCGATACTTTTCTCATGCATTTTTCAATCAATATCGGTTATAAGATCTCCTATGCTTAACTTGTGCAAATTAAACAAGGATCTAATGAGCATCTAGTGATTATGTTTATGATATAAGAAAAACTTAGCTAAGATATCTAATGTCTCTGGACTCTGAATTACAAGATCTATTTGTCAAAGTCTCTTACCACCTCTACAAGAGAGCAGTCATCTTTGAGACCTCTCCATCATTTGATCAATTATGCCATACTCTTAAGCTACATGAAAGAAAATTATCTATCTATGGGAAAGCTTAAATATCATGTGAAGGCTTCATCTTCAACTTGTTTTCAAAGAAAATCAAATTTCAAGCCATCTACTAAGCCCATTAAAGAAAAAATTATTAATGTTGTTACTACTCTTAAGAAGCTTCAATGGATAACCTCAAAGCATACATTCACAAAAATTGCTTTGCTCCACATATTCTATTACCACAACTTGTTGAGAGAAAAATTATTATGCTTCCTCCTCCACTCAATTTGGATCCATCTTGACCTAAAGGATGCAATTATAATGAAAATTTTAGATGTGACTATCATCAATGCATTGGGCATTCTACAGATCGATGTTTCAAATCTGACATCTTATTCAAGATCTCATCGACAATAATGCAATCAAGCTCCCTGAGCCTTTGGCATCTACACCGGTCAATGAAAATAAAAATCTCAAAATATTTAATGATCCTCTCCCTAAGCATGACAAGCAAAAATGGTTGATTCTTCATCTAATCATACATATCACATTGTGCCTCCTCCTTCATCGGGGCCCTTGATTTTCTAGTTGCACATACTAAGGCATCTCTACCATTCATCACATTCTTTGATCATGATTTTCATGCTACATTTTCTTTTGATACATTACATATCAATGCTTCTATCAGATCTTATGCTATCAACAATACTATGATCAGCTCATCATCTCCTCTTTGTGTGTGTGTTCTATTGCAGCTCTCCTAATGCTATCAATTATCCACTCTTACAAATATCATATCCAATTCCCAAATTCTATGGTTATGTCAAGCTTCCAATCACAATCAGGCCTCTCACCATGCTTGTGCCATTTATTTTGGCACCTTCAATCAAAGGTTATGACCTGCTCTTAGGTCTTCCTTGGCTCCGTGCTACTCAAGCTATATATTTTCCATGACTCATTTATGTCTTAAGTTCATTCATGATAAGAAAGTTGTATCTATCCAAGGTGTTCCATCATCCACTCCATTACCTCACCTCCTCTTGAGGTTTCCATTGCACTCATGCTAGAGAATCTAGGTCCCTAGTGACCTCTCAAATCTAAAGCACAATCTACTCCTAGCTCTCTTATTCACACATGACCTACTCGGTCTCATCATCGGTCCACTAGTCCATCATCTCATCTAGGTCCTAGGTCCACTCAAGACGGTTCCTTCACATAGTGCACATCACCTCCTTAGTCTCCTTCACATAGGTGCACATCACCTCCACAGTCTCCTTCACACAGTCATCACATCACCTCCCAGGTCTCCTTCACATAGGTATTCATCACCACCTAGTCTCATGCACATAGGTCTCATTCACCTATACATCATTTATCTCATACATCATCGATCAGAGCATGGTCACACAGCCTTTATCTCCACAAGCATTGGATGGAGGACCCTTTCCCTTCACTTTCATCGATAGCTTACTTATCATTATACACTTGGGGGCATCATGCTTACTCTCCCCCCTCTAGCATTATCAGGTGTCTCACATTTCTACTATTGCACTTTGTGTTTCACATCTAGTCTATCTCATGCATCATACACACATTGATACACATAACTTGTATCATCATTACCCTATGACACACTCTCATGCTAAGGTTCACACTTGAATGTTGAGGGCATACTACATTCATGAACCTCACATCATACACATGACACATTTCACACTCTGCACATTCATGACACATCTTTCTAGCATCACATTCTCACACATCACACTACCCTATGATGCACTCTAGTTCCATGGTTCATACTCAACTACTGAGGGTATAAATCTGAAATGAACCTCACCACACTCATTCACTCTTTCACTCTTTATGCTTCATTGATCATATCTTTCTAGCACACATATTCAAACCATTTCTTGATGATGCACTCTTGTTCTATGGTTCATTCTTGAATGTTGAGGGTCTTTTATAAATGAACCTCATCTCATGCTCACACACATTCACTCGGGGGGCACGCTACTCTATCACACTCACTTTTCATTCATTCCATTCACATTCACAACATACTACATATCTTGGTTGCACATATTCTTGTTTTGCTTATACTAGTTACATGTACACTTTTACTTTCATGTTAGACATATATTTTGTATGTCATTATCTTTTCTATATACACATGCATGTTCACTTGTTCTCTAGTTGTGAATGCATACTTTCTACAAATCTTTACATGTCAACATGGATGTTTGGCATTGTACCTCTTACTAGTCCCTTGGAGAGGCTCTTGGGCATCTACTTTTGTACACACTACAAGTGTTATTGTTTCATTTTATACTACTTCATATTCTTACTAGCACACTATTCATCGATATATACACATCTTGACATAATTTTTATCTTTCTAACATGTTAATGGGTGCTTCATGTGCAACATTTGTTTCACAGAACTATTTTCCACCATGGTTGTCTACTTTTACTTTACTTTGTTTTATGTTTTTCCTCATTGTATGCCATTGTTTGCGGGCTATGCCCTATGTCTTGCTTGTTCATTTCTTATATGTTTTGGCTGCTTTGGACCTGATTGTCTTGTGACATTGTGAGTGATGTCCCATGTTTGAAACCCACTTTTCGTGGTCTACATTGTCTTCTTGCTTGCTAGATTACACATTGTCTTTTATATGTGTATTTGTCTTGATTTCACTAACACATGTTTTTAGCCACTTTGTTTGCATGTGCCTTGGTTTCTACCATGCACATTCCCTCTCCCCTACAAGGCATTAGTTTCATATCATTTCCGGTCTCTCCTTTGGGCCACATCCTCCTAGCGATGTCACATGCACCCCAAATGAGGGGGCATACATTGGGTGAATCAATCACCCCATTTTGCAGTACATAGTCACACATAATACATGCACATTAAAAGAACAAACAAATTTCTACAAGACACAAAACATCCCATATTCTAACTTGGGTCCTTAGTTTAGCACATACTTCAACGCCCAGATATAGACATGAGCACTGGGTGCTCCTAACCCTTCTGGTGCACCTATGACTAGGGGGAAGTTACATATTTTTTCTCATATGAGGATAGTTTTCAACAAGTTTACATAGAATAGTTTTACAAGCAACAGCACAATCCTCTAGCAATAACATGCATTTATCTTCTTTTTTTTTTTTTTGGATCGAATTGGATCGAAATGGATCAAACTAGAACAAAAAGGATCACACCATTTGTAGTGGTGTATAAATTTTGGGAAGAAGCAATAGGGATGGAGAATAACACTAGACCTTTCTCCAACACTTCTTCTCGTGGCTTCCAAAAAACACACTTGGCATGTGCCCAAATGAGATCACCATGAGAAAAAATTGCACTTAGTGTGAGATCACCAAAAAAATCATTCTTCTACAACATTTTAGGACACTTTCTATCCTTTTCACTTCATCATAGATCAAGTGCACATGTACACATTTTCACATTTTCACATTTTTACATACTTGGATCAAATTTTCATATACACGACTTTGACTACTCTTTTGCTCTTCTTTTTGTAGATTCATCCTTATAATTAGAAATTCTCAAGCACAACACAAACACAAAAATGACAATGACAATAGTGTAACATGGTACACACATTACACTTTTCACCCCTAGGGTCACTTCCTCTTTCCTATCTTAGCTTCCACGCTTCATTTTCATCACTCCACGCTTTTTCTTATCTCCTCGGCATGTTTTCGCCATTGATCTACATGGTTATTAGGTACGCATATTTTATCTATTTATGTTATTGATTATTCACTCAACAACATAAAGTGGGGGAAATGTAGAAACTAAATCACATACTTTAGGTACATTTCTAGGTCCTAATCACATACTACTATTATTCATATGATTCCTAAGTGATAAAACTATCAATTGACAGACTATCTTTGGCCTTTTTTTTGTGTTTCATGTCTTCTTTTTAGCCTCTTACACCCTACATTCTAGACCAATTGATACTTTATTGTTTTATCTTTTATGACTCTGGACACTAGCGCCCAACTAGACGTCGGTGCCAGTGCCCTCGTCCCCTTTGGGTGCCCCTGACCTCTCTTTACTTTACTCGCTCCTTTTGGGCATCTTTTATCTTTTGGGAATCTTGTTTTCTTATGGGTTAGCCTTTTAGTTTTAATTGTGAAATTCAAACAAGGGAATCATATAAATATAAAGCTATGTGACCATAATAAAGGACCAAGCACTAAGCATCTACTATCACCACCTAAGGTTGCATCCAAATGCATTTCAAGAGCATCAAAGCATCCATCTAGCACTCACTCAAGGGACAAGGGAATTCACTTTACGTATACATGCATAGGAGGGGAAGTTTATTTTGACATCCACACATCTATTTACATTTCTACATCTAGTTATCGCTCATTATCAAATGCATCTTGCATAAGAGCCAACTAGGGCACGATTCTTGCACACACTCAAGAACTACATGGAGTCTGAAATGTAGTGCAATGCTCGGTCATAAATTCACTCTGTCGGGTGACCATCGGGGTCAATGTTGAGCTGAGGAAGTATAACTCAAAGATGAAAGTGTATAAGGCTTGGGCATGCAAGAGCGTGCGTAGATATAGAAAAACATGAGCACGCCCAGGAACAGGTTGAAAACAAGACTTAGCCACTTTTGCAAACTAAGGCTATTTTTGGAACATGGAGTGTAGAACACGTAAAAGTATGGAGACTTGTAGGTTACGCCAATTCTATTTTGGAGAAGTGGAAGATCGAGTGCCATGCAGAGTTTAGAGTTATTAATAGGATTTGTACTAGGAGTTAACTTTAGGAGATCTATTATTAGCACTTGCATACTTTTGTATATTTATGTAAGGGCACATGGCTATTATCATCATGTAACCTATTTTTGGAAGGTTCTGGTGAAGGTAAATTCCCCACCCCTATTAATATGTATTAATTTACAAATTTTAGGTAATCCGATGTTTTGTAGAGTTATGTTATTGGTTTGTAGGCGTGCATGACTCATGGTGACATTATTATGATGTATGAAGCTTATGTGTTTTACAGTATTTAATGGAATGGATCATATTGGCTGGATATTGGTGTTGGATATAACTGAGCAAGGATCTTGTATGGTAAAACTAATTATAGTGATTGTTTAGTTATTCCTTCATATGGTTTAGATCTAGATCTGGTTTATGAATTGTGATTTAATTGATTATCTATTACTTAAACTCGGATTATAATTGTAATCATGCTAACATATTGAACAAGCTTCTCTAAAGAGGGACCTGGTACCCTTACGCACTTTGGGTGAGTGCAGTTCACGCCGAGTGATGTTCTAGTGCACCTTGGGCTATTTACAGTGAATTCTAGGCTACATCATTGGTTCCATTATCGTAGGCCTCTTTTCGGTTATCGACATGATGTTGCATGATGAAGATGTACCACCTAACCTTGTCCAGTATTGAGAGTGGTTAGATAATTAGAAGAGGAGTATGCTTACAAATTCGCCACTCGACCTAAATTTAAGTGCACGCGTGGGTTGAAAAAAATTCTATGACGTGTTGTATGAAACATTCTTGACCATCTTTCCTATAGAGTTGTATGAGTGGTTAGTTGCTTACGCGTCTAAAAGAGAATTGGAGGTTTCACACGCTTGTTTAGACGCAGGAAGAATTCCAGGCCTTGTATGATGCAGATCTGATTTGGACGTGCTTTGTGGATGTTTGGTTCCATGGTGTTTTGAACAACTATATTCTTGAGTATGTAGTATCCACTTACTCTTTCCTGGAATTTGTTGTGCTCCAGTTTTTGCGCAAGCCCAGAGGATCTCATTTGCATGGTATTCCTTTGGCAATAAAGATATTGATCGTAACCTTGGATTTATAAGAGAAGCCTATGGCTAGTTAAACCCCACCATGCACGGGGAAGGAACAGATTTGGTAAGGATGGTGGACCTAGCGACAAAGAGATAGAGAGAAGACGTGCGGCTTAAGTTTAATGAAGCACACAAGAGGGATCTAATGTAGTAGTGAGAGATCATGGAAAGAATGGCGTTGTAGAGGGAGATGGCTCATGAAGGATTTGGATCTCACAAAGAGCATGTGGAGCCAGAGCATCTGTAAAACCCCCATTTAGGAAAGCATGGCAAAGAACCCTCCTCGGCTTTAGATGAAGGTGCATTGGGAGAGAGATTGTGGACCGTGGGTGTGCATCTAAACTTACCTAGCGACCTATCCTTTGTGCTTGGTTTTACAAATTCTACAGTAGTTAATAGTAAGCAAGCTAGTGTGAGCAGTAGATTTGCAGTAGATAGAGTCAATTTGTAGTCAAGTTCAGGATTTAATTAGGGAGCTTATTCATTTATGATGTAATTGTAATCTTTTTTATTTAGAGGACCTATTGAAGGTATCTTTTTACGCACGTCGTCGAGAATATAATGTGGGCCCGCAAAATGTTGGCATAACATCTAGAAGTAACACAACTTCGTAGACTATGGGATTCCAGTTTATCACAACTTTTAACACATAAGGTAGTACATCCTCTCGGTCCATTACCCACTATCGGAGGCGAGAGGATTAGGAGGGTCAAGTGGCTCAGGCATTGATAGATCTAGTGGCTCGGAGGCAAAGGAAACATAGGTATTGGATCTAGTGCGTAAGGTCCGCACCAACCCCAGTAAATTTATATGGAGATGTCTCTTCGTCTTCCGAATGCAGAGGCATTGAAGATGTGCTAAGCATGTGCATATGTGTGAGATACTATGGCGCATGAAAGGGATTACTACTCCAGAGCGCAAAGTGAGTCAAATTCTAACTACATTGCAGGGGCGCGCACATAGTTGGGATAGAAAGTTTGACCCTAACAAGACTTGTGTAGATTATACTACACTATGAGATGCTTTCTTGAAAGAGTTTTACATCCCTGAGTTTGAGTAGAAGAGCATCAGCGCGTTGAAAGATATTAAGTAGGGAACTACTGAAAGTGTTTGGGAGTATGATGCACGATTCAAGACTCTTTTGTCCAATTTGTATTAGGACATACACGTGAGCCAACATGCCCAGTGATTTTTTGGAGGACTGATCATGCCTTTTATAAGGGAACTTTCATATAATACTTATACAGATCCACGTGAGGCACTTGAGGTAGCTCACGCGCCGAGGTGGTAGGAAGTGTAGACACTAGAGTGAGCCCATTCTTGGAAGCTCAGTTGTAGTGTTGGCTAAAAGCGATTAGAGAAATTGTTGGATAATTCAAAGCACATGAGACACATAGTGTGATTTGGTGCACATATTGTGAAGTGGAAGGGCATACTAAGAATAGTTATCCTCGAGGAAATTAGTGTGCTCCTTGTTGCTAAATCGTGATATCTATCACTTGGACCACGATTTATGTTAAGGTGCCCATTGTTACAGTAGCGCGATAAGAAATAACATGTCTTATTCTTTGCAAGATTTGTAGTTCTTCCACTCATGATATTGAAGATTATAGGTTGATTGATCAGATACATGATGTCATTGATATTGGTGTATGACAAATTGGTATTGCAAATAATTCTAAGGAGAAAGGTGAGCATCATGACCATGATCATAATGAAGGGCATTTTGATGGCGCCGCGATAGAGGTTGGGGTTATAGAGGGGGATTAGAGATTGAGGTCACAATGGTGGAAGAAGTGATTTCCCCATGGAACTTGTTATACATGTGGATCACCTAATCACTACTGTGCAAGTGTCCACAGAACATTTTTTTCTCTTTCTGTGGAAAGAACCATAGTTATGAAGAGTTCACAGACTTATATGAACATTTGAGTAAGAAACACAAGAAAAATAGCAAGGTGCATGTATGGTTAGAGTGCAATACACGTGTAGAAGACCAGTGGATGCCAAAATTGGCATTAGATCTTGAGTTGGTACATGTAAAGATTACTACAATCGTTGAGGCTACGTGTGCTAAGGAAACTCTAAAACAAAAGCCTATCATTACTAAGGAGGAGGTGACCCTATCCATCGAAGGAGGTTTATCAAGAAACCATGGAGGTGATTCAGAATTTATAGGGTGAGATATAGTGTTTGAAAGAACAGTCGTGGAAGTTAGAACATAAGAAGGTAGTTGAGCTCCATCAGATGGATGTTGATGATCTAAAGGAGGTTTGCAAGATGTTGCGCCAAGACAAAATTGTTCTATTATTGGGGAATTGGTTGAAGGGAAACACTCGCACACTAATATTGAGTATGAAAGGAATATTTTTCATGCAAACCTCCCTCCTCATATCCTGGATTATGACAAGCACATCACTTTGAATGTTATTGTTGATGGTTAGATTTTGAGTAATATCTTGATTAACACAAGCACAGAAGTGAATGTCCTCACTTTGGATGCATGGGTTCAGATGGGAAGACCACCATTATAGCCATATTATAATGTGTTGTTTATGGAAAACTGAACGAAGGCCACGCCAATTGGGGTTTTGAAAGATGCATCAATTACTATACAGGGGGCCAAGTTTATTAGGGACTTTGAAGTCTTAGTGCTTGCAGAAGCGGATAGATTTCCAACATTACTTAGGTGCCCTTGGTGTTATGCAAACAACGTTGATTTTTGCTTCAATAAGGGGTATATCAGTTTTGAAAACAAGGAGAAATGTGTTATTATTACTTTTATGGACTGAAAATCGACACCTTATGTGGAGCCCTTAAGTGAAGAAGACACGAACAGAATTTATGTGTGTGCCATTCAAGATATGGAAGTTCTTGAGACATCAAAAGAAGGGTTCTCCAATGGGATGATGCACAATCTATGAGTGATACTAAAAGTGTTTCATGTGACAACTGGGCACATGGTACTTATGAAATGATTGGGAGAGAGAGAGAAGAAGTGCGAGTTATGCATGTAAGTAGACCGCATAGTATCAGGCTTTCGGAAGTAGTAAGGCACCGAGGTACAACGGTGACGAGAATCCTGAAGTATTCTTGTTTGCTATGGAAGTTCGGTGGGAATGTCAAGTGGAAAGAAGGAATATGCTAGTAAATACTTTGCACGGGACTACAACGTGCTGGTGGATGGTTCACAAGGATAATATTTTGGAATGGAGAGAAGTGAGAATCGTTTTACCTATTTGATTTCACAGGAGCAATACACCTACTTAGATTTGTGAATTTCATGGTAATGATCTTGTTCAGCACCACGTTCAACACTATGAGATACTCTAGATAGAGGGGAAAGATGCTTTACCACCTTCGTTGTGGGTACACAAGCTCTATTTTACCTTGTGAGGCTGCGCGCGTGCATGGTATATCTATGTAGAGTTGAATAGAGAGACTAGAAATTGGAAAGAACTTACTACGTGTATGATTCAAACCTTTGATTATTTTTCCACTAAACCTCCGATGAATGAGGCGTTACAAGTTATGAAGAACTTAACTATGGGATATAGTGAAAAGGCTGAGGAGCTACATTAGCAATTATCAGGTGAGTCGGACCTAGGGCGTGGTTTGAAGAGGAAGAGGCAGATGCGGGATAGCTTGGGTGCGCCTACCTAGAAAGAGAAAAGGGTAAGATGGTCTATATAGTTGATGATGAAGAGGTGGAGAACTTGGATATCGAGCACACATTGGGTACACGTGAGGTCTTGGATAGTGTAGATGAGAAGGCACGTGTGTATCATGTGCCTATGAAGACCTAGAAAGTGAACATTGGAACGGATGTTGAACCTAAGGAGGCTATCATTGAAGATTATTGGTCCGGCATTAAATTTGCTAAGATAATTGAGCTACTCTGTGACTTCCAGGATTTGTTCTCTAGGGATATCATGAATTGAAAGGGGTACATGAATCTTTGGGTGTGATGAGAATCAAGCTAAAAGAAGATGTGTGCCTAGTTAGAAGAGACATTACATGACGAATCCTAACCTACGCGTCAAAGTAAAAGAAGAAATTGATAAGATGTTGAATTCTAGAATCATTGATCCCATCGAGGAGTTATAATGGGTGAGCCCTATGGTGATCAGTATCAAAAAGTATGGAAGAATCATAATTTGTGTGGATTATAGGGAGTTAAATGTTACATGCGTAATTGATCCCTTTCCCACACTATTTACTGAGGAAATTGGTGGTCGTTGGGTGCAAGAACTACTCCTTCACCGATGATTTTTTTGGTATCATTAGGTGAGGATAACAAAATAGGATCAAGAGAAGACAAATTTCACCACCAAATGGGGAAGTTTTGCATACATGGTTATGCCCTTTTAAATAAAGAATGCACCTGCAGTATTTTCATGCATAGTTGTACAAGCATTCCAAGATTTTATTCATAAGTTCTTATAGGTGTGTTTAGATGATTGGATGGTCTACAGACTTGTGAAAGATCGATGTGATAATATGAGGCTCATGTTTTAGAGATGTTGGTAGTTGAGCATCTCTTTAAACATGACGAAGTTCTAGTTTGCCACACCCTTTGGAATCTTACTACAACACATCATCTCTAAGGAAGGTTTCTTTAGTGGACCCGCTAAGGTTGTTGTTATTTTGAGCTTAGAGAAACAAACTAGCCAAAGCGAGGTGCACAGATTCTTGGGGCACATAGGATACTACACAAATTTTATCAAGGTTTATGCCAAGATTGTTGCAACCTTAGAGGAATTGTTAAAATGGAAAGGATATTTCTATGGGGTGAGATGCGCAGCAGCGTGCGTTTGAAACACTTAAGGAGAGGCTTACTACAACACCTATTTTGCACTTTCCTTCATGTTCCAAGCCATTTCACGTTCATGTGGATGCCTCTAGCATGGCCATTGGTGTAATATTAGCCAACCCTAGAGAAGGGATTGTCAATCATCCTATTTTATTCACTAGCAGAAAATTAACTCCGGTGAGAACATAATTACATGACTACAGAGCATGATGTGTTTTCTATGATCTATGTGCTCCATAAGTTTCGAAAATACTTGTTGGAAACACCTTTCAAATTTTATACAAATCATATGGCATTGAATTATTTGGTAAATAAGATTGTTTTATAGGGGCGCATATGTTGTTGGGTTATATTATTTCAGGAGTTTAACTTTATAGTGGTGGTTAAGCCAGGTAAGAGTAATTCTGGTCCAGACCATTTATCAAGGATTCAATCAGGAGAGGACACACAGAGCATTAAGGACACAATGTCAAATGTATAGTTATTCAGGTTAAACCGTGCGCCCTCAAACTTAAAGGATATTGATGTCTTCTTACATACAGTGTGGCGCCTGAGGGAATGAAGGCTTTATAAAAGAAACCACTTACCATTCACATTGCACCGTACATGTTAATCAATGGATATTTATATAAGTTAGGTCATGATGAATTTTTACGTCGGTGTGTACTTGAGCATGAACGGAAACAATTATGGAGGAGGCTCATGGTGGTATTGCAGGTGGGCACTATGTAGGGGATGCCACTGCACACAAGATTGTACTATCTGGTCTATGGTGGGAAAAATTATACAAGGATTGTAAAGAATATTGTAAGGCATGTGACCATTTTCAGCACCTTGGTAATCTTGGGCATAGAGATGAGATGCCTTTGAGGCCTATTACTAGTTCAGAACCTTTTGAGAAGTGGGCAATTGAATTTTGGGCCCTATCTCCCTAGTTGTGTGCAGGATAGGATCGCATTATATTATAACTTGTACATATTATCTTACAAGGTGGGAAACAGTGGCACCTACAAAAGATTACACAACAACTACAACAACAAGGTTTCTATGGGAAAATATTATTAGCAAGTATGGATGTCCTTTAAGTTTAACAAGTGATAGGGGTACTCATTTCCTTAATGAGACTATCAGATATTATTAGATGAATTTATGGTTACACACCATAGAACAAAATCCTGTCATCCTTAGGAAAATGGAACTACGAGGCCTTTAAAAAGATCTTGAGCCATACCTTGACAAAAATTTTGATGTTGGAACAAGAGATTGGGATGATAAAGTCTCTATTTTACTTTGGGTGTACGGGACAATCTGTAAGAGGTTGTATAAAGCAACACCATTTCAATTGGTGTTTGGTACAAAAGCGTTCTCTCTATGGAATTCTTGTTACCTTCTTTGTGAATTGTGCACACATGAGGTTTAGTTTGATGATGAGCAAGCACTTGAAGAACGTATTGAAAAACTCATGCAACTGGATGAGAGGCATGTCATAAAGCATGTTGGTGTCGAAAGAAAGAAAAGTCTAGGCAGAAAGCATGACATGATAGGAACATCAAGGATAAAAGCTTGAGGTTGGGAAAATGGTACTTCTGTATGATTCAAAGTTTTTGTGCCACCCTGGGAAACTTAAGGTGCATTGGTTGGGACCGTATGTTATCACTAATATACTTGATTTAGGCCCTAGATGGAACAAGGTTTCCCGGTTACTTCAACGGGAGTAGGATGAAGCCCTACTATAAATAATTCTTCTTGGTGTTTGTAATAAGGCATTATTGCCATTTAGATTAGATTTCCTTAATGCATTCCCTTTATATGTGTTTCCTTCCTTGCTGTTATGCTTTGTCAATTTAGTTTAGTTTTTGTGTAATAAGCGCACTTGCGTGATGTGTGAAGCTTATTACTATCTAAGTGTTTTCATACACAGAGGACTGCACATACCCTTAGTGTGGGGAGATAAAGAAGGATCAATTGGTGCCTTATCTTGGATTATAGTGCATGATAAATAAAAACTCACCGTGACCGAGAGAAGAGACAAGTTTTGGACAAGAATATTTTCAAGGAAATTTCTCAAAGGTAAGACCATGCGTGGAAGGATAGATGCTCGGTATAGATAACGCAAAGTAGGCCGTAACATTGGAGACTACTTAGGAAGAGTCATGTTGGATAGGTACTTCAGCGCAGGGAAGCGTGGGGAGAGGAGATTTTGGCAAAGAAGTAGTGGACGTGCTAGAAGGTTATAACTAAGGCGTGAAAATATGAGGTGTGCAAGAAAGATGGCAACGCGTGGAGAAGCAAAAATGTAGAATTAATGTTGTACACGGTGGTAGATGGGAGTAAATGTGAAGAATTTTTCAATTCACTATAAGTTCGGTGTTTGTAATTTCAATGTTACCTTGTATTGTTAAAGTTGTCGAGTGTGAAGTGTGAAGGAGAGCTATAGATGAAAAGCAATATGAAGATAGACAAGCTAGGTGAGATCAAAGAAAATTATTGAGAATCATTTGGCACGGATGGGTGAGGTTCAAAGGCGGTGGTGTGTGTGCTTTGAGAAGGGTTTCATGTGACTAGGGTTTGAAGATGGAAGAGGAAAGATAGGGTTTGACATATCGTAGGGTCTGGTTTGTACTCGTGGAAAACAGAATTCAAAGGTGATAATTTGAAAGTTACAGAATGCCAAATTAGGTGAGAAAGGAAGTATGGCACCACGGCAAGCTCCAGTTGTTGCGGTAGAGGCCGCGAAGTGGCAGAGAGGACTGGTTGGTCAAAAAAATTATCCAAAGGGAGTAATTGAAGGATAACCTTGGACAACTAAGATAACACAAAGTGTAAGATTTCAGACATTAACCATAGATCAGACAAGTGCATGAAGGATATCACCGATGAGGTCGTTAGAAAGACTAATCAAAGGATGACAGATGAATATCGGGTGTTAGATGACTTTGTCATAAAATTACTTAAAAGTGTAGGGCTTTTGCAAATCCTTGAGTTACCTTACTTCAGGAAGCCTAAGAAATTATATCATTGGATCATGTCACGAGTACACGAAGATTTCTTTTACTTTCTTTGATAGAAGAATGTGGATTACCGCTAAGCTAATTAGAAGGGCAAGCTGGGTTGTGGGACTCTAGATGGGAGATTGTAGGTGACTTATCAAATGATGAGGGAATTAATACAACGGCTGTTGCACTTATGTACAAGAAGGGGGCTGAGCGTTCAAGGTAAACAATATTGATGACATGGCTGAGGTTGCAGACAACCGGTGGGCAGCAAGCTAGGTGCCTCGAATGTTGGAATGAGGTAAATCAGCGTTGGTTGCACATAGCGCACAAAATGGCCAATATCCTCGGGATTTTATAGAATAAAGGCGTAATATGACTCTTGATTAATTAAAGACTCGTAGTTGTAGATATTCTTGATAAGACAAATAAAGTGCTAGGTGGTTATTATGCATTTGAAATAGAATTCGGAAGGAATATATAGAGTTGATCCCGCCCGGTGGAAGAGCGGGGCATGAGTAGTTCCTCATTCTTTTGTACAAGTACTTACCTATTCTTTTATTCATTATTCTTTATTTTTGGATATATTAGTGGTGATTACCCATTTCTGGGGGCGGAAATGACTTTAGTGTGGGGTAATGTATAGTTGAGGAAGTACAACTAGAGGATGAAAGTGCATAAGGCTAAGGCACACGAAGCAGGCGCATGGGAGCACACGTAGATATAACAAAACATGAGTGCGCCCAAGAATAGGTTGAAAACATGAGTTAGGCACTTTTGCAAACTAAGGCTATTTTTGGGACATGGAGTGTAGAGCATGCAAAAGTATGGAGACTTGCAAGTTATGCTAAATATATTTTGGAGAAGTGAAAGATCGAGCGCCATGCATATTTTAGAGCTATTAATAGGATTTGTACTAGGATTTAACTTTAGGAGATCTATTATTAGCACTCACATACTTTTGTATATTTATGTAAGGGTGCATGGTTATTATTAGCATGTAGCCTATTTTTATAAGGTGCGTAGGCGGTGAAGGGAAACTCCCACCCATATAAATATCTATTGATTTGTATGGTTTAGATAATCTGATTTTTTAGAGTTATGTTGTTGGTTTGTACGTGTGCATGACTCATGGTGACATTATTATGTTGTATGAAGCTTCTGCTTTTTTACTGTATTTAATGGAATGGATCATATTGGCTAAATATTGGTGTTGGATATAATCGAGCAAGGATCTTGTATAGTAAAACTAATTATAGTAATTTTTAGTTATTCCTTCATATGGTTTAAATCTAGATCTAGTTTATGCATTGTGATTTAATTGATTATTTTTATGGGCTGGATTATACTTGTAATCATGCTAACATCATGAACAAGCTTCTCTAAAGACGGCCCTCGTTAACCTTGTGCGCTTCAAGTGAGCACTCGGTTCGGGATGAGTGATGTGTCGGCGCTCCTTGGGCTATTTACGGTGAATTCTAGGCTATATCAGTCAATCATAATCCCCATTTGCATCTTTCTTTTTAGGATTTTATGTGTTTTGGGGTTTTGCAAGAGGTCACTTGTTTTCAAGTTCAAGTGAACTTTGTGATCTTCCAAACGACATATCTGAGCAACTAAAAGTGAATACTTGTGAACATCTTACGACAATACAAAAATTAGTTTATGAGGTTATGAGTAGTCATGGGCACCCAGAAGCGATCTCCAGCCTCCCAGACACCCCTAACCTAATCTAGGCGCCCCCATCCGGGCATGTCCAAAGATCACACAATTTTTTAAGCATGGTTGCAACGGCTGTGATTTTCAGCCTTACTGTTCAATAGTCTTCCAATCCAACATACTTTGGGATTCATTGCGAAATCAAATAAGTACTCTATTTCCTATCTTGTACCTGTGGTTTCAATTTTTATATAGCTTATTGTTTAGGTCATATCTATACTTCATTGTTTATTATTTTTTTTGTGACTATGAAATATCCAGGGGTTTTACAAACTCCAACATTTTTGAATCAATTATCACATGATATTGTTGTTTGGTAAGAATATTACTTCTTTAGCACTCTGTTTTGATATGATATTGTTCGTGAAATAATTTTGCAAGCATTAGGATGCTAACTCTTATTGAAATGTTTTTTATTATTGGTAAATAGTTTTGAAGGGACTATACCTGTTTACATAGAGGGCCTAAAAGCCAGATAAAACATGAAGAGGTTCCACAAAAAAGGATCAACATCCAGAATAGGCATTAAATCCAATAGTAACCGAAAGAGAGTTACTAAAGAAAAGTAAAACAGAGCGTGCGTTGCAACAAAGCAGCGAAAAACAACAAAAAGTATGATGAAAAGTAGCATCTACAATGAAGACCTCCTTTACTTCTTGGCAGCTCTGTTAATTCTGGACTTAATATTTTTAGTGATGTGAAAAAAGCCATTATTGTCATGTGTGTGGGGTCCTTAGCATCCAACTTTGATATGGTTTGACTGCTTTCCTGGTCCGTTCCCCAAAGAGTGTCTCGGATCTCACTAAGCGTAAACGCTACGAACATGTTGTTCAAGGAAATCATTGATGCATTAAAAATTTCCATGTTGTGATCATGGCGATCCTTTTCTCTCCCCAGACGATTGTCCAAGGAGTTTAGCTTTTTGTAGATGTCCTCAACTTGCTTATTGCCAAGGTCAGTATCCTCATCCATCTTCCTTTTTCCTTTTTGATTGGCTGAATGTTGCACTTCTTCTTTCAGTTGCATCATTTCATTTTCCAAAGCTTCCAACCTTTGGGAAGTACTTTTTCCCTCTTTTTGTAAGGTCTCTTCTTGGCCTGCACTATTGATGTGTAATAAGTTTTGGACATCTTCCAAATCCTGATTGTTGCGAAGAACTCTACGAAACAAGGGTGTTCAATTTGGGCTTCTTATGGTTCTTTGTTTTAGGCTTGGTCGTGGTGGAAGGGATGGGGGTGGGGGTAGTGGTGGTAGGAAAGAGTGGAACGGTGTTGGGGGATGATGGGAGACTGGGGTATTTGGAAACACAGAGCTTGTGCAACAAAAGGATAAGGCCTTGATGTAGGGGAATAGCACGGGAATGCTTCTGGAAATCCAAGATGGAGTGTTTGAGGGAGTTCAAAAGATAATGTGGGAAGCAGACAGTGATTTTCCTACGGAAATGGTTTAGGAACACCAGGTGTTTAATAGGAACTGTAACATATCTCCCTTCTAAAGAGATATACTAGACCATCATTCGGGTGATTTCATCAAAGGGCGAGGGGATAGAACTTACCCTCAATCCCGCAGTAACAAAAACTAGCTCCTCGTTATCAGCAGAAAACTTCTTCTCCTCAACATTTTTGTCGATCCTCTTATTGAAGAAATGGAAGCCATCCATCTCTAGGCCTGTAGCTTCAGCAATTAGCTCTTCATTAACAGTGATTTTATGTCCTCCATACTCCACTTTTCGATCTTTCCAATCCATAGTGAACTGGACCGAAATGCTCTGATCGTGTCCCTAAATTCGATCAATGAAGTTTGTGATTCCACCCTTCTTGAGGAGGTTCCATAGCTCCTTGTTGCTCTTCCATTCCGGGTCATTGTTGGGTTCTAACTGGCATGGGGCTCCTCCCATTTTTTCCTCTCTGAAATTACTGCAAATCTTGTCCTCAAAACCCTTGTTTGAACTGCTATTTGAAATGCAATTATCTTTCTACCTGTCCCGAGTTTAAGAGTTCTACACACTTGTTGGGAGTAATGAAATTTAATGTGGCCATAGCTTACATGATATTTCCCACATGTGTGATCTTTTATCCCCTCTAAAGCCCACTCCAATTTATCATTATCCTTACTACATACTTGAGTGCCCATAAATATCTGCTTTAATGTTGCTTTGTACCTTCTCAGGGATGTGATTAACATTATCCCAAATAATTAGATTATTATTTATGCCATGATTAGCCAATGCATCAGCAACCTTATTTCCCTCTCGGTATGCATGTTTGATTCGGATATTTTTGAAGGTTTGACAAATGCTTATAGATTCCATGATGAAATCCTTGATATTCCAGCTAGGAGGCGAAGACTGATTTAGATGATTAATGATGTTTAGTGAGTCTCCTTCCAGAATAATATTCTGAATGTTATGTGTCTGAGTAATTCTAAGCCCCCATAGAGCAGCCAAGGCTTCAGCATAATGGTTAGTTTGTATCCCCATTTTTCCAACATAGGCAATAATCAGACTGCCTCTATGGTCTCGAATCACTCCTCCCCTGCAGCAATCCCAGGATTACCCTTAGAAGCCCCATCAAATTTTATCTTGTGCCGATTGAGATTAGGAGGGTTTCAATTTATCAAAGACTGTCAATGTTGGAAATGATGTTATTCTAAATATTATCAACTCCAATCTTCCAGTTGGACAAAATATGCTCTTCATTTTTAGGATAATTCTTGTTCTTGGGAGGTTTGAATCTTTCGATGTTCTCTTTGATAGCATTAGTAATCTTAACAAAGCTAAGCTTGCAATGTTGTTTAATATTTCTAAAAATGATGTCATTTCTATCTTTCCATATCCTCCAAATAATATGGGGCATTACTAGTTTCCAGAGTCTTCTCACAACACAAGTGTTTAAAAGGAGGGTTCCATTGGGTCCAAAACTGGATGAAATCCTTTGGCACAACCCAGTAAACTTTGAATTTAGAAAAGGCAAAAATCCATATTTTAGTGGCATACTCACAATGGACTAACAGGTGTCTGATATCCTCATATTCTTTTTTACAAAGGTGACATATATTTGGCATTATGAAACCTTTTCTTATCAGGTTGTCATTGGTGAGAATTCTACCTCTGAGAGCAAGCCAAAAGAAAAAATTGATTTTAGGTGTGAGCTCAGCCATCCAAATCCTGCTCCAGTTGAACTCGCTCTGAACAGTTTCAAAGAAAGAATTATATCCAGATTTAACAGAGTACTCTCCATCAATAGAGTTGTTCCAGACCAATTCATCCTTAACATCCAACTAACTTAAGGGGATAAGGTCCAAATGATCTTGCAAAGAGGACATCATGTGGTTCAGATCATCTCTATCCCCAGAGAGTTTTTTCCATTTCTTCTTGTTGCCATCCATGTCTATGTAATCCATGATTCTAGTACCATACTTTTGTTCAAGGTTGTCTTTGACTGCTCCAAATCTGTCAATAAGACTACAGTTAGACCAGTTATCCCCCCAAAAATTTATATCTCTGCCATTCCCCACTTTCCATTTACTTCCTTGTTTGATGAAATTCCTGATCTAAACTAAATTATTCCAGAAAATGGATCCATAAGGAAGATGCTCTTCCTGAAGAAAATAAATGGCTGCTTGTTGATTAAGGTATTTGGCCTTAATTAGTTCAATCTAGGGTTGTTTCTCTGAGAGCATTCTCCAGCCCATTTTTGTAATTAGAGCCCCATTCATTTTTTTGATGTATTTTATACCTGTGCCCCCAATTTTTTGGGAGTGCATAGTTTTTCCCAAGCTACCAAGTGATATTTGAATTTATCCTCCATTCCCTGCCATAAAAATGCTTCTTAATCCTCTCAATTTTTTCTCTAAAGACAGAAGGGATATTATAGAGAGACATGATATATATAGGCAGATTATGAAGAGTGCTTTTTATGAGCAGCGAGACACTTACCGAAGACACTTGCGAGAATGGCTCCTTTCCAACCAGCCATTTTCTTTTGGAATCTTTCCAACAGGTCATTCCAAATTTTGGTTGATACTTTTTTAGTACCAAGGGGGAGCCCCAAATAAGTAAGTAGTGGGAGTGAATTGATTTTACATCCCAAAATTTTAGTAATGTTGACTATAGGGCACACGATGCCTTTTTCATTCATCAAACATTATGTCATGATGATGATATCATGAGTGATTATTGACATGTTTTTGTATTGATTTTTGATCCATATTTGATACATGATGGTATATTGTTTCATTCAAAGTGGATGATTCATTTTATGATATATTGTTAGTTTAGCGTGACTTGTATGGATGTTGATTGCAATGTATATGATAATGTTGTATTTTGCTATCATATTAGGCAGATATGAGGTTTGCATTGAGTGTGTAGGTGACAATAAATTATCATGAGAATAACGTGGGATTCAGGGAACACACGCCACTTAGCACAAAAGGTCAAATGGCCAAACCTCTTCTTCTTATTGATTACAACATCCCCTTTTCTCATGTTGAGCCTTTTGTTTGTTTTCTTTGATTTGGAATTGTGAACCTAACCTTTCCGTCCATCATGGTGATGAATTATTATGTTTCTTAGCTACTTGTTAATTTCTTATGTTCCCTTGGTTTATTACTATTTAATGTTAAATGTTACCCTTTTCCATGTGGTTCTAACATCTACTTTTGGTTTTAGGATGATGTGTTGGGTTAGGTGGAATTAGGCCACCTAATCATGGATTAATTTGCATGGAAAAGAGGCCCTAACCCCCATCTTTATGGGTGGGTGGGCTCTTTTCAATGTAAATAAGGCCCATTGGCCCATTTTTCCACTCACCGCATACTTCCTATTATGGGAACTTTTATTTTGGGAATGTATGGGATTCGGGAAATCCTCTCATGATTGCTTTGGGCTAATTTTGAATTTTCCCTTATTCTATTTTGGTGCAATTTTTGGATAGTTGATTGGTTTGGGTTTTTTGGTGAACCTCCCATTTCTTGTCTTTGGTAGCCTCTTTCCTTTTAACCCCTCACTTCCTTTGAGATGGGGTTATTTGCTTGGAAATTTTTGGGGGAAAGCTTGGAAGCTTGGTGGAGACTTGAACTCTTTTGGAAAGCATTCTTGGAATTATCTTGTGGAGTACAAGGTAGGATCTTGCATACTTATGTTTCACTTGATTTTTCCTTGCATGTTTGTGTATGGTTAATTGTGGAAAATGCATGTTGTGTTGCTTTCATTATTGCTCCACCCACCCTTGAGGGGTGTGGGTTTTGGAGATTGTATGGGAAGAGGGAGGAATTTTCCTCCTCTTTATTTGGGAACCCTCCTACATTTTGTTTGTAGGTAGGGATGGATTTCTATTTGGGTTGGAAATTCATCCTTACCCTCAAGGAGGAAACTTTAAATTTTGAAGAGCCGTATTGGGGGATTTTTGAAGAGATAAAGGGAGATTTGGAGAGAGAGTTGGTAAAAACATGGAGAGATAAGGGATTTTATGATTTTTTTGACATGGTTATATGGTAAGATGAATTTTGGGATTCCTGTCCCCTCTTCCCAAAGCTAGAAGCATAGAGATTCTTAGAAAGTTTTCTTGGTTGCATTGTGTTTTTTAAAGGATTTAAAATGAAGTTTAAATGTGTTGTGTGCATCCAAATATTTCTTATGTGCTAAGTGAAGTGTGTTGCCTCTTTCCCATGGGCTTGGGGGGATGCTAGCATGCCACCATAGACTCCTTGGTGGCATGTAATGATTTCAATTGGTTGGGTGGTCAACTAGGAATCTTTCTTTTGATTTAAAGACATTTTGCATTGTTGTTTGGGAGCTAAATGGAGTGGTCTAGAGGATGCAGAGTTACAGTTTTAGAGTTACAATATTATCAATTTCTTTGATCCAAAAAATTGGCATATTGTCTCCTCTTGTGAGGAGGGATTTTACTTGCATTTTATCATATTTTTTCAGTATAATATAAGATAGACAAATTATTCTATTATAATTGTTAAGACATGTTAATGGAATGGTTGAATTCATGGTTAAAATTGTTTTATGTAATTGTTAAAGGTTACTTAAATTTGCAGGTTATAAAGTATCTCATTTCAATATTTTTCATGTTTCCTTCTTTTGAAATAAAAAAATTAATTAAGGAAATTATGAGCATTCATATTTTGTTGTTTATCATCATGAAATGTTAACAAAAAAGAAAGAAATGTTGTTGTTAAATGTCAAATTGTTATTTCATTCTTAAATATTTCTTCATGTCCACAATTTAATTATGAAATTCTATTGTTATTATGGTTTAAAAACCAGCATGATATTCTTTCTTATAAACTTGGAAAAAAATCATCTTTGTGTATATTTATTTTTTGTAATTATACTTCAAAGAAGGCATCTTCTTTTATTGGATTTATGTTGTTTATTAGATAGCTCGATCGTGTTCAACAAACATATATGAATGTGTGTGTGTGTGTGTGTGTGTGTGTGTGTGTGTGTGTGTGTGTGTGTGTGTGTGTGTGTGTGTGTGTGTCTAAATATATATACATATGTTTTCAAATGATGTCTTCCTATTAAATAATTTAGAAAACTTATTTTTGGTATTATTAGATTAAAAATATAAATGAATTTTAAATAAATAAATTAGAAAACTTATCATGGGTATTACCAGGATAAAAATGTAAATATGTTTGAAGTAAAATAAGTAGAGAACCTTTGTAAATTTGATTGTTACAGATGAGCTATTTTGACTTATTCTTATATATGTGTGTGCGTGCGTGTGTGAATATTATCTTTTACATAAAAAAAGGGAAACTTATTATGGAAAGGCCATATATGGCCAAAAAGGATAGAGTATTTTTAATATATAAATTAATAATAATAAGGGGGTGGGATGGTTATCCCACCCACCCCCACACTATTAACACTACCTGAGGGTCGTGTCACATGCCACAACCCATAGTTGTGGCATGGTCCATATCCCCCCAATCCCTTTGGCACCACGGCCATTGACTGTCCCTACACACAAGCCAATCGACCTATTATTTGTGCGAGTCATCTATCCCTTTTGGGATTTCTTCTCCATACGACCACCACATAATCTTTATGTATGTATGTATGTATGTATGTATGTATGTATGTGTGTGTGTGTGAATGTATGTATGTATGTGTGTGTGTGTGTATGTATGTGTGTATGTATGTGTGTAAGTGTGTGTGTGTGTGTGTATGTATGAAATTCACACGCCATTACATTTGATAAAAAAATGTATCTCCAAATCTTGATAAAACAAATAAGAACTCTCATAATCTTGCACTTTGGTTATGGGCTTCAAGAAAAAAATGGAGAAGACAATAGGTCAATAACAAATGCAAATATACAAGTTACAGATCTTTGTGATCTACCATGGAAGAATAAATGAGAAGCTTGATCTTGAAAACCTATTTCGCATAAGCTCTTCTCTTGATTTCTTCATTCTTGCCAAAAAAAAAAAAAAAAAAGCCAAATGGAGAAGGAGAAAGAAATGAATTAAAACTTAGGTTTTACAAATATATCCTCACCTTTTTTATTTTAGGTTAGATTTAATCCTACATCGGAGATTAACCTCGATCATTGGTGTGTGATTAAATGTGCATGTAACTTAGGTGTTGGGGTGTTTTAATTTTATTATGATGTTTTAATATGGTTCTATTAATTAGTAACCTTAGATTATTTTTGAGTGAGTTTATATTGTTGGGTAAATCAAAGTTAAATAGCTTAAATTATATAATTAACTTAGCTTTTATCGGTGGGATCCCTTAGCAGGATAATTAAATAAACTAAAACTTTTATAAACTCGTGAGTCATTATTCGAGGGCATGGGCCCATTTGGAGGAAAAATAGGACCCATGACCATTATGGTTAATTTCACCTCCTACAAAACCATTGACCAATTTCAAAATAATTAAAACTTCTTGATCTATAAAATCTTGAACTTGCCCTTTCCTTTTTGTGCAATAAGTTATATCACAAGTGGAGTTTTGACCTTACCGCCATCGCGATAGGGTTATCGTAAATGCTTATTGAGCTAACCGTGACTTGTTTAGCTCGTGGAAGTGATGTTACACCAGCTCTTCATCCCTTAAGATTGATTTTGTGTCACTGTAATAATAACAAAAAAATTGAGCTAATCCTCCATGTCGTTTGCATTTGTTGTTTGGTGTCACTTTGCCATTTATTGTGACTTAGTCGCATTGCTTTTGTTACAGGTATTTATAACCACTAAAGAACTAATTAACTATTTGATAAATTTTTCACTCATGTTCTAAGCTATTGGAATAATATGCAAGAAAATAAGAAACTCTAAATATTGGAGGGTTTAAGGCTACCTCCAATGTGTGATAATTATAAATGGATGATGGGCACACAAATCCTTTCGTAGTGAGCTAAATGACTTGCACAACACAAAAGACAACTAAACAAGAAAATATTAGTATATTTGGATGGTGGGTTTCCTGACCAAATCTAGTCTCGAGAAGCAATGAAATTCCCTGGAAGAATGTTAGCCCACTTGTTTAGAAGATTGATTGAACATAAGAAATATGTAGCATGCGAGTAAGATAACCAGAAAAAGATGTTCAAGAATAAATAATACAGAGATTGGGTGATTGATATAATGATAAATTGAAATAAGAGATTCAAACTAGATAGGGGTTAAAGGCAACCCGAAACATTCGACAATGATCAGAATAAAATCGAGATCCATTTGGTGTTAGACAAGAAAAATAGAAAGATTATATGAACTCGGTGTTGCAGAAACTAATATCGGGACGGAAAAAATGTAGGAAAAATGGTTGACACGGATCGGGTCGATGGTGACTAGGAAGCAATCGACAATGACCGGGGATGAATTAGGGTTTGATGAGGGTTGATGGAATCCAATAATCTATGTGAAGTAGAGAAGGGTGGTGATGTGATCGCAGAGATCAAAATGACAAATGGAATTGCAAAGTTGATGAAGAAGTGATGAAACAAGCTAGGTCTCCCAATAATCTCTAAGCTTCAGATCTTCCAAGATGGTTGATAAGGGCTCCAAAGTGGCTTCAAGAGGTTGGTGGAAGCTCACAAGAAGACAAGAAACCTGTAAAATTTTGCTAGAGGTCGGATCTCCAAAGTTTCATCCTCTTTGAGAGGGGGGTGATGGTGTATTTATAGGGTCATCGGCGCCCGATAGAGTCATCGTAAACTATGGAGAACCATTGATTTGACTTAGGTGGGTGATGCACACTTCGTGGGATGAAGCCCTATTACATGGTGATTAGGGTTAGAAGATGATTAGGCGATCGATGTTGCATAAGCGATGTGAAATAGTGTTTGAATGGTTGGAAATATTAAATGTGGGTAGGTGATGAGTCTATAAAGGATAAATAGGATGTGATTAAGGTAACGAGCATATTTAGGGATGATTAAAAGTAATTAGAGTGTATACGGAGATGAAATAATGATGGGATGGGATAGAATTAAGATAGGAAAATAGAAACTAAGGGAGGTAAATTTAATTTAGGAGGTAAAGTTGGATTTTGAATAGGGATATGGGTGTGAGTGTGCAAAATAATGACGAAGAGGTGACCACGGTGTGAAATGGGGGGCTAGCGAGCCAAATTTTGGTTTCTACATTTTCCCCTTTTATCGGTGGATTTTGGTTAGCAAGCCAGTGAGACAAAACCATAAGTGATAAAAGATGGTGTTTGAGGTGTTCCCACTCAAACTAGGGATCGATGACACAAAGGAAATTGATTACTAGGTTGACAGAGATAGATGGAGGAAGAGAGGAAAGGGTGGAAAGATGAGAAAATATGCCCCAAGTGGAGAGTGATATGACCATTACAAGAAGGATAGGATAAAAATAAAATAAATATGGTAGTAATCTTGGAAACACATCGATAGGGAACATAACACGGCCTCAACAAAGGTGAAGTTAATGTCCTATGAGACCCGTGATTCGAAAAAATCACTACAGGATGGAGGGAATCCAATGGGAATCTGCTCGTATGGATGTGCAAGCCATGAGACCAATGGGTCAAAGGAAGACATCAAAAGTATGTGCAAAAATGTGAGTATGGTCAAGACAATGGTCTACAGAATGTCAAAAAATAAATCGGGAAAAATAGTATGCGATGTCCTTCAAATATGAGGAGGTGAAAAATTATGCGTCCTGACGAGACAGAAAGAGAAAAATGGCCACAAAGGTGGAATTAAGGTGAGATATGGTGCCCGAGAGGGAACACGGAGATGGCCACAAAGTGGGATTTTAGATATGATGAAGGATGTGCGACAAGATAAGATGATAGGTAAAAATAGTAAAATAAACTATCTAAGGAAAGGAAAGGTGTTTTATGGGTGACACACAAGTCCGAAGTGGAAGAAGAGATAATTTCAATAAAAATATTGGATGAGACAAGATAAAGGGTGAAAAAAGGGTTGGTTTGATGGCAACTGGGTGAGTCAATAGTGACGGGATTTGGGTCAATGGCGATGGGGTTGGCACGCCTATAAAAGTGACGAAGATGGCCAACAAAGCTCATTTGTGCCACATGATTTGGACGACGAGAGATCGAGTGATATAAAAGATTATGATTTGATAAAATGGATGCCAACAGAGGTGGAAGGAAGTGCCAAAGGTCATGGAGAGAAATAAGTGCCAAAAATTAGCTTTGTTCTAATTTTATTTGAATTTTTTTAATTGTGATGGCGCAAGGCCAATTGGCAACGACTAGGTACATCATCATCGGCCTAGGAAGGTTAGGGTTGACCGAGTTTAGGGTCGATGTCGATTAGGTAGATTGTAGAATTTTTTTGATTATTTTGGATGAAAAATGATAATATTGGAACTAATGGATGCTTGTTCGGTGGTTTTGCAGGCCAAAGAAACTTTATATATGGGAGATAGAGTATCCGGCATGTTGGGGATGATTAAAGCGAGATGTCATAGATGCAAGAGTGGGATCATTTGGATGCGGTTGTTTTGGGTGGATTCGACATTATCGAGGGTTCCCGAGATACATGGTTGATCATAAAATTGATAAAGATATGGGACCTAGGACAACTAGTACCTTTTGTTCCATACATGAGAGATGAATATCACATTGGAGGATTTTTATCACATATTGAGGTAATAAATTCAGGGGAGAACCTAGAGTGCCCATCACACAAGAGGGTCAAGGAGATACACTTGAGACGATTGTTTGGAATGGAGGCCCCACATATCACTTTTACATTAAGGGCTCTTTATATTGAGACACATTATCATCTGTTTGTGTCGAGGAACCAGTTGATATGCTTAGTGATGATGGTGATATCTTCTTATGCACTACCATATTCATGTGGGATGAGATTACCATGAGATTTAGCAATAACGGTGGCTGATATAGTGGAGCACGGGGTAGTATTTACATTCAGGGAAACTCTCCTGGAACAGTCTATCATGAGTTACGGATGTATGTGACAGAGAGGAGATCTGGATTTGATGTAGGATTTCTATTGCATTGTTGGGTATATGAGCACATAACGGTGGTGAGGCCACTAGGGATTCCATGTATCGTAAGTGATCATATAGTGCTATGATTGGGTTCATGTGATGGAGAACGGATCAAGCTTATAGAGAGAGAGGGAGAGGAGTTAGGAGTGGTATGTAGAGAGGTTAAGGAGACTTACGATCGATGATATTAGATGGAGGCCATACAAATGATACCTCGTATGGCCTAGCACGAGATATACAACTTACGTGGTTGAAGAGGGTGAGATGGATACAGGGAGAAGGTCGGATATGGTAGATGCAATACAATTTCAACAAGTGATGAGGCAGTTTGGATTGGTTTAGATGGTGCACTGGGAGCCGATCAAATATAGGAATGATAAGGACTAAGGGAATTTCCCGGTTCAAAGTGATGGTGGATCGATTAGAGGAGGCAGGCGGAGCTAGTGGATACATATGAGTATGACATGGGGTTGTAGAGGGGTATATAGAGTGGATGAATCGGTAGTGGGAAGCCCATAAAGCAAAGGAGGTATCACAGATAGGAGGAGAGAAGAGAGTGCACGAAGGTGAGGAGGGAGCTTAGGAGAGTGAGGAGGTAGATAATAAGAGAGATGGAGTTGCCGCAGCGGATCTAACATGATTACAAGTAGATCTTGACGTAACTCGTTAGGAGCGTGATGTGATACGCCAAGAGAGATACCTATATATTTAACGAGGAGAGAGAAAGGTATCGGAGGCGAGAGAGGCCTTACGGGCTAGATATGGAGATCCGAAACTTTGTCAAAGGTGATAGGGGAGTGACCTAGGGATTTGGACTAGGGAAGTTGGGACAGATGGTGCATCATGGTTTTGTGACGTTGGAGCAAGTACCAAGCTCTAGGGGAGGAGGAACATTATTATGAGCTCATAGTGACAATGAGACTTTCGGATGTACCGCATTATACATCACACGTGGTTGGTGAGATGAGTTTGGGATAGCGAGCAATCTCTCGGAAGCATGGTGAGTGTATCGCAACTTAGGAGCGATTCGGGTCCAAATGGTGGGTAGGGAGGAGGACATGGGGGAGGACAAGGTCCTACCCTAGAAGATAGAGTTTCGGATTTTGAGTTCACCACTTAGTGGGTGAACATTGTATATGTATATATTTTGATACAAATAGAGCCAGTTGAGGCCTATCACTGATGTATAAACATTTGGATGATGATGATATATATATATATATATATATATATATATGATTTTGTTGTGTCTCATATGTGTTGTGATATGTGGATGAGTAGATTAGATGTATGTGATGGATTATGATTATGTTATGTTGAGTAGTTTATGGATGTGAAAATGATTTAATGGATATAGATGTTGATTTAGGTATTGATGTGATGTATTGATTAATTTATATGATGTGTTGATTGGATTAGATGTGGAATTGATGTGATGGATTTAGATGTTAGACTAGACATGAAAATGATGTGATGGATTTATATTGTTAAAAATATATTAAAATGATGTGATGATTTAGATTAGATATTGTCTTGATGTGATGGATTTAAATTAGATATGTTAAATGGATTGGATTGAAAGGTATGAATAGAACGTGGCCTTGTTAGGGTGACCCGGTGGTTCATTTTAAGATACCTCTTGGAAATCGGAGGTGGAAAATACCTGGCGAATATCCCCATAACCGGTTTCACGGGAAGGCAAATTTTTTGGAGGTTGTATGAAAATTTTTGCCTGATTTTCAAGTGGTGTACGATGAAGGCTGCGAGACACGCGATGGGAGATTTGTTGTTGTGTGTCAAAAAATGCATTGACGTGCAAGGCCAACAGACCTTGAAAAATGCATTGCCATTGAAAAATGTAAATGTTATCTGGAGGTGCTCGAGTATAAGAAGTGATCTCGACATATGTGACTAGGTGAGATAGAGTGGTAAGAAGATCGAGTAAATTTTGGAGTGAGAGTTGAGTTGGCTTATCAAAATAATGAGATGTGTTGACAGATCACTACAAGGCCATATTAGAATATGATACAATTTTCTAAGAGACCGAGTTGAGTCTAGTCAACTAATGGCAAGCTCACACATCAAACACAGAGAGCATAATGGTTTGGTCGATGCATGGCAAGCATGAGGAAATTGTGGGGATCTCGAAACCATCTTGCCAAGACTTTACATGGGTAGAATAGCCTCAGAGAACCATATTTCCCCTTTCAGACTTACAAAGTGTGAATGCCATGTCATTCATAATAGAATGGTGTTTCCTCACGCTAAGTGGAAAAGTTGAAATCAGTGAACATCTGACCAAAACGACACATGGCCAGATAATGCCGAAACCCTACACTCCAATCCCACACATGGAAAATAAGGTGAGCATTGCCAAGGGAAATGACGAGATGACAAGCCATCATAAAAATTCTGAGCATGGGAGAAGGTTGAGTCTACTAGCCAAGATTGGGAGTTTGATGATGGTAAATCGAGCGAGTAATACCACGCTCGAAATTTGACTTAGGAGTCCAAGTTTGTTGCCGGAATATCATGTGAGTCATCAAGTGAGTTGAAACATGTTGGATTGGTTAACAAGAATGTGCTCATGAAGACATCCGGGTTATCGGTTAAACCATCTAGTGCGTGTGTAATGCCTCGGTAAGTAGAGCTCGGTCAAGGACCAAGTTAATAGGAAAATTAGTTGGGGAAGGTCAATGCATTGTGTTGTGGAGGATGATGAATTCACTTGGTGTATTGAGCATAAAGGAGATACCGAGCTGAAAATGGCTCACACATAATTCATTGCAATACATAGCCAAGTTCAGTAAGGGATGAACAATGTAAAAACCATGGCATAACAACCCGAAAATAGAAGAAATTCAGCCCGAGTAAGAAGTTTGTAGAGAGCCTACCGAGTTTTCGAGTACCAAGCTCTAAGTCATGTAATGAACTAACATACATGTTGGGATGAAAAGGAGATGAGACGAAGGATGCATGAATGAGTTCAGATGAATGAGCAATGAGTCATCGTTTATGACGAAGATGAGCTCGGGGTCAAGTCGATGTGGAGATAAGCTGGTTTCATTCACGAGTCACTTAGGTTGAAACAATATGATCAAGGTCAAGCTTGTTAAGGTAATGAAGAATTGGTATGATGGGTGAGTTAGGGCCAAGCAAAGTCGGTGAGGTTGACATGATTCCACCAAAGATTTTACTTTGGCAATAAGTGTGTTGGCGCAGACTTGCAAAGCATATGGAGCTTGAAGAAGAGCTCGACAATTAGGAAGAACTCAACATTCACATAGGTGGTGAGCTCTGTCAACTTGGCTCGGGGAGAGATCTGCCATGATTTCATGATGAGTCGCAACGTAAAGAGATCAACACTGAGCATGCATGTTAAAAACTCATGCTCAACTTGGAGCTCATGTGAATTGAAGGGAAGCCCAAGGCGGGGAGTAGCTCGGAGTGAGAAGATTAGGGTTGAGCTCAACACGGTATTGGCTTGAGTAAAGAAACAAAGCGAGCTCACTCAACTCGATTCACAAAATGAAGGATCTTGGGTGCATTGGAGGTGAGAACTCATTGTAAGTATGAATGAGCTTGGAAATAACAATGCAAAGTTGGAAGTGGGTCCAACATTGAGAGACTCGTCTTAATTGGCTAAATCATGGATCAAGTGACAAACTTGGTCTTATCATATCAAAAGGAAGGGAATCTCATGGACATCTACCAAGTGAATGTGATGGTAAGAGTAGCTCGTTGCGATGAGCTCAATTAGTTTTGAGCAAGTCAGTCAATGAAGAGCTCAGTGGTGGAAGCATTTCGGGCTCGTGGAGCTGAGTCATGAGGTGACAAGGCCCCGCAAAGTTGAACCATGCACGTAGCAAATCAACATGGAGCTCGTGGAAAATGTGAGACAAAGATGAGTTTGGAGTTATGAAGTGAGTTAAATAGAGGACCAATTGCTTAGTGAGTTTGTAGAACTCGTCAATCCGTGTAAGGGTCATTTGGGCTCGTCGGTCGATGCGTGTAGGTAAGAGGAGCTTGGTTTGTAGTTGGTGCTTGGTCTATGGAAGAGCTTGATTCAAAGTGAGCTTAGCTTGGTGCAGCGTAGAGGAACTCGACTCCAACTTGGTGAGTTGGCTCGGTAAGCCAACCACCGAGTTGGTTTTTTTACCCATTCACATGGACCCCTCCCTCTTCGATGCAACCCGGTCAACAAGGGGTCCCACCATTTAATTTTTAATTAAATTAATATTTTTATTTTTAAATATTTTAATAATAATATTTATTATTATTATTTAAATATTCTTTTAATTAATTAAGGAGAATAAGGTCAACTGGGTATTAATGATACATGATGGAACCTTCTCAAATGGTTCAACCAATTGTAATAAATACATCACGTGCCTTCAATTTAGGAATGTAATTATGACCTTTCCTCTTCTCTCTCACATATTCTTCTATAAATGTAAGTTGGAAGCTCATTCCAAAGGGTTCCAACAGTCGATAGGTTGGAAAGTTAGACATCTTAGGCAAGTGTGTATTTTTCAAGAGTCCTCTCTCTTCTACAAGTTGTCCTTGTATGTTGAGGGAACTTTCAAGCCTCCTTTCTAAGACTGTAATGGAAACTATTGCCTCTTCTGAATGTATGATGTATTGTTCATGTTGTTGAAGTAATAAAAGTGTGTGTTTTGTGACTAATCTTAGTCCTTTCATCCTTCTATAATTCTTTGTGCCTTTTCTCATGCTTGCAGGTACACTGTGCAAGTCCACATTTTTATTGTAGGTTCTTAGAGTTATGTGCTTATCAAGTGGTGGAGTATTGCATGCAGTTGAGTTGTGGTGCCCGTTCACCCTTCTCAAGTTCATCCTTCTTCACTAGGAGATTGATATATTGCTCTGGCTGATGGAGTTTAACAAAGGGAACGCTCGCTTCCTAGTCTGTGGTATTTTGTACCTTCTCTAAGTTGTAGTAGGTGAAGTTGACTTATGGTGCACACACCCTCTTCAAATTAACCCTTCCGAGTCCGGCAACACCCTTTATTTGGTGCATCACCATCCCTAGTATAGTTTCATTCCTACAAATTTCTTTCCCTAAAACCCATGAAAATGTTTTCATAGGACTAGATGGCATTTTATTACACTAGGAGTAGTACAACACTTAGTTTAGGAAGTTGAAGTCGGCCTTCTCAGGAGGTTCACCTCGAGCCCAAGTTCTACTGACTTGAGAGGTGATCCCATGTGTCCCAATCACACCGAATGTCATGTTTACATTCGGCCATTCGAAGGGTGCAAAGTGTTTTGGTGACAACAGATTTTTTTGCACGCCTTGATTGGACAGAGTTGGTACTTCTCTTCTCACTTACACAAGTCAAAGTACCTGACAACTCTATATCTCTGGATTCCAAATATCAATGTGTTACTTATGCGAAGAATTTAGACAAGAGCTTCTTCAAAGCAAGGAAATCATCAACATATCAAACTTTCCTTGTCTCCTTCAAGGAGAAAGAAAAGAGGCATCTCAACATCACCCGTTGCAGCATTACTTCATTTCATTAATTTGTTGTGCTCTTAGTGAAATTTCAGCCTTACGAGGCATACCAAAGCACAACTGGCAACTCTATTGGTCAAATTGCCCCACTCTCTATGTTGCAGACTTTTAGTTTTACCCATTTCCATCTAGTTTTTTCTTGGCATCTTTCCATTCATGAAGTGGTGCCCTATGACTTCATTTCCACAGTGGGATTCCCACTTGCAGTAGTGGCGGTTCTTTCCATCTCCAAACCAATTTCATGACAAATATCAATTTGAACATGCATGTCCACATGAGAAAGATGCTAGATCAATTCAGTTATCCACCAAACTGGGGGCTACTGAAGAACAATGGCATGTAGATTTTGGAATCTATTCCACACTGAAGAAGACCACTTAAGAAGGTTTGAGATTTAGAGCATAACATGGTGAAAATAAGGATCAATGACATGACAAAGGCAGCCTAGATTGGCTTCAACATTCCATACCCCTGGACTGGCCCTATACCATGTGAGCTTAATCCTCAACAAAATCTTCAATTCATAATCAATACAATGACTCAAGTTGGAGAATGGATCAAGAAGAGGGATATCCACGAATATAATGTTAGTCAATCCTATCAATGGGAGGTCCCTGCATTACCACCTTACAACCCTCTTTCCATGTCTCCATCCATGCAATTTCAACTTGAAGCATATGATCCTAACCTTCCAGTTGCTACCCCTATGGTGGAATTCGATACTTCATCTTCTATTCCTCCATTCCATCATGAATCTTCCATGCCTCCTTCTGCTAAAGTCCCTTATTTTCTGTGAAGGCCATCAAGAAAGGAATCTAAATCTCTTCCACTTCCTCAAATGGTGAGTAAATTAGTTGAATCTCAATTCGTCCCTCGTTTGGTTGTCCCAAACCCATTTTGGGAGGAGTATCTTCAAGAAATGAGTGAAAGGGAGGAATATATGGTCAAGGAGACTAGAAAGGAGAGCATGCAAAGAGTTTGAAGGAATGGGCTACAAAACTTAACATCAAGCAAACTTCGTTCCTGACTAAACCTCCTGCAGAAGTTAAGGCTCAAGAACAAGCAAAACAAACTAGTTTTGTACCAGAAACAAATCTAGAGTTGAACGAGGAAGACCAACAATCTACCTATTCAGAATGTAGTATTCATATTGGCTCCATATCTTCAAAGGAGGTTGAATCACCGCAAGTGGAAAAACCAGTTGTAGAAAAGAAAGAGCCAACTCTAAATCTGCCAGAGAAGAGCATGTGCAAGTCAAAGAAGAAAAACTATCAAGTGTACAAGATAGTTCTAGTGAATGCAATGATCCTAATTTCCATGCATGTCAAGAACTGGCAGCACTTCTGGAAGGTGGTAGCATCTTTCCAAGGTCATCATTAGATGTTACAATCAGCCACACAAATTTTCATGAGACCAAGGCAGATTCAGAGATCGAGAATGCAGATGAGACCATGTAGAGGCTTTCAAATCCTTTTCCCTCTCTACCTTCTCAAAATCCAAAGTTTTAGATGAATTTGATCTTTCTAATTTCATGTTTGAGAATGAGGAATATCAAGGTGAAAGAGGTTCTAGTACGGAGGATACTCACACTGCAGAGGAACCTTTGACACAGTCACAAAATGAAGAAGCAAATTATCTATTAGATCTGGAAGAATGTTTTGATGGACAAGAGCCTATGGAATTTAACAAATTTGTTATTTCGTCACTTCTTTTCCAAAGCAAAGTGTTGAGTGTTGTGGAGGGACATGCTCAAGAACAAATCATTACTCATAACTTTCCTTTTAAATCAGAATTGGAGGAATTGAATCTTCCATATCCCTCATCACACGTAAAGGAGGAGCACACAAGAGAAGGTAGGATCTGACATAGGAGCATTAAACAAAGATTATGTCATGGAGAGCTTCTTATTTTCAGTTATGGTACCTGTTTTGGTTAATGATTATGCGATAGAGGAAAGTATATGGTGCCTGTTCACCCTTCTCAAGTTCATCCTTCTTCACTAGGAGATTGATATATTGCTTTGTCGGTGGAGTTTAACAAAGGGAACGTTTGCTTCCTAGTCTATGGTATTTTGTACCCTCTCTAAGTTGTAGTAGGTGAAGTTGACTTGTGGTGCACACACCCTATTCAAATTAACCCTTCCGATTCTCGGCAACATCCTTTATATGGTGCATCACCATCCCTAATATAGTTTCGTTCTGCAAATGTATTTCCCTAAAACTCATGAAAATTTTATCATAGGACTAGATAGGCATTTTATTACACTAGGAGTAGTACAACACTTAGTTTAGGAAGAGGAATCCAACCTTCTCCAGAGGTTCACCTCGAGCCCAAGTCCCATAGCTTGAGAGGTGATCCCATGTGTCCCAATCACACTAAACGTCATGTTTACATTCGGCCATTTGGAGGGTGGAGTGTTTTGGCGACAACATTTAAATCATGCATTATTGTAGCCTCTTCCTCACGGCGACCCCCGAATTTCCTTCAAGGAAACTCCTTTGTGCAATTATTTTTGGCTCTTATCCTCTCTTGTGCACTCTTCCACATGTTCAACTCCCTTGAGACCTTCACAGCCTCTCCTTCCCCTAGTGTGCTCTTTTACACACACATTCTTCGCAACCTCCTCTGTGGGATTTTCTACTTTAGTTTCCTTCGGGGCAACTTATATCTTCTCTTGTGTCTCCCCTACAATGGTGCTCCCATTGTTGCGAGTGTCTTTTCCTTTGCACTCCTTAACTCCTCTTCTCGATTTTCTTCATTTGCGTAATCTCCTACACTTTATCTCTCTATTGGGGTCTCTTTTTTTAGCACCCGACTATACACCCCATTCGTTCTTCCTATAGGACATCTTCTTCTACGTAATCTCCAACACCCCTTAGTCCCTCTAGTAGTAGACTTCTCCATTTGCACGCTCTTTATTCTTTAACTACACATCCTTCTCGGTCCATTCCTTGGACTCCACACACCTACCACCATTCCTTCTCAATGGCCTCCAATGGTGATATTAGGTCACCCTATGTGTGTGCATGACATTCTACGACCATTTCCTACTCATGTCCCTTGGTTGGGACATGGATATTTTTGTGCCATTCTACACTTGGTTGTGCACTCTATTCTCTCCTCCCATCCGCCTCTTTTCATGGTCTCACATAATATTCGGTGCACTCATGGTTTGTAGTGACCATCTTCTTCTTTGATAGCCTCCCGCCTTGGCGTAATACTCTTTGACAACCCCTTTCCTCTAGGTGACTTCTCTTTTCACCCTTCACTCAACTTGTGAGATTTCTCCATGTACTTTGTCTTTTGCATTCTCTAGTGGTACTCCCGCACATGTTTCCTCTTCACTCTTATGCTCCACACGTGTAATCTTTGGATGTGTCTCTACACACACCTTTTCTCCTCTTTGGCACTCCATTGGCACTCTTTCTACATAATCTTCTTTGCGCTTCATATTCCTTGTCAAGTCTTCCATATTCTTACGGATGCTTTGTGCCACAAAACCTTGTCTCTCTCGTTAGTATTTCACCGCATCCTCCATTATGTTATTGACACCATTTAGCTCCTCCATCACTCCATTTTTGTGATTGTTGCATCTGAATAGTCCCTTCTTAGGGACATCTTACCTTCTTGTGTAAAATAGTTAACTCCTCCAGCCACTACACTCTAAGATCACTCCTCATGTTCTCTACCTACCTTTTCTTCATGATGGAGAATATAACTTCTTTGCTAGTTGCCTCATGTTCAGCGATCCGTTAGCTATTCCACATTCTCACTTTCTTGTAGTAAATATCCAACTCGATACCACTTGACGGTGAGAGGCCTCTACCAGTACTCCTCGAGCCTGCCATTTCCGAGTAAACACAATGGAATGAAACACAAAGGTTTTTAGAAATTCCTTCAATCCTTTACGAAATCTACATTATATATGCTCTCAAATGGATCTTACATTATTCTACATGGAGATTTAAACACTTTATGGTGTTCCCTAAGACCTATCTTATATTAGACTGTGTGCTTACACGCACATTCAACAATATTAGTGTTAATGACCACACTCAACTCTCACTAACTCTCACCCACAGTAACCCTCAACCATGTTAACCCTCGGTAGCCAAAAATGGTGAGCTCATCCTCCGTTTATAGTCACACACTTGCTCTTTTCCCTCTTCTCTCTCCTCATTTTAAAATTATCTTTGGGTGGCTAGCTCCTTCTCGATGCTTCCAAATTCCCACTCAGATTCAAATTTGAGTTGAGCACCTTTAATGATGTGATCTATCGAGCCTCTACTCATGACACATTGATCTGGCTGTTAGCTCATCTTACCGTCTATCCTTGTCAGCATCCATGTCAAACAACTTCTGGAATTTCTTTCTTGTCTTCCCACTCCTTTATCGTGTGTTCCTTTCCATGCATTGGTTAACATTTGTCACACGCTCATTTATTTGAGCTTCACCTTCAACTCTTCTCGTGCACTATTTTTTGGGTTCTAGGCCTTCTCCCAAACATTAGCACTCCCTTTGGTAGCTTTATTTATTGCATAATCCTTTCGTACTCACATCGAAATCCTCACAAATACCCGCGCGCCTCCAAAGATTATAGGTCGAGTCAAACTCCACCGCTCTACCAAAATCCTACACGCATCACCACACCTTATTCTTCCGTGCCTACTTCGTAAATATCTCACGCGCTCTTTGTAACTTCTACACATTCTTTTATTTGTGCGTCATCCTCTCTCTACTTCTTTCTTTCTTAAAACTTTTAGGCATGCCTTCTCCCTTTGATCTTCTGTGTTTGTTCACATTTATGTGTGTTGCACCTACCTCTCAATTCATGGTACTAAAGTATTTCACCCTTCCATGAAATCTTCCTTCTACTCAACCGCATTCTTCCTCTTCACTCCCCCGCCTTCATTCTTGTGCACACCCATACTTAGGAAAACGTTGTGTAGGATCACTCGAATCTTGGATTCTCTTCGCATCAACTTCGCTACCAATAGATTTCTTAGAGTGGATTTGAAGCCTATGTAAAATATCAACCCAACTTTGACTAGGTATTTGAGGGTGTCTTATCAAATAACGTATAAATTCTTTAATATTTTCTTGAGTCATGTTCTAAAAAAATTGATATCTCTATATTCCTAATTAAAGATTCACTAATTTCTCTCCTTCTATATATTATATGGGTCGATACTAATTGATCCAGTCCCTCCAAATTTGGTCTAGACTTCCACCCCTACCAAAATATTCACTCAATTGTGTCAAAGATTAATTATGATTGGAAAATATTTAAAGAGATGATCAATAGATTCCTCACTACCCTAACACCTTTCATATCTAAAGAGACCGTGATACCCTTACTTTAACAATTTCTCACCTACAATAATTTTTCGATGTAAGAATAACCATTTAAAGAAGCAAAATTTGGGTCGGATGTTTTGAGATCGAAGAGGTTTAAAAATGTCTTCAAGAGGAGGAGGATTGGTCTAATAAAACACCATAACCTCCAAGGATAGTATAATTCCCTCAAATACCCTAACTAATAAAATATTCATCTTGCATGAAAGCGAGAGAGTGGCTTCATTTGGATAACATATAAAAGATGTCCCACTTTTGAGTGTCCGCTAATCGAATGGTCCAAATCATCCCGAGGATTCCAACTTTTAATTAATTTTTCTATGTTATTCAATGTATGCAATAATGCACCACCATGATCCAATTATCGGAATGAAAACTCTCCATAATAGGTCTCCAAAGAGGAAACTGCTCAATGAGAGGAGGATGAGCATCCCAAGAATCTATCCAAAAGTTAGCTTTCTGGCCATTCTTAACAATCTAATAGAGATGCTTCTTGAGAATCTCCTCACCCACCCTTAAAGTAGAAATGATAGGAGAACTAAAAATCGATGATGAAGATGGATAATTTCCTTAGGGGCCCTACCTTACACATATTCGACTCGCAGATCAAAAGCCCATAACTCATTTGGTTGATGTAGAAGTCACTAATATAGTTTTCCTTGAAGAGACTTAGTATTCTTCACTATAGATATGAACCCGACCTCCTTCTTCTTTAGGATGACACAAAGTATTCAATTTCACCAAATCCCATCTCCATTTCGTTGAGAGCCATTTCATAGGAATTGGTAACTAAATTGGTCAAGTACCTTCAAAACAATAGTAGTAATATTCAATATTAAAGGGACATAAGTAGGGAGAACATATTTACCTAGAGTATTTATACCTCAAGAAGATAACCACCTATTAGTCCATTTAGAGAGTTTATCTCTAACTTGCTGAATCAACCAAGACCAATCCTTCACACACTTATGTTGTAAGGGATACAAGATAAGCAAGCAAGAGAGAAGATTTGATAAAATTGATTGTTTTTTTGTGATTAACTTTGAGAGCAATGAAATAAGATGATTATGGATTTATTTTCATTGACTAATCAACTTATAAATTTAGTAAAAATAAGAGTTTTAATGTTTTTGTATTCCATAAATTTGAGAGGTTATTATATTCCATAAATTTGAGAGGTTACTTTTTAGGTTCAATTGTGTGAGATTTTTATGAGCATAAAAAATATCACAAAATTGCACACAGAAAATAATCATTAATAAAAATATTTGAGAATCTTTTTGAAATCTAACATGGCACTATTTAAACTTTAAAAATGATTATAATGTAATTACACTGAAAGGTGTTCCACAACTGGGAAGAGTCGGGTGGGGGAGGAGGCTCTGATGCATGTCAGAGTGAGGGACGACCAAGATTGTGGCATAGAGGGCGTCGAATACGAATGCACGTTGGTCATCGATCATGTAATGAATAAACCTAAAAGGCTAATGCACCCCTAAAACTAACGCAACACTGAAACCTGAATGTCGGCGGTGGAGATCTGCGGTATTTTTTAGGTGGCTTCGTTCACGCCGCTGCAAGCAGAGGAGTTCTGCAGGAGATAGCTGGATGGGAGGCCCATAACATGTTGAAGAAGGATATAAAAAAGCATGACGATGGTCATCAGAAGAAATATGCAGGTGCATGTAATATGTACATGAAATCGTGAAAATAGACTATCACGCAATAAGGGTTTTCCATGTAGACAATCACACAAATATACATGAGGATTTATGTGTCTTGTTTGTTTATTTTTTTTACGTATTGTGGGGTTTAGACGAAAGATGGGGATGGCAGAGGCCGAAATGGGTGCCAAATGGAAGGCCTTGCATGCGGGGTTTACTGCTTCGAAAGTGTTGGGATGGATTTCATGTTCAGGGGGATTAGCACGGTTTGCTAGATTGAAGAATTCAAATACGTGTCCTGCTTACCATGATACTAGTAGGTTTTTAAAAATAAGTTATTTATAACGTATCTTGCGGGGATCCATATTTTGTTACATGTTTCGTTGTGGCTTATGTGTAGAGTAGTGGAAGGTTTGGTCTACCTGTAGTTGGCTGTGTGCAGGGTTTTCAGAAGGTGTTAGTTGTATACTCGGTAAATCCTATTTTCCATTATTAGGTTTTGTTGTAAGGTTTTTTGAATAACAATGTTGTGTTGGTCTGCTTTGGAATCTTGAATAAATATGTATTTATGTAGTTATTTTATGGTGATGGTTAACTACTAAAATATTCAATGAGTCTTATATGTCATCTTTTATTGCTATTGTGTGTCTGTTTTGTTTTCTATTATTCATTGTGAAGCTGTTGTAGATAACAATTGTTGATTTCTAACTTAGCTCATGAAGTTATTTGTGTTTTTTTGTAACTCGGTGACTACGCACGAAATACTCAATGGGATGAAATGAAAAAGGTCCAAGCCGGTTTGTCTTGATTTTATTTAAAATAAAGAGTAGTGCAAAAGTTGTGAAAGTATGAAAAATAATGGCCTTTCGGAGTTTCAATAAGCTCAAATAGAAGTATCTCTCTTATACTTCTACTCAAGTCGACCCCAATTTGTGATATCATGTTCTAAAGTAAATGGTTTTGAAATATATTGAAAGAGGGTATATAAGTAGAGTCTTTGATTCAAGTTAGAAAAAGTAAAAATAATTCAGAAACAGAATCGAAAAATTCTCGTGGGGTCTATTTTCATCCTTGTCATAAGAGAGCATTATTGAGCCCCAATAGTTGGTTGTGTGACCCCGCTCATCTTAGAGACTCTGTTTGGTAGACACCTATGTTTATTTGGGAATCGTATATTTGTACAATATTTCATTTAATGAGTAGGGCAGTCCTCCAATCTCATAGAATTAAAAAAACTACAATTTTTTTTGCTTAAAACCCATTTTGTGCATTCAAAATTTTTTAAGCATTTATATGCAAATTTCAAAGGAAAATAACAATAATTCAGGAATACATAGGGAGAATGGATATAATAGTGTCATAAAAAAGAATACGAAGTTTCCAACAAGTTAAAAACACCATAAGAACTACCAAATAACAACCTAGTTTCAAATAATGTACCTTAAAAATTTAGTTTTAGTGGATAGAAGTCGAAACAACTTTTCTAATACAAATTATTCGTCATTATTTTTCAATTTATCAAATTTTTTATTAGATGCCTAGGCCACATGGTATGATACATGATTAAATAGTTATTCTCCTTATAAACTTATAGTAAAAAATCTAGAACTAATAAATTTAATTAAACAACTTCTCGACTCAAATAATGTTTAAAAAAAAGACTAGTCGAGTCATATTTTTTTATGTGAAATGGAATAGGTGATAGTGAGATGAATGCTTAGATGAAATCACAGGAAATCAAATAACCAATATGCAAAGGAATAACTATTGTAAATAATTTCTCTTCTAAATAATTCTTAATCGACGATCTATTGGTTTTGAGGAAAATATAGATGACATATTCCACATTATTTGTATCCTGACAACCTCGGATATAAGCATGATATCTTTTCCAAAAATGGTATAAGCATGGCTATGATTTTCTTATACTGTTTCATAGTTATTTGCTTGCTTGCTTTCAATAGTCAGTGTCTCGCTTATTTTTTAAAAATTATGCTTTGAATTTTGAGAATGTTCAAAGAGTTACTTAACTAGATTTATTGTTATGATAAATTTGTGCATTCAAATATTGTGACACATTATGTTTAACTTAAGAAATCACATGTATTTTTTGTGTGGATCTCAATCTATCTTCAAGGTTGGGCTAAGTGTGATATTTTTGTTCATTAATTGTTACATTATTATGTTCTTATATTATTTGAAAGCAATTTGATGTGATATGTCTTGTGTTGGGTCAACCATGGGTTTTTTTGTTCAAAATTTTATATATTATATATCATGCTCATGCATTATGTCGAATAGTTGGAAATGGTGCTAACCCCTACTTCCTTATGTTGGATGCATAGAAATAATATAAGCGATGTTTTAATGTCATGTCCATTGGTTTCTTGATTTCATTGATTTACTTATCATACTCTTGGTTTTGTTCTCGAGAACAGTTTGAAGTGTTGTATTATTCTCCTTTCTAATCCGCTTGGTTGTTGTAATCTTATGCAAATTTCATGTAGATGTTGAATATCAGATTTACTGATTTTTTTATTTTTAGGTATGCTTCGTGTGCATGAGCATCTCCTCTTACCATTTATCACCATGCATTGGTTGTTTTCAAATTAAAGCATTCAATGTATTTGAACTATAAGCAAGGATCCCGAACTTCTTTTTTAAGGGATATTGAGAAATTAATAAACTACATTGTGCATCAAATCCTTAGACAAGGCTTGATAAGTATTACATTTGTAGGGGCACCGTATGCAAAAATATTTGAATAATAAGAGGGATTAGAACCAATAACAAACTCCTTTGCTTTTGCCCACCTCCTCGCCTCCATCCTTTTTAGTTATGTTTGCTTGCAGCATAGTTGACATAAATATTCAATATCTTTGGTGTTAATACTTGAATCCTAGATTATAGCTTATTAGGTTCTAATACAATCGATTAAAAAGGATATGGCAATTGACTAATAGCTTGAAAATTTACAAATAAAGATGATTGTCTCGATAGCAAGAAAAATGTATTTAGAAGGGATTTGAGCCAAAAAGTATATTGAACACCTAAATAATTTTTAAGTTTAACCGATCAATAAGGGTTCATATTGAATATGAAAGTTAAGAATTGTAAATAAAATTATGTTTGCTTGATATATAAAATCATGGTACAAGAATTTATTTTGATTGAGATATAAGAATTAATGTTATCCTTTCGTAAGTGCTTGTCTTTATATGGTGTTTGTAAGTGTTTGTGTTTGTTTTTCTAAAGTGAGTTGTAAGTGTGTGTATTTATTTTTAATTTTAATTCATGACTCGTGGCCCTTGATGATACATATGCAATGCCTTAGCAGAGCTTCATTAATGTTGGAGTAGAATTGAACCTATGCACGAACTATATACACTACGATTAATGCCACTTTTCCTTCTCTATGCTATTAGGTATAATGGATGGTCTCTACAATGTTTATCAAAACAAATTTCATAAAAACAAAATTTTGGTTTTAATCTTGGTACAAATGTGAGATTTATTATTAAATTCAGTGTTGATGATAGTCCTTCACAATGAGGAGGATGATAAATCTAATTTGTTTTTTAGCATGCTATGGTTTTCTTAGATTGTTTCATAGTTATTTGCTTGCTTGCTTTCAATAGTTATGTCTCGCTTGTTTTTAAAAAATTATACATTGAATTTTGAGAATGTTTGAAAGAGTTACTTAGCTAGATTTGTTGTTACAATAAACTTGTGCATTCAAATATTGTGACACTTTATGTTTGACTTGAGAAATCACATTAAGTTTGTTATTGATGTGTTGGCCAAGTCCAAAATAATAACCATCCATTGAGATAATCATTCTCATGTGTTGAATGTTGTCTTCCAAATATTTTATTCACTTTTGGCATGGTTAGTGACCAACATGAGGTTACTTGTACTTAATTTTGTTATTTGTGAATAATGTAAATAAAACAAATTATAGCCTCTCGTAATTCGCAACTAACCTTGTTTTTATTACACCAATATTTTCCATGATAAATATTAGAACAGTTAGAATGTTTGATGTGTTCTTGTATAAATTTGTGGAATTCATTTTATTCTTTATTAGTATGATTCTTGGTTGTTGCATTTTTAATAATGACATTTTATAAAGTTTCTATTTTTTCTATCTGTTATAACATCCTTTGATATCCCTTGTTCTTACAGGGGAAGTTGACATGATTTGTTGTGTCTTGAGGGATGTATATCCTTGTGAGGCCTCACCGAGTGTCCCAAGTTAGGACGTGACACCGATCACAAAGAAGGCTTTTAAAGTTTCATTTCCTATAAGAGTTGTTATTTCCCCAACTCTCTTAGGTGCATATTACAATGTTTTTGCTTTAATAAGTGTTTGTTTGTTTTCCTTTTCATCTTGGAGGAATGAAGACTAGAAACACTATTGCCCCCACTCCCGATGGTGTCACCATTACTACACCCCACTTGTAGAGAGAAGAAGAGTTTAAAAGGATTTAATTTGTTGTTAATGTTTTGCATTGCAGGAAACCAAAATTGTCAAAGCCACTATCATTGAGATTTGGTCCGGGAGCATCTCTCGCTCGTTGCCCACAAGCCCTTTGTATCTTTCTCATTTTCTTATTGTTGGTCATCATTCACGAGGGTTTGGGTTAGCTTATGATTCAAATGAAGATGCATTGAAATTTGAACCTCCACAAAAATTGAAGAAGATGGGTGTGCCACCAACAAACGTGGGGTCCGGAAAAAGAAGTGCCAATTTTTTTCTAATGCTAAAGAACATGAAATTTGAAAAGAAGAACAAATAAATGACTCTTCCCTTAACTTCCTACAACACAAAATATATTTGTACATTATATAAGACTATGAAAGCATTGCATCTTTATGGATGCAATTTTTTAAATGAATATATTTTGAGATGTGTTTTTTTATTAGATTAGGCAAAAATAGGGATCGGCTCCCAGGGGCCATACAAGAGAGAGGAGCAAAAAGAGATAACCAATAGGAGTAACCAAACCAAAAGAGTCCCAGAAAATGAGTTAAAACATCTTAACTCTTACAATGCAACTTGGACCCAAGAGAGGAACCCTTGAAAATGGACAGAAAAAAACAACTAAGAACCTAAAGTTCACCAAACTTCGCCCACAGTTTAGAGAGGGCTCCAACAACCTGTAACACACGACCAAGGAGCACCAACCAAACACAACAAACTGGGGATCAGGACCTGCCATGGCCTCCATTATCCATCTCCTCCTCAGAGCTACTGATCCAGAGGTTGAATTTCCTTCTTTTGTTTCTGTTTCCATCATTTCCACCCTGTCCAACAAAACCTTCACTTGATTTTCCAGCTCGTTAACTCTATGTTTAGTCTGAACTTGATCGGTGACCATTTTCTTGGAAATATTGATAATGTCCACCATAGAATCTCTTTGGCCAGCACTGGCAGCCTCCATGGCCTTCAAGACACCCTCCAGGTACAACATTTTCCTACTCCATTCATCAAAGACATTGGGATCACCCACACAATCCTTTTCCTGGAAGCACTGGCCTCCCCAAGGTCACCATCTCTATTGTCTTTTTCCCATTCCTTTTCCACATCGATACCCTTGCCCGCCTTCATTTTAGTGAGGCAAACAACAAGAGTGACATCGTCCTCCTCAACATGCTCGTCCATCACCGTCCTCAAAGGAGGGACCAGGGTTGGAGTACCATTCTCGACTAGCAGGAGAATCAAACCTTCGTGCAGGGGAAGCTCAGCCTTGTCTTGCTGAAAGGAAATCAAGGAATTCGTGAGAGAGGTAGCAAGGAAGAAAGGAATACTGATCATCACCTTGTGCCGGAACATGTTGAGCAGGGTCATATGGTGGGTATAGATCTTTCTATACTTGCCCTCCAAAGTGATGTATTTCATGAGTTGGAGGTAGACGTCCTTCCACACACCAGGGATGCAAGAGCAGGGCAATACCATCCGTGAAGAACCAACACCTCTCTTTGCCAACAAAAACCTATCAATCTCCAAATCCCTGCGTTTTCTATCCTTATAGAGCTTCAACCCTTCCATTTTCATTTCAGTAATCCTGGCAATGTTGGTCTCGAGACCTCTACATCCATGCCACGAATATTAAAAACCCCCTCCTTCCAAGCAATGCTGAAATCTTTTGACAGGATTGAGTCGTGACCATGTAATTTGGTGATGAAATTGCTGAAACCCCCAACCTTAAGCTTGTTCCACAGACTCGGATTGTTCTCTTCAAAGTTCTGACTAGCAGGCTCCACCCTGATTCTGTCACCTCCCATCTTAGCTTTACCAAACTTCCCTTTCAACCGATCACCCCACAACCAGCAGCAAGTTCACCCTTTCAAAAAGCGAGCGGAGAAGATGATTATTGTGAAAGTTCCCAGGGTACTTGAAATACTTACGACCGCTCGTGCCAACATTATGAAACTTAGCGCCCCTTTTCCTTAATGATTTCATCATTAATATTAGAGGGAAGCTTATCTCCTTCGCCCCATATCTTGTACTCATGGCTCCGGACGCCTATATTTTCCATCTTGTCCGCACAAATATTACCATGTCTCCACATATGATTAATAGAAACTTTATCAAAATCCTTAAGCATTTCCTTGATGTCTTGGATGATGTTTCTTAAAGCCCAATTGATCTTGCACCTATTATTGAGAGCACTTATGATGATTAGGGAATCACCTTCAATCTGTATATCCTTAATGCCTTTTCCTTGGCTATTAAAATTCCCCATAGGAGGGCTCTGGCTTCCACCATATTATTGGTTTGTTTGCCTAAAGGGCCGGCATAGGCAAACAACCAATCACCCTCTTTATTTCTTAAGATACCCCCTCCCCTACTTGACCAGGATTTCCTTTGGAAGCCCCATCAAAGTTGATCTTGATAGTAGATCCCACCGGCTTGTTCTAGTTCACAATCTTATCAGGGTTATGGATCATGACCGGACTATAGGTGAACTTTTCCAGCACAACATGTTCCCCTTTCGGACAACTCTTGTTAGTTTTACTTTTAAAGAGTTTGAGATTTTCCTTTATGGCTGCTAGGATCTTCCTCTTTATCACCACAATCTGTGGTTTCTGGTCTCTAAAGACACTATTATTCCTTGCTTTCCATATCCCCCATAAGAAGTGAGGTAAAGCAATCCTCCAGGCCTAGTTCAAAAAGGGAAACCTAAAGGGGCTTTCCCATTGAATGCTGCAATCTTCTATATTGGAAGGTATGATCCATTGGATATTGAACAAATCCAAAATCATCATGAAGACACCTTTAGAGAAAGGACAATGTAAGAAAAGGTGATTCACATTTTCCTCCCTTTTCCTGCATAAAGAACACCTATTAGGAATCATCATCCCTCTCTTTTTGAGGTTATCAACCGACAGGATTCTATTTTGGACAGCCACCAGAAAAATATTGATCTTTGGGATCAGATCTTTAATCCATAACTTACCCCAATAGTCTCTTTGTTGATCTTTCTTGAAATGAGAGCTATAGGCAGATTTGACAGAGTAGTTTCCAAATCCTCCTCTTTCCATATGATGGTGTCCTCCTTCGTCTGGAAGATGGGGATGTGAAAGTCCCTGAGTTTCTTGTTGAGATCCTGAAAGGGTTTGAGGTCACCAAGATAGTCCAGAGGGGGTTATGGTTTCCCAATGATACTTCTCCTCAAAAAACTAGAAATCCTTAATCCAAACTTTACCATTATCTTCATAGACCTGAGCCACCTCCTTCCAAATTTCTTGATCAGCTAAGGGGACCTCTTCAATCCAGCTATCCCACCAAAATCTGATCTTGTTCCCCTTCCCAATCTCCCAGGAAGCACCCTTGGAGAGGATGTCTTTTGAATCCATCAGGGAATTCCGAAATAAGAGCCTTTAGGAAGGTTATTATGGAAGAAAAAGGAGTCAATTCTACCATAATTCCATAGGTATTTCTTTTTTATTATATCAACCCATAGGCCTTCCTCTCTAGCTATTCGCCAACCAACTTTGGCTAATAGAGCTTTGTTCATAATAGGTATGTTCTTCAGACCCAAACCACCACACAGCTTTGGCTTAGTTACTTTGTCCCACGCCACCAGGGGGAATTTAAAATCTTCAAGCACTAGCCCAGAAAACTTTTCGAATTCTTTCCAAAATAGTTGTTATTTTAGCTGGAAGTTTGAAAAGAGACATAATATAGATGGGGACTCCTTGGAGGGAGCTCTGTAGAAGTTGAATCTTACCAGCTTGTGAAAGGAGGAGACCTTTCTAGGAAGAAAGTTTTTGTTAACTCTTTCCAACAGGGCATTCCAAACAGAGATGTCAGGATTTTTAAGGAGAAGAGGCATTCCAAGGTAGGAATTCGAAAGCATTTGATTCTGCAACCAAGGATACAAGCGAGCCTAGCTTGAACATGTTTATCTACATTAATAAAGTAGACAACACTTTTAAGGAAATTGACCATCTGCCCTGAAACCTGTTCATACTCGTTGAGGACAAACTTGAAGTTGGTGGCTTCTTGGATAGAGGCCTTCCCCATCAGGAAGTTATCATCAACAAATTGATTGAGGCAAATAGGAGGGAGCCCATTTGAAATCTTAATACCCTGGATATTCTTAGAAATCATAGCCTGCTTACAAATTCTACTCAAGGATTCAGCCATGATAACATAAAGGAAAGGTGATAGCAAGAAAAATGTATATTTAGAAGGGATTTGAGCCAAAAAAATTATATTGAACACCTAAATAATTTTAAGTTTAACCGATCCCAAGGGTTCTTATCAAGATGAAAGTTAAGAATTGTAAATAAAAGTATGTATCCTTGATATATAAAATCATGGTACAAGAATTTATTTTGATCGAGATAAAAGAATTAATGTTATCCCTTACAAGTGTTTGTCTTTCTATGGTGTTTGCAAGTGTTTGTGTTTGTTTTTCTAAAGTGAGCTGCAAGTGTGTGTATTTTTTTTTAATTTTAATTCGTGACCCATGGCCCTTGATGATACATATGTAATGCCTTAGAAGAGCTTCGTTAATGCTAAAGTAGAATTGAACCTATGCACAAACTGCATATGCTACTGCTTAATGCCACTTTTCCTATGTTGTCGTGTATAATGGATGGTCTCTACAATGTTTATAAAAAAATCATAGAAATTTTTTTTTGGTTTTAATCTTGGTACAAATGTGAGATTTATTATTAAATTCAGTGTTGATGATAGTCCTTCACAATGAGGAGGATGATAAATCTGATTTTTTTTTAGCATGCTATGATTTTCTTAGATTGTTTCATAATTATTTGTTTGCTTACTTTCAATAGGTGTGTCTACTTGTTTTAAAAAATTATACATTGAATTTTGAGAATGTTCAAAAGAGATACTTAACTAGATTTGTTGTTACAATAAACTTGTGCATTCAAATATTGTGACACATTATGTTTGACTTAAGAAATCACATTAAGTTTGTCAATGGTGTGTTGGCCAAGTCCAAAATAATAACCATCCATTGAGATAATCATTCTCATGTGTGGAATGTTGTCTTCCAAATATTTTATTCACTTTTAGCATGGTTTGTGACCAACACGAAGTTACTTATACTTAATGTTGTTTGTAAAATATTTGTGAATAATGTAAATAAGACAAATTATAACCTCTCGTAATTTGCAGCCTAACCTTGTTTTTATTACACCAATATTTTCCATGATAAATATTAGAACAATTAGAATGTTTGATGTGTTTTTGTATAAATTTGTGGAATTTATTTTATACTTTATTAGTACAGATTCTTAGTTGTTGCATTTTTAATAATGACATTTTATGAAGTTTCTATTTTATCTGTTTGTTACAACATCCTTTGATTTCCCTTATTCTTGCAGGCAAGTAGGGACATGTGCCTTTGCCGTTGACATGATATGTTGTGTGGCCGAGGATGTATATCCCTGTGAGGCTTCATTAGAGCATTCCAAGTTGGACGTGAGACGATCACCGGCAAGGTTTTTAAAGTTGCCTCGCCACTATGAGAGCCACTATTTCGCCAACTCTCTAATGTGCATATTACGATGTTTTTGCTTTAATAAGTGTTTGTTTGTTTTCCTTTTCATCTTGAAGGAATGAAGACTAAAAACATTATCGCACCCACTCTCGATGGTGTCACCACTATTACACCCCACTTGGAGAAAGAAGAAGAGTTTAAAAGGATTTAATTTGTTGTTAATGTTTTGCATCAGTAGAAACCAAAATCGCTAAAGCTTGCCATTGCAGATTTGATTTGTGAGCTTCTCTGCTTGTTTCCCACAAGCCCTTTGTATCTTTCTAAGTTTCATACTATAGGTCCTCATTTGCGAGGGTTTGGGTTGGTTTATGATTCAAATGAAGATGCACTAAAATGTGAACCTTCGCACAAAATAAAGAAGATGGGTGTGTCACCCACAAACATGGGGTTTAAAAAAGAAGAAAAGAAGTGCCAAAAAAATTGCTAATGTTGGCAACATGAAATTTGAAAAGAAGAAGAAATGAATGACTCTTCCCTTAACTTCCTATAACAAAAAGTATATTTGTACATTATCTAAGACTATGGAAGTATCACATCTTTATGGCTGCAAGTTTGTAAATGAATATATTTTGAGATGTGTTTAACTAAGATAATGAAAAGTGCTTTTCTCCCCTTTTATTTTTTATATAGTATTATGAAATATAGAACAATTTTGAAACAAAATATATATTATGATCTCTATCTTTTATTGTTGTTTTGAGTACCCAAGCTTAAAAATAGGAAATTTAAAAACAAAAGCAAAAGTTTAAGCAAAAGTTTTATTTGAAAACATAAAAGACTTATATCTTCTTAGAAGTATGTATTGCTTATGTATTGGATTTCAAAGAAATTACGATTCTAGAATCATATTCCATTTCATATAACTGATGTGGAGTTTTTTGTCCATGTATGACATATTAAAAAAATGTTAGTGTTTTGAATTATTTAGTGGTTAGGCTACCAATTCGTTATTTTGTATAAATTGTTTTGGTATGTCATGGTGGGCATGCTTTACTTTTGTGTTTATTTTAGGAACCATTATTACTTTTGTATGTTTTGTTGCAAGTTAGGCAAGCATTTTCTTTTGCTCTTTCATCTCCATTTTTTCGGGTAGAAAGATTTGAAGAAATTCGCTTCACAATGAAAGACATTTGATAGATGTTTGAAAACAATCATGTTCATCATCTATTTTACATTTACTAATTGTTAAAAGCAAGGAAGTTAACGTGTAGAAATTCCTTTTTCGTCGGGTGTTTTTTTCTTGCAATGGATAATTCCCTGAGCTTAGGAGTCATAGCGTGTCTATTGTCAGGCCATCTCGATTCGAAGCCAACGTTTCATCTTCTGAACTTTGTCTGCGTACACTCTACATTGAGTGTTGACTCCCAACAGAGTGCACTTGCAAACAATATTGTTGTCATATAAATTTTCAAAGTTGGTTTCTGACAAAACCTTAAGAGAAGGCACCATTGTCTGTTTGCTAAAAATAATTTGCAAGATGGTAAAACATGGAATGTGTGTTTCATCTATGTTGTTATTGCTAAATCCTTTCATTCCCTATGTAGTATGTCTAATTTTTCCACTTTCCTTCTTCTTGGTTGCAGAATTTTTCTTATTAGTGACATGGAAATTATGGCCGAAGCACAACCAATGATAGGCATTCCTGCTCGGGTTCCTGCTCATATTTTCCAGGCCAAGAAAATAAGTTTAGAACTGACTCTTGGGTTAGATAATATTTTTCTCCCCAAATACCGTCTCAAAAAAAATTAATTCGCTATCAAGTCCATTCCCTATTTGTTCCTTGAATACTACCATGCATGTATGGTTTGTTGAGGGCCGAGCCTTGGCAAAAATGCCCCTTAAAGAATATAACAATAAAAGGGACAATGGCTCTTATTTCGGCTTTGATTTTGTCTACAAAAAGGGTGGAGAAATATGTGTCACTTGTTTCAACGAAATTGCTGGAATGTTCTATGAAAATATTGAAAGTGGAAAATGTACACCATCTCTAACGACAGGATAGGAAAAGCAAAATCTTGTTACAACAATTTAAACAACACTTTGGAGATTTATTTACAAACGTCTTCAAGTGTCTCTCCTCTCCAAGTGAATGAGGATACGATACTAACACATCACTTCCACTTTACAGAAATCAGAGATATACCTGGAATACATGTTGGATCTTCTATTGACATCATTGGCATTGTTCTTGCTATTTCTCCTTGCTCGACAATCCATAGGTGTGACATGGAAACAGCTGAGGAGAACACTACAAATGAAGGATATGTCTAGGTATAGTGTTTCTACAACTATGTGGGGTTAACATATTAAAAGGATCAACGAAGAACTTAAGAGCATTTTTAATTCCATAGACCCTAGTGTTGGCTCTAAAAGTTACACGTGTCTCCAAATTCAATGGAACATCTATCGATACTATATCCAATACCAAATGGTTTGTCAACCCTCCAATTGCTCAAACTACTTCTCTTCATGAATGGGTTGCCTTTAATGGTTATTGATTACAACATCTGTCTATTACAAATAGAGTTCGGGGCCCTCCAATAGAGTTTTTTGCTGCCACAATCTCTCGAATGTTATGGAAATGGGGAATGATGGAAAAAATGAATGGGTTACACTAACAACAGTAATCACATAAATTGGTTTGGATATTGTTTTTACATTAGCTTGCCCCTTGTAAAAGGTGACAAGTAATGTAGATAGAAAGTGTATGAACTAGAATTGGCTCGTGGTTCCGTAATAAATATAATGCATCTATTGAATAGTGTGATTATAGGTATGCCCTCCGGATCAATTTGAAGGACACCACATGGGAACTACAATTAGTAACAACATTTGATGATGTTGCAAAAACATCATGAACATCACTAGTAAAGACATGCACTTTCTATGCGTAAATGATGACGCAACAACTGAGATAGCAAACCACATTATAGGTCACAAATTCAAATTCACGCTCTCCATCAAAAAAAAACATATCGTGGATGCAAATAATTGAAATGCATCATTCTTAATAAGAAACTAAAAGGAAACTATGGGTTTTCCTCCCTTGCTTTTGTTATTGTAAACTTAAGATAGTTTTCCTCGTAGGTGGTTTTCCCAATCTTTCCTTCTCTTTCCTTGCTCATATAAAGCGTTTCTATACAAATTTCTAAACAAATTGGAAAGGCTCGCATATAACTTATAGCTTTATAAATATTAGTTTTTAAATGATGCTTATATGCATTTTCATGCATTTCATTTGTATGTCATTTTCCTAAAACATAGAATAATTGGCACGGTCATTTGCACTATGTAAGCATTTTGCGCTTTTCTGTAACCTTTCTTTTTCATAAAATTTTATGTCTCCCTTTGCACTGTACTATTTTGTAGTAATGGAATAACTACTAATTTTTTTTATGATATTTAATTTTTTTCCAAACTTAACAAGGCTAGAGATATTCGTTCATTTTTAAGACAATATATATGTCTTCCTTTCCCAATCGCCATTCACATGGCTTATTTAATAATGTTTGCTTTCTTATATCACTTCATATTTGCTTGCTTTCACAGGAAATTGTGTTTACCTTCATGTCAACTTCTCAAAAAAGAGCCCAACGAAGGAAACTATAGGGGAAAGGACCCTATAGTTAAGCATTTTGCACCAAAACATGTACATTTGTTTTCACCATAGGTTTTTGAAAAAAGGACCAATAGTTGTTCACTTGTTGATTAATGACACTTTTTAAGAGTCAATGACAATGTGACACATAGGGCACTCGGTCATTGGTCCCTCTTTCAAATGCTTTATATTAGTTTTATTCATTTTAAATCAATTCAAAAACTACTTTTCCCTCCAAATAAACATGTGAAATGAAAGTGTTGATATGGCATGATCATACGCTACACGATGATATAATTTTTTCACACTAATGGAGATACCGACATATATCTACGTGCCCCTAAAGTTAGGTGCACAGCTATAGGGTCCTTTCCCCTATGCCCTAAACAAAATTAATATAAACACCGACAAGCGTGCCGATGCCATGCATGAAAGCACACACAAGCCAATGCCTATATGTTTCCTTTAATCTTGTCTACTTTCTACTCTTCAAATTTATCTTCCATGCCTTCAAATTCTTAAGGTAAACACTTATATGATGGAATTCCATTCACCACATATTTTCAATCCAATCTTCATAACCATTCAAGAATGACATACACTTCAAACTATCCTTTAAACAACCTTAGTCATCATGTAATCGGGCCCACATTCCACCAAATCCCTCTTCTTCATAATCATCTACTTTAGCCCTCAGTATTGCGATCAATCTTACGCTTTTAGAGTTGTTCTTCAACAAAAATTTCCCTTCCCTTGATTACGTAGCACATATTCCTTCTTCTTCACATGAAAATTCACTTTGGGTGGACATGGTTTTAATTGTACATTATCGCATGAACCCTCTTCGCCAATGTTGCATTCCTTTACGAAAACAAAACGATGCTTTCACAAACAGATTGATTTTTATCTGATATCAACACTTTTCTATATGTTTGAAACAACTACCCTGGGCATATATAGACAAACTTCCATGAAGGGATACACACCTACACTAGATGTAAGTCGATAAACAAGGTCATCGCTTCTCATCCTGGAACAATATGGACCTGGCCAACAACCTTTTGTCCTTAAATCTTTGACCCAAGTTGAAGAAATGTTAATAACACGAGTAAATCCAATTCTTCAAGTAACCCAAGCCTGTGGTGGACAATACAAATACTGACACACTATAAGCTTCCCACAAAATATTTCTCCATAGCCAAGTACTTTCCCCACCACTTGGAGATTTAGATCTTATACTTGTACAAAAGACCGGTTTCCAACAAAAAAAAATATGACTTCTATGTTAGTAGAATCCGTGTCTGGGAAGCCCTCCAATACAAAATTTCCCATGATCCTTACTACAAAGATGTTTTGCTAGAAATGATGCCCTTCTTTCCTTACCTTTAGAATCAACAAATATCACCTCCTCTCTTAACACTATTGCAACACACCTTCCTCACTTTGAAGACCTTACAACACAAGAAATGATGGTTCACCTTTTCTCTCTGAGAATTAACTACACAAAATTCTCATCTTTCGTACCTTCCGTCCATAACACAAGCATCGAAAATGAAGTTATCGAACAATTCCTACTTTTACATCGACAAAACATACCTTACACCCTACCTTGGCCGGACATTGGTCTTTCACCCATAAATGAATACACCACCGAGGGTATTTTCTCCATGGATTTCCCAACTTTGTTTCCAACAGGTAAAGCAATGTTTAAAAACCACACATGAAAGAAATTCATATGCACGAATATGCCCTTCACTTGATGCGCTACCATGATGACCGATTTGGTTCCCATCCTAGATTTCAATACTTTTTACTTAACCCTATTATGTGCCATAGAAGCCAATCTACAACCGTTGTGTTCATGAAACAAAACATTGAACATGGTATCCCTCCAACAATAGGAGAGCTTCGAAAAAAACTTCAAGACTTTCCCAAAGATTGTTTTCCAGAAAATTTGATGTGTTTTGGAAATAACCTTTGAGGGACACATTCCTTTTGGTCAAAAAGTAGAGGTGAGATCTCAGACATGGTTCAACAATTAAGGGCACCGACATTATTCTTCACTTTGAGTGATGCAAACAAAAAATGGCTAGATTTCCATAATTGCATGCCGGTGTTTCTCCATCTCGATCCTCGTTGTGCTGCAAAATGCTTCAAAATACTCAATATTATTAACCTCCCTCACTGTGTGGCCACTTTCATGCATCAAAGATTCACAATATTTCGTGAGGAAGTGCTGCAAAAACACCTTGGTGATAAGGATTATTGGTATAGGTAAGCATATCTCACTTCTTACTACTTAAATAATCTTCAAAATCTCCTTTGTTTACCTTTCCATTACTTACACGTATGAATGACAACATAGAGGCTCAACACATGTCCATGGTTTCTTATGGCTTGAAGACACTCCTAACGTCGATGTAATTGACTGGGTGATAATTATTCTATTGACAAAACAAGACAATACTTTGATATGTTTGTGTCATCTTGGAACCCCTGACCAACAAGTTCCCGAGCAAACTTTCTACAAAGATCACTTCAAGATGATCCATGTTTGCTATCATCAATGTAGGTTCTAGGTGCACAATAGTTGCAAGACATGGAAGAGCTTATTAACCGTGTCCAATGACATACAAAGTATTCTAAACAAACATGTCTGAGGAAAAAAATTTGGTCTCACATGCCGATACAATGCACCATGGCCCATTCAGGCCACCTCTTCCTTGTTTATTGACAACAAAGGTATAATTAAATACCTTCCTTCAAGGAATGATGATAGATTGAACATCCACAACTAGATCATGCTAGCTATATGGAGAGCCAACATTGATTCTCGGCCTCTGCTTTCATGTCATGTTGTTCTCAAATACATTTCCAAGTATGCTTCTAAAGTAGAGCAATGATCAAAGACATACCACCAAATGCTTTCCATGTTATCAACAAATGCCAAACCCACATTTCCTCACTTTTTCATCTTATGAAAGATAATTTTAGAGAGTTTTGTCGAGCACAACATCAGTGCAAGAGACTTATCACATGCTTCTAAAACTACCACTTGTTATGTGTAGTTGAGCATTTTTTCATTAAATGTTGGTAAAAAAATCTTGAGGCGAGTTGCAAAAACAAAATCTCAAGCTCGTGAAAAAAACTTCTTTTTGACGCATATCTTGTATGACCTTTGGCTATGGAATCCTTTTCCCTCATTGAAATTTCTCAGACCGAGTTATAGTAATTTCCAAAAGGAAATAAATGGAGACTTCGAAATTGTCCAACAGTTGTTCGTGCATATCCAAGATTTTCCAATATTCCTTCAGAAGAGTCACCTTCTTTTGAACTTTCTGTTAGTTTGAACTCCTCCTTTACAATCCTTTCTATAATATTCAAGTGGATATTGGGTTATAATCCTGAAAACATCATTTCCAATTGGCACCTTTTTAAAAATAACCACACTCCATGGCATGTATTACTACAATACACCAAGACATGCAAATATTTCATCAAGTTCCATCTAAATCTAAGGACGAGGCTCTCGAGTCACATAAGCAAATTAATGAGTGGAAACTTTTGTCTCAACTCCGTTTCAAATACACAATAGGTTTTGATAGTATGTATATGATGGAATATCGAGAGTTTGACACCCAATATAATTGGGCAAACCATAATGTTCCCCTTCAGTTACAGGCATGGGCTCTACTTTTATCGAAATGAATAAGGTCAAATATTGTCTTCCACATTTACAAGGATCTACCACAAACCTCCCATTCCATTGAGTGAAGACCAACAATTGGCTTACAACACCATCATGCATCACTTTTCTTGCAAAAACAAACTTCCACCACTCAGGCTAATTGTTTAGGGTACTGCAGGAATAAGAAAGTCCTACCTTATTCATTCTCTCAAATGTTCTTTATGCTCTCGCATCAATCGTTACTATCTCCTCGCTCCTTTTATCATCCCCCCTACCTATAGGGTTTGCATTCAACATTTCTACTTCCACAATGCATGCCTCCCTTCACATTCCAATAAGAGAAATAAAACCCCTAGAAGGCTAATCCTTAGCCTCTTTCCAAGACTCCCTCAAACATGTCGAATATATTCTAATTGATGAAATGAGTTTTATTGGCCCAAAATTGCTCACAAAAATTGACTACCATCTTCTTGAGGCTTTCCCCCTTCCCAAAACATTTCATTTTAGTAATATATCCATCATTCTTATTGGATATCTCTAGTCAACTACTGCCTGTCATGGACATTCCTTTATATGCAAGCAATTCTTATGGAGTAAAACTCTAGAAATAATTTCTTGTTTCAATCTCCTTGAGATCCATCTTCAGGAAACAGGGTTCCACTCCAACACAACTTTCTTTTCACCACATGCTCTTCAATATTCACAATGGAGATCCTACTTTTGAATATTGGGAGTTGTTAATGTCCTTTGATTAACTAAAATTGGAAAATTTATTATTATTATTTGCCTAATAGTTAATCTAAATAGAAACAATAATGGAATAACTAATATGAATTAAAGTACTAATGCTAGATGATGTTTATTTAGTTTTGAACAAAGTAAAGTAAATGAAATAGGAGGGATGAGATACTAACCTAAATATAACTTACCTTACTATGTGTTGGAATTGGATAGGTTGATGTGCGGGCTAGACTGTGTGTATGAAGATGTTGTTCTGAAACTACATAATTTGGAGATTTGATTGAATTGGGGCGCCTCGGAGAGAACTAGGACGCTGGGGGTGTTCTGGTCTACAAAAAGGCTCTAGATATAGTTCGATGGTGTCGTTAGGTCTTCATCGTGTCTTCATCTCTCTCGCATGGTTGTATTCAGTATCTTCGTTTATATCACCAATAATATAATGTGAAAATCTACCCGAAAACCCCATACAAAACATTAATTCCTAAAAATAAAGATGCAAATGAAGGGTTGATGACCTTAGCTACCACAATGGTGGACTTATGACTAAGTGTTGCACTACATTCCAGGACTAATGTAGTTCAAAGTGTGTTTGTGTGTGCGATTTTGTGCCTAGGGTGCCCTTAGCGTCAATGACACAAAAGTAGGGGTAAAAGCTAGATGTAAAGATGCAAATGGTGGATGGAATATAATGAATACAACCCTTTCCCCTATGATTGTGTGATGCAGATGTAGAAGATGCCCAAATGTAGTCCCTTGCCTTAGTAGATAACTTCCCTTGATAGTAATATGTCTACCCATAATGTAGTGAGTATGTTATGTTTATATAAGGATCTCTTGTTCAAATTTCGACACAAGTGACCCAAAACGCCGACTACCACCTAGGGTAATGACAAAGACTGACCTCAAAGAAAGAAATTAGGACCAAGAGTTACGGAAACTAGGGTGCCTAAAATCACGGACTGGGTGCCCCAGTACTACCCTAGGCACCCTAGTGTAGGACTGAAGACAAAAATCAAGTAAATTACGACACCCAAGACTCCTTGAAAGACACCCAAAATTGTATAGACAACTAATGAATGTATCGCATACATAACAATGATGATCAACTAATTAACAACATAACAGGGGATAGGTCACTAGTGAATACTTTTACTATGCAAGATCCATTTATAAAATAACATACTTGGTGGTAAAAATGTAATAGTAAGTGCGTGATTTTATGACTACATTTGCCCCCACTTTATGTTGGTGAGCAGAAAGCTTGGTAACATAAAGTAGATAAAGATATGTACATGAGAAAAAGTCAAAGAAGTCCGCGTTGTAGAAGAATGCGCACATGTGTTATAGAAGCGTGTCGAATCATGGATTAATGGGTTGATCCATGTAACATAAAAAAAACCATAAATGTCGTGATGAAATATACTAAATGAATGTGATGATTAAGATGTACGATGATTTCAAATGCGTTATACTAATGAATAGGTGGGTAGGGTGATCGGTTCCCAACCCGAGCGCTTGTATACGAATGAATAACCAGAAGGATTTGGGCATCCTAGCGCCAAAGGAAGAGTGTAGGGAGAAAAGTGTGTTATTCTCCAATCTTTAACTACATCCTCAAGATCTAGCCACTGTAGATAGACTCAAATCAAAGTTTTGGTTTTGGATCCAAATGATTTCGATCAAATAGTTGACCCATATAGGAGTGATATAGGGAAGGCACTCTTGCCCCCACTCCACGGGTGTTGCCGCAATAAGATGACTTCAAGTTAGGTCATATGGAAGCAAACACAAAATGAATGATGGCATCCAAGTTAGGTTATCTCGGGAAGCAAACAAAAATTTGAGAGAGAGATAATATAAGTTAGGTCATCTGAAGCAAGCGCAAAATGAATGATGGCTTCTAAGTTAGGTCATCTCGGAAGCAAATGCGAATTCGTGAGAGGGCTTCCAAGTTAGATCATCTGGAAGCAAGTGCAAAATGTAGAATAAATTCCCAAGTTAGGTCATATGGGAAAATAATGAATGTAATCTCTCAAGTTAGGTCATATGAGAGGCCGCACGTAACTCTTAAGTTAGATCATTAGGGAGGCCAATTGTGTTGAACTTGTGTTGATTGAATGATGCCACTTGTTATAGATTTTGAATGTGTTAATTGATTGATTGATTGATTGATTGGTTACTTGTGGAGAGATTTTACGCAAGTTGCCCCCAGGTTAGGTCATTAGGGGGAAGTAAATAGAAATTGATGAAATGTCACATGAAATTTTTTTAATCACTTGTTGCCCCTAAGTTAGGTCATTAGCGGGGGCATGATGAAATATCACATTAGAAAATTTTGTATGTTTGTTGCCCCTAGATTAGGTCATTAGGGGGTTCAATGGTGAATTGTCGTGCAATGAATTAGTAAATGTTTGAAAAATGGTGAGTTGGTAGGTTTAACCAATCATGTGTAATGTAAGGGGATTATAGGATGACCCCAATCATATCCCCCCTTTTGGCGAAAGGGGAAGTGATGAAAAGAATGAATGTCAAGTCGAAAGTAAGCATGAAACAAATAGAAAATGGTAAAAATCACTAAAACGTGAATGGAAGATAATGTAGAACAAAGATAACATGTGCAAAACATGTTTAATATGTTGGTAAGTGGAATTATAAAAATAATGCCGCAAACAGGGTATAAATCGGAGTAGAAACACCCAAGATATAGTGAAAACGGTCTAGTGTGTATTAGCTATGGAAATAGAATCGAAATAATGACTATAGTATAGTAAATGATGAAAAAGTAGCTATAAGTAGTGAAGTTAAAAAGTGTTGTTTCACTTCATTTGTTTTTTACGTGATTGTGAGAGGGAGCACGAAGTGGGTGAGAATGTCACAAGTGAGAGCAATGTGTCCTAGTCGGTTCGAGAGGGTGGCGATCGTCGTAAAGCATCGCATATGACCGTGGAGTTGGTAAGTGCGTCATTTTTCGCAAAGTGTATGGTGTGGTAGTCATTTTGGTAGACTTTTTTACAAATTTGATATTTTTATTTTCTCGGAATTTGAGACCTAAACAAAGTGGTGAGGGTGTTAGTGACCCTAGGATAGAAGTGCCTGTAACCGGGCTCTAGTGTCCTACTCCTAAGCACCCTAGTCCAGGATGTATGTAGATGATGTAGAATGTTGCTAAACATGGTGATAGTATGATAATTGAGTGTATTTGGTCTTACAATGTATTCTAATGTTGCATTTTTTGTCATTTTGTGGTGTACAAAGAGATATTCACTCGAGGGAGTTTCGTGGTGGTCGACATATAAGTATGTTTCTTAGATTAGATTTGTCGGATGAGGATTGGGATGTGATGGACCGTGCTGGCTGCGGCACATAGCAAAGACGATTGGTGGATGTGCCCCATAATATGCCCATGTTGATTTCCTTATGCGAGATATGGTATGCGAGTACATGCACATTCTAGTCACCTACGGGGAGAAGCGCAACGTTGGAGGATGTATATTGCATACTACGATTGATGCAACCTAGAATTTAGTGATACAAAGCCAATAGGACCCTAGAGGCACTCGACACATCACTCACCTATGCTTAGCGCTCACTCGAAGCATGCAAAGGTACCAAGTCCCTCTTTAGGGTTGTTGTTGCAGGATGTTAGCATGATGAAGACTTAATGTATACGGTTCTATTACTAACCCATCCTTCTACAAAGCATACTAGATATATAACTAAGGGAGAACAGATTAAGTATTAACCATGATGAGATCAAGAACATACTAGATTCAGATACACACATAACTAACACTTAGATTTAGCCAATATCCTCCATTATATTAAATGCAATAAGTATATAGAAGCTTCATTACAACAACAATAGTATGCACGTAACATATTTAGCAACATAATCTCCCTATGTATGCACACCTATCTCTTTGTATATCTCCATGTAAATATCATATCTATATCTCTACTACACATTTCAACACATATTTATAAGGGTGGGGACTTTCCCTTCACCACTTATCTAATCCCAAAATAGGTCACATGCTATTATTAGCCACATGCCATTACAAAAATAGCCACACATGCAAGTGCGCTAACAATAGACTACTATTAGTTGAGTGATAGTAGTAAATCTATTCCGGCCTATGTCCATGAAAAGTGCTTCGTAGTTGATCCTACAAAAATATTCAATGCATGGCGTGCAAGTATCTAATCGGTTTGAGATCTCTGCACGATATCTCTAAAAAGAGATCCTTTTCATGGAAACGGCTAAGTCTCAAACCTATTTTTTTTCTTTGCGTGTGAGCCTTCCCCGATATGTCTGCACCTTTGAATGCACTCTGCTTTCTTGCATGAACCTTCTATATTTTCTGTACTAAGTGTTAGGGTTTGAATGATTAACATTACCCCACACTAGTTGTAAATCTATTCCTGGCCTATGTCCATAGCCACACATGCAAGTGCGCTAACAATAGATCTACTATTAGTTGATGATAGTAGTAAATCTATTCCCTGGCCTATGTCCATGAAAAGTGCTTCATAGCTGATCCTACAAAATATCCAATGCATGACATGCAAGTATCAATCGGTTTGAGATCTCTACACGATATCTCTAAAAATAGATCCTTTTCATGGAAACGGCTAAGTCCTGAACCTATTTTTGTTCTTTGCGTGTGAGCCTTTCCGATATGTCTGCGCCTTTGAATGCACTATGCTTTCCTACGTGAACCTTCTATATTTTCTTTACTAAGTGTTAGGGTTTGAATGATTAACATTACCCCACAATAGACTACTATTAGTTGATGATAATAGTAAATCTATTCCCTGGCCTATGTCCATGAAAAGTGCTTCGTAGTTAATCCTACAAAAATATCCAATGAATGACATTTAAGTATCAATCCGTTTGAGATCTCGCACGATATCTCTAAAAATAGATCCTTTTCAAGGAAACGGCTAAGTCCCGAACTGTTTTTGTTCTTTCGCGTGTGAGCCTTTCCAATATGTCTGCGCCTTTGAATGCACGCTGCTTTCCTACACAAACCTTCTGTATTTTCTTTACTAAGTGTTAGGGTTTGAATGATTAACATTACCCCACACTAGTTTTATTGTCGCCCCGACAATGGTTGTCTCCAAAACAAATCAATGAATAGAAGAATAGAAAGAATTTGGATGAATTAAAGAATGTTTTTTTAACATGCGCTTTCTTCTTTCGTGACTGAAAAATTAATTCAAGATATTCCTCCTTAATCTCATCCTCCAAGGTCTACCACATAACGAGTGCTTCCTCTACTTTTTATGGAATGTCCACAACAATGGACTCCAGCTCATCCTACATAATTTCTCCTTTCTCATTCAGCAAGACCAACACAATGTTGGACATTGCAGTCATCCTTCCCTCTAAAGCAAATCCATCTTTCGTGGTAATGAGTTTTCTAAGCTCCTCTACCCGATCCTTGTGTGGTTCTTTGGCACTGCTAGGGCCTCACACTTCGTTTAACTATTGCTAATCTTTATGCGCGGCCCAATGTGTCATCCCTCATCACTTTCTCGTACCTCATTGTTCTCCTCCAGGTTTTATTTTGATGAGTGCCTCTAGAGCCGTAGTAGATGTTCAAGGCTTGGTTTGCCTTCTTTAGTTCACCCACAGCGCTTATAGTAGTCCTTCATATGATGAAATCTTTTGCATCAATGAAGCCTTTTCTCGCTCTCCGCAACTTGTGTTGGATCCTTTCGCGCTAACATGCACAAAGGTTCATCTTCAAGCACTAAGTCCACCAATGAACTTACATAGTGTATTGCCAAAGGAAGCATCTTTGGTACCTTTGGCTCTAGGTGTGGCATAGCCTTCATGACATTATCACCACTTTCCTTTGCGAGGCTGATAAATACAATGTTCTTCTTCTACACTAAGTCTCTTTCTTGCATTAGGCACGCTATCTCCTCATCCTTAGTTTTGATTTCTCCCCTTAGCGCCCTAATTGTGGCAGCTTTGTCCATATTCCACCTTGCCACCTTTGTTGAGACTTTTACCAATGCATTGCTCACCTATTCATCTAACATAACAGTAGGCTTTATTATTATGTGTCTAGCTTGAGGTGTCTTTTTCAACCTCCTGACATGCATGACTCCTCACACACATCAAAATTTAATTCATTTGTTGGTTGTGGAGCCTGATAGTGATGGGGGTTGCAAGGGGGGCTTTTCCCCCCTTGCGGAGTCAAGGGGATGGCCCTCTGCGAGGGGTCCGGGGCCATGCGCCCTGTGAGGGTTTAGGGTAGCGCCCCCATAAGCCACATTTTATATGTATTTATGCATTGTGAAATCTAGACCGTTCCTTATTAGGTCACAGATCTAATGGGTGGTTTTCTATGTTTCCCGAAATGTTAAAAACCCTAATATCTTTAAAGGGTCATTATGTATGAGACTCATTGTATTAGTGGCAGCACTGTGAGAGAGAGTTTTACTAGACTGAATAAAAGGATTGGCTATTTCTGGTGGACATAGCCCATTTTGGGTGAACCACGTTAAATCTGTGTCTCTATTTTATTGCATTCTTTTCTATTTTATGTTTTTCGCATTATTCATTGCATGTTTGTTTATCTGTACAACTAGTATAATCCTAACAACTGGTATCATATAACGTTTGAGATTTATTTATTGGCAGTATACTCATAGAGGGATTTCTATTTAAGTGGGAGAAGCAACAATGTCAGAGGAGAATAAGTTTAGAGTTGAGAAGTTTAACGGCTGAAATTACCAGCTATGGAAAATGCAGGTGGAAGATTACCTGTATCAAAAGGATCTATACCTACCGTTGGGAGGTAAAGAAGCGAAACCCTCAATCATGTCTGATGAGGAGTGGAAGGTTTTGGATAGAAGGCTCTTGGTGTGATTCGATTGAGTTTGGCATCGTCCATAGCTTCAAATATCTCACAGGTGAAGAGTATGGTAGAGTTGATGAAAACCCTAGCTAATTTATATGAAACACCTAGTGCATCCAATAAAGTTTATTTGATGAAAAGATTGTTTAATCTACAAATGCAAGAAGGTGGATCTGTATCTAACCATCTTAATGATTTCCACACTATTGTAAATTAGTTAGATTCAGTTAATATCCCATTTGATGAGGAGGTTAGAGCATTATTATTCCTATGTTCTTTGCTAGAAAGTTGGGACAACTTAGTAATGGCAGTTAGTAATACATCATCTACTTCTCTTAAATTTGAAGATGTAGTCAGTGTCATTTTAAATGAGGAAATGCGCAGGAAAAGTACAAGGGAAAATTCTTCTTCTGGAAATGCGTTGAATATGGAGAGTAGAGGGAGGAGCAAGGAGAAATCAAAGAGTAAGGCTCATGGGAGATCTAAATCGAATATGGGCAGATCCAAATCTAGGAGTAGAGGCATTACTTGTTGGAACTATGGAAAGAGAGGACATGCTAAAAAGGATTGTTGGTTCAAAGGAAACAAATAAAACCAGCCTGAAGGTATTAAAGAGGAAAATCCAACAGGTAATATTGTTTAAGATGCTCTTATACTTTCTCTTGATACTAGAGTAGAATCTTGGGTAATAGATTTAGGTGCCTCTTTCCATGTAACCCTGATAAGGGCTATTTTAAAGAGTATGTCCAGGGAAATTTTGGACAAGTTTATTTGGGTGATGATGAGCCATGCAACATTTTCGGGAAGGGAAATGTACACCTGAAATTATAGAATGGAAATACATGGATATTGAGAGACGTGAGGCATGTACCTAGCCTCAGGAGAAATCTCATCTCTGCAGGACAGTTGGGTGGTGAAGGTTGCACAGTCACATTCACTTCAGATGCTTGGAAGGTTTCCAAGGGTGCCCTAGTAGTGGCACGGGGTAAGAAAGTAGGCACTCTTTATTTGTCTACTTGTATATCTAATTCTTCTACCATATTGTCTACTTCAGATGAGGATGCCAACATGTGGCACAATAGATTGGGACATATGAGTGAGAAGGGCATGAAAATTCTACAGGAAAAAGGTAAGCTTTCAAGTTTGAAGCAATTGGACTTAGAGTTTTTGCAAGCATTGCATTTTTGGGAAATAAAAAAGAGTTAGATTTCTCAAGGAAAGGAATACCAAGAAAGAGCAAAAGTTGGAGCTAGTTCATACAGATCTGTGGGGGCCGGCCCATGTTACATCTCATGGTGGTTCTATGTACTATGTCACATTCATAGATGATGCCACAAGGAAGGTATGGGTATGTTGCATTAAGCGTAAGTTTAATGTCTTTGATACATTTAAGAAATGGAAAGCACTTGCTGAGAATCAATGTGGTTTTAAATTAAAATGTTTGAGATCTGATAATGGCGGTGAGTATTGTAGTAAGAAATTTGATGATTATTGTTCCTTGAATGGGATTCGTAGAGAGAAAATAGTTCCTAGGACTCTGCAACAAAATGGTGTTAGTGAGAGGATGAATAGAACAATAATGGAGCATGCATGGTCAATGAGATTGCGCATGCGGGCTGCCTCTTTAGTTTTGGGCAGAGGCCGTAGATATTGTTGTGTACTTAATCAACCTGTGGGCCTTTGAGTGCACTAGATGGAGGAATTCCGAAGAAGCCTAGACTGGGAAAGAGGTAGACCTTTCATTTTTAAGAGTATTTGGTTCAGAGGCATTTGTGCATGTTAATAAAGAAAACATGAAGAAATTGGATTCAAAATCCAAACGTTGTACATTCATAGGCTATGGCTCCAATGGTGATTATGGATTTTAGTTTTGGGATCTAGATGAATCTAAGATAATTAGGAGTTGTGATGTTGTTTGGCATGAAAATATAATGTACAGGGATCAGGTACAGGATGACAAAAAGCCCAAGGAAGAATTGGTTGAGGATATAGCTCCTAAAAATGAACTCTCGAGTGGAAAATATCCACCTACAGGTACCGAGGTTGATAGTTCTATAGGCCGAGCATGACAGCCAGTGTTGGCATCGGCACCTCTGTCAGAAATTCAAGAAAATGAGCAAAGCAATCAAATAATGATCTTGTGACACCCCCATCTTGGTAAGAAGGTCACAACGTATTAGTAGACCTCCAGAAATATTTTCTCTTGCTTTGTATTATTTGTTACTAATAGATAGTGGTGAGCCAGAGAGCTTTGATGAGGCAATGTAGGTGGAATCCACTAAGGAGTGGGAACGTGGCATGAATGAGGAGATGGACTCCCTAGAAAAGAACCAAACATGGGATTTAGTCAAATTACCGGTTGGGAAGAGAGTACTACAAAACAAATGGGTCTACTGTGTGAAAGAAGAAGAAGGTGGACAGAAAAGGTACAAAGCAAGGCTTGTAGTGAAGGGGTATGAACAAAAGAAAGGTATCAATTTTGATGAAATTTTCTCCCCTATTGTAAAGATGTCTTCCATTCGTATTGTATTAAGTTTAGTTGTTGTTGAAGATTTACACTTAGAGCAACTTGATGTCAAGATGACATTTCTCCATGGTGACTTGGAGGAGGAGATTTATATGCAACAACCACTTGGGTATGAGGTGAAGGGTAAGGAGAAATTGGTTTGCAGGTTGAAGAAGAGCCTATACGGGCTCAAGCAAGCTCCCAAAAATGGTATCTAAGGTTTGATAGTTTTATGCATGAGCATGGTTTTACTAGATGTCAATCAAGATCATTGTGTGTACTTTAAATGGTTGGATAGTGGGAGCTACATTATTCTTCTATTATATGTAGACAATATGCTTGTATCAGGTCTAATATGCAGGAAATTGTAAAGCTTAAGGAAAATCTTGCACAAACATTTTCAATGAAGGATTTGGGTGCAACAAAGAAAATCCTTGGTATGCAAATCAAGAGGGATAGGAAAAATAAGAAATTGGTGTTGTCCCAGGAGGACTATGTAGAAAAGGTGTTAGAGAGGTTTCAGATGCAGAATGTGAAACTAGTTAGTACACCATTGGCTGGGCATTTTAGATTAAGTAAAGAGCAATGCCCAACAACACAAGAGGAAAAATATTATATGGCATGGGTTCCTTATTCTTTAGCAGTTGGGAGCCTCATGTATGCCATGGTTTGTACCAGGCCAAACATTGCCCAAGCAGTGGGAGTTGTTAGCAGGTATATGGAAAATCCAAGTAAAGCACATTAGAAGGCAGTCCAAGTGGATTCTTAGGTACTTGAGAGGGACCAGTAGTAGGCACTTGTGCTTCGGATGGTCAGATTATACTTTACAGGGATTTGTGGATTCAGATATGATAGGAGATGTGGATAGCAGGAGGAGCACTACTAGATACATGTTTACAGTTGGTGGTGTGGTAGTGAGTTGGATCTCAAAGTTGTAGAAGGTAGTTTCCTATCTACTACAAAGGTAGAATATGTTGCAGTGATTGAGGCAAGTAAGGAAATGTTATGGATGAGTAGGTTCATGGAGGATTTGGGTAAGGAGCAAGGGGATTGTAAGTTACATAGTGATAGTCAAAGTACAATTCACCTGGCAAAGAACTCACCTTCCATTCAAGAACCAAACACATTCAACTAAGATATCACTTCATACAACAAGTGTTAGAGGATGGGCAACTTGAGTTAGTGAAGATTACATATGATAATCTTGTTGATATGTTTACTAAGCCAATGACAAAGGAGAAGTTGGATTTTCATTCAACTTTTATGGGTCTTCAAGATTGATCTTGAAGTGGAAGAAACAAGCCAAGAAGAAAATTCCAAGCAAGAGTTGTAGTGGTGGAGTTACAACAATCAGTCTCCAAGTGGGAGATTGTTGGTTATGGAGCTTGATAGCGACAGGGGGTCCTGAGGGGCTTCGCCCCTTGCAGGTCTGGGGGATGGTCCCTGGGGCCGAGGGGTCCTGGGCCGTACGCCCCTGTGAGGGGTTCAAGGGCAAGTGCCCCCATAAGCCACATTTTATATGTATTTATGCATTGTGAAATATGGACCATTCCTTATTAGGTCACAGATCTAACATGTGGTTTTCTATGTTTCCCGAAATGATAAAAACCCTAATATCTTTAAAGGGTCGTTATGTATGAGGCTCATTGTATTAGTGGAAACACTGAGAGAGATTTTTGCTGGACTGAATAAAAGGATTGGCTATTTCTGGTGGACGTAGCCCATTTTGGGTGAACCACGTTAAATTTGTCTCTGTTTTATTGCATTATTTTTTGTTTTATGTTTTCTGCATTATTCATTACATGCTTGTTTATCTGTACAACTGGTATAATCCTAACATCATCCATGTGTGTCCGTGACCGACCATGATAATTGTTTCCTTCAGACAGATTGTTGTCATATCCTCATCCATTACCTTCCAACCATACAACTCCTTTTGTGTCATTGTGCTCTGGAAGTGGGCGCGGATAATTTTACTCGTATCCTCAACATAATCCATGGCTAATGGAATGTGCTCCCACTTGTTCTTCATGACCTAGGCTACTTAGGGACTTGAGCTTTCAGATTTGGGACTTGTGTTTCCATGTCCGAGCAATATTGGTAGTTGTCTCGTATGTTCCCTTTTCTCCCTCTTATCCTTCATTTCTTCATCTTGTTGTCCCTCTCCGTTCTCTAGACGTGTAGGATAATTAGGTGCACTTTCCTCTTACTCTTCTACTTCCTCATTCAATTTTAGTTTCCTTCTCCTTTTCTTGATTGTCTCCTTATGTGGAGAGAATCGGGGTGATCTGTGCCAATGCCTTGCTTTGCGAAGTAGCACCTTGGGTCATTGTTCTCCTAAACACTCTCTTAAATAGGTGCTCTCCTTGGACAACATCCAAGTCCTCTTCATCCTCCTCTTATGGCCAAGGTGGTGTAGTTGTGCGCTCAGTTTCATCCTTATGCGTAGGATGTCTTCTACCTCTATATTCTAAACCACCAATATCCTCACGTTCATCCTCTTCATTATCGACTTGAATAGTTTCGTAGGCTTGGGTGTTGGAATGTTTTCCATGGTATCGACCCTTTGGTGGCCCTAGGAGCATGAACTCAATCTCCATGTACTTGTTATTCTCCAACTTAGGCTTCAGTTGAAGGTACAATAGTCTTTGCTCTAACATCTCCACACCCAAACTTACTAGTTTAATGCTCAATACATCGAAATGAGACTTTCAATATATGTACCCCATACTGGATACACATATTTCTTCCTTAGCATGTGGTAGTCACAATCTACCTTGTCTGCATTGAACGTTAGGCGTCGCGCATCTAAGAACCTATGTATTGACACCTGGAAGTACCTTGTTATGAAGGCATATGGTAACTTACACCAAGGGCTCCATGCTCCATCCCTCATGGCGAACCGTCTATGCAAAAGTGCTGGTATACAACGAAATGAACTACCTTTCCAACCACCGAAGGCAATTCCTTGGGGATGTGTCATTCTTCTTCAAAGGTCGCACGTAGCCTATCATACCACTTCTCATCCCTTTGCTTGACTGGTTCTATCATGGATCCTTCACATAGGTATTTGTTGAACCGCTCCACCGGTGACTTATGCTCCATGGGATACTCCCATATCTTCTCTTTTGGTCCATCAGGTACTCCGATCTCTATGAACAGTGCCACAATAGAACAAATACAAATTTGATCTTTCCTCCTATGCATGCTTCCTCAATTATCATCTCTACAATGTAGCCCCGAAATATTGAGACTACTCCTTCTTCGACTTCCTCCTCGCAACATGCAACCATATGGTGTTCACTTGTGAGCACCTTTCCTAGTCATTTAGCTTTGAATAAGATGTGTGGTTCTTTGCACATTGGATACTTATTCGGTTTGTTTATGTCCATGCCATGAGACCCTTTGTGTACCCAGCTTCTTTTCTCGGTCTCCCAAGATTGCGGCCTTGTTTGTTAGCCATGTCTTTGTTATAAACATAGCCTCACATGCGAATGTGTGCTAACAATAAATCTGTTGTTAGTTGGTGATAGTAGTAAATCTATTCCCGGCCTATGTCCATGTAAAGTGCTTCGTAGCTAATCCTCCAAAATAACCAATGTGTGACGCGTAAGTCTCAATCGGTTTGAGTGTTCCACATGCTATCTCCAAAAATGTATCCTTATCGTGGAAATGGCTAAGTCCCAAACTTGTTTATGTTCTTCACGCGCGAGCCTTTCGGATATGTTCCGCACATTTGAATGCACTCGCTTTCCTACCCGAACCTTCTATATTTTCTTTACTAAGTGCTAGGGTCTGATTAATCAACAACGATTGCCAGTTGGGGGGGAGAGATTACGAGTCATGCTAGTGATAGATATGAAAGGAAATATTCGACATGCAACACGATATTTTGTGGGGAGTCGAGTATCTACCGAGGTCCATATTAGCCAAGATACTATTCTCGTAGTCTTGTGTTCTCGTAAGCTTGCGGAAGTTCATAGCGGTTGTGATTGCATCATGTATAGCTGTGGAGGAGGATGTGTAGGCATCTTGTATAAGATGCATGACATATGTCAGCGCATCGAGGAGGAGGGTACTAGATATGCGTGGGCACAGTGTGTGTTGGTCCACCTATATAGAGATCTATACTGGTTTACGCAGGATGAACATGGTGGAGGGATATGAGCCACCACAATTCTGCATGTGTGGGCATACAAGCATATAGTCGTGCTGAGACCAATTGTAGGTCCACGAGGGAAGTGGGCTAGGCCAAAGATATTTGCAAGGAGAGGTGGGTTGAAATTCATAGCGAGGAAGATGGATACGAGATACCTTGAGGCACTTCTAGTTAAGATGGGGCCCGAGGCAAAGTTATATGGAGGCCATATTGTGACTATGGGGGATGGCTAGAGGATGTGACAAAGTTGTGATGTATTCAGAGGACTATGTGATTAGAAGATTGCTTCAAGTGTGGTGCAGAGATTTTTAGGTAGAGTGGGTGTCACGACAGTTTGGTATGACTCAAGATGTGCCCCAAAGCCATTTATATGGTTGAGAGCTATTGGAGGACCTAGGCGGGTGGTGATAGGCTAGGGCCTGAGGTAAGAACAACTAGTTCTGTTGGGGCCGGATGAGGTGGATCCAACGATAGAAGATATTGATGGAGATGATGTGGGTTACACTAAGGAGTACTGTGCATGATGGGCAGCTCATTGGTGGGTATTGTTGTACCGATTATTTGCAGGCCCAGTAGAGTTACCCCCCGGAGGAGGGGGAGAGGGGGAAGCGCATTCCCCTAATCCTATAGCAACGATCGTATTTGATCGTAAGTATTTGTGTATATGCACATTATGTGTGTTATGGTTTTCTAATGTTGTGTTGTATAGTGATCTAAAACACTGTAGTTTGTGTTTGTAGGTGATGCGTGTTGGTCATTGATCGTGGACACATACATCCGCACATTGACATAAAATGTGCCAATGATATATTTGGTGGAGGTATACTTGAGTAGGTGGATGATATTGCGGGCAAGCATGCTCATCTATTTGAGCCGATAGACATAGCGGTATGTAACGTGTCACAATAATGCTAGGAAAGAGGGACGAGGCATGTGGGGAGACTCGATAAGCTAGAGAAGCGGTAGGTAGTAGTCCCTTAGCTCGGGACATGTTTGTGCGGTACATAGATTTGTAATGTTAGTTCGCAAAGTAGTCTACGAAGATGACGTTATTGCAGAGGCGAGGTTGAGCAAGATTGGGGCCGCAAGCAATGATGTCACATTAATGGAGAGAAATCTAGTTCTAAGGCTCTCGTAGTCCACAAGAGCGATAATGATGATGAAGTATGATTTGTAGTATTATATATGATGTGGGGGACCTTGCTCCCCGTTATGAGATATGTTTTGTGACGATGATTATACTAGCAATATATGTATGGACACCTATTTTTGATATACGATAAATCTATGTTGGAATGTTTTTCCATTCGATGTAATGGATGTTGTATGATTCTATGGTTATTGTCCTAATATGTGTATTGTTCATGTTGGATGAATATAAATTTGCATTATAATGTTAGCAATTTATTAATTACCTCAGAATTGATAAATCCACATCACCTTACCCGCCACCTCACTTTGCCACCTCATCATGACCTAGCCCTAACCCTAAACTAACCTAATTAAGACCCATGACTTGGTCTAGACTCACATCCATAACTAATGCCTCCTTACTCGCACCAAAAGCCGACCTTCTAGCCACTTGACCAAGCCCGCAATCGATCTCTCTGAGAAAAGTAGGAAGGTGGGCTATTTTACTAAAAATAGCCTACTTTTTCCTTACCGATGCCGGTTCCTACTCGACCGCCGCTTGCTACGCAACCGCCATCGGTTCCTCGTAAATGGGCTCCCAAACCAAAACAACGGATCGGAATTTCATTTTGAGAGATCAGCCAAAGGATTTCTGGATCAACAGAGAGCATCATGCGAGCGAGGAACAGAGTCCAGATCTTCACTGACAAAGCAGAGACGAGTAAAGAAACCAAGTGTTTGCAACCAAGGAGATCAACTTGCATCTCTGGCCAAAACCAAGAAGTCGATTGCATGTCCTTTTGTCATAACATTTCTTATGTTTTTGAATCTCATCCTCCTAAATCCGCTTTCAATCCACTACCCAACGTGCTATCAGATCTAATCTGTCATTCTTTCACTCTAATCATCCCATTTCCTAATACCATCAAAAAGCCAGCCTATTACAAACACCATCTCAGTACAAAAGATCCTATAACCCACAGATATCGGTTATCAAGAATCGGCGCATTCGCCATCAATAACCGCCATCGGTTCCTTCCGATCAAAACCTAAAACCAGCCCTTTCCTCTACCCAGCTTTAACAAAATAATTTAATTGATATTTTGCGCTTTTTGTGTTAATTCATATTAGCAGGGAACTCGACCACCTTCAAGGGAAGTTTTATATTTCCCGGCCCAAGGCGCTTCTCATTTATTGTTTAATCAAAATCTTGTGGTCTTGTGTTCTTATTTGGCAGTAGTCCTTCCAAGACAAAAAGGAGTTCTCCGCAGTCAGCCTGATCTTTCTCTACGGTACGCGCACACCATCTCGACATTCAACAGGTATTCCTCCTAACCCTAACCTCATCTGTTTCTAAAAGGAATGAAAGGATAGAAGCAACTCTATTCCCAGAAGCCGAAACATTCCGAGCGAAACATTTTGGCACGCCCGGTGGGACCCATTTTGGGTTTCTTTCTCTTGCTTATTTTCATTTTAGGAAGCATATTTGCTGTTGCTGTTTTTGTTATATATTTAGTAAAGAATTTGTCTTGCTTTCCTGGTTTCGCATTAGTGAAAGTCATCTCTCTTGCTTCATCGAATATAATTTTCGATTTGGGTTTAAAACACGTGCATTGCATTCCTGCTTGTTGTTCTCCAATTCTAGTGAACATAGATTAAGTAACAGGTCGTACACGTGGGGGTGATATCCACGGTATTGACAGGAAATTAACCTTAGTTTCACTGCACAACACATACCGAATCACTTCACAATTAACACAACAACTCAAACATCCCCCCTTTTCCGCGGTATTCCTCCGCCCGATTGAGGTAACCTTATAAGCCAAAACAAACTTGACATTTCCCCTAGGTCTTGTTGTTTAGGATTCTGACATCATCTTACGTCTAAAGGCATAAGCCCACGATAACTAAAATTAACCCTAGGGTTAGTCTCTAGATTTGTGTGTGCTCTTCGCTTGTTTTCAAATCCTCGCTTTTCTCGTCATACTTTGTCTTCTCGTGATCAATAAGTTGATAAACATACTCAACGCTAAATCAAATTAAGCAGCCTTTTATATCTTCTTATCCTAGACTTTTGACACCGCATCGGTTAAGGGACCGACGCCGTTTGATCTGCGGATCGACACCGGTTACTAAACCGATATCGCCATCGCCTTCATCAGCCCCGACAAACCAAAGAACTTGCCAAATTCACCATTCTCGAGGTTGTTTTTGTTCTTGATAGATTGAAACTTTCCCGTGTGTCTCGGGTCTATGGTTGTCATCACTGAAGCAAGCCGCCGCCATGGTTTCACATGCCTCGCCTGTGTCTCGCCTCGAATCACCCCCTTCACATTCTATAGGAACCCTACTGACACCAAAGTGAGATCCCCAAATTCTCGTAGGAGACAAGGACTTTGCCAAATTTCTCGGATGCTAATCCCAAATACTGCACAATACTATTTGTCTCATACCCCGACCGTACGCCCGATGGTCAGCTCCTTATGGCATGCCTATTAGTATAGCTGCTCATTTAGCTCCCACTCCTCCCGATAACAATACCTTACTTCCTCGCATCACTAGCCCCGCCTCCCAATCCGACAGCCTTCAGAGGTTCATACGACCCCGATTAGCTTTCCTTCGTTAACCTCGACCTCACGTATCGCTACCACCAACCGCCCTATCTCATCTCTCTTTCGCACCACTCCATTCATGACTTACTCGCCACCTATTCACACGAGCTTTCTTTCTCAAGCTCCGCCTACCTTTTCATTCCCATACACGTATCCAAAGAACCTCAACACCTTATATGGGACATCCCTATTCGTGGCACCATCACCTCATCCAACCACGATTTCATCAAACAAATGATGGACAAAATGCAAAACCCGGAGGCTTCCGCTGTCAGAAGTCGTAGCGCCTGACATACGAGCAAGTTTGTCGGGAGCCCATTCACCCTTCTCGTCCTCTTCATTCATATCCTCCTCAATGGGAGTTGCCAAAGTTTACTCGCTTTTAACAAGAAAGAGGATCCTCAACAACACTTGCGATCATTTAGACATGCTTGTTATTTGATCGCCCATGATGATGCTCTCATATTCGCACCTTTCCCATGTCCTTATCAGTGGACCTCTTGAGTGGTACAGTTGCTTTAACCCAAAGACTCAATCTTCTTTTAACCAACTAGCCCAATCTTTCTTGGATCATTTCTCCATTAACATTGCAAGAAAGTATCTATCATCGACTCTATGCCATCCGACAATTTGAAGACGAATCTATCGCAGATTTCGCTGACGATGGCGGGCCTTATCAACCAACTTACGATGCTTCGCCTCAAACCGAACTCATCGAACTATTTACGCGGGCCTGCGCTAAGCACATCTCCCCTACCCTCCAAATTCAAACTTTCCGCACATTCGACGAGGCCTTTACCATGGCTCGGAAGCTAGAAATTCGAGCCTTAGAAGAAGAGAAATTGCGGTTGCAGAACAAAACCCCACTTCCGAACTCCTGATTCTACCAACAAGCCAAACACCACCACTCCTCACGCGTCCACTTCTTCTAAATCAAAAGGAGCTGTCCACGCGGTAATGGTCAAATCTCAAACACCGTCCAATACTCCGCCGAAAACCACTTATAAGTACAAAGCCGAGCCCACCAATTACACTCCCTTGGGAGAAACTTATGGCGTCATCCTGGAGAAATTGCTCAAAGCTGGGGCTATCACCTTGCCCTCTGTTAAACCTCACTCTGGGTTTGACTCCACCCGCGCAATACCTTCCTGGTACAAAGAAAATGACTTTTGTAACTTTCACCGCGTAAAAGGACATAGTCATGAAAACGCAAGATGTTGAAAAACATAGTGCAGAAATGGTCGACGCAGGGATATAACCTCGATAATCCTAACGCCCCGCTAACCGAAATCTGAAAATTTTCAACAAGCCATTCCCGAATCACTGGCCCAACAAGAACGTGAACCAAGATATCTTAGCCGAGGAGAGTGTTCATGAGATCCATGCAGCTTTCGATTCTCACCAAAAGCCTCTATTGAAAAAATTTTAAATCAAGCCTCTCCACCAACACAGAGTTTGAACCTCCTTCACCACCATCAAGCCAAAGTGAAATCATTCCTTTACCCATAGAAGAGTTAATCGCCTGACTTTCTTCTCATCAACGAAGTCTTCTTACACCACATCCCTACAAGACCGTGAGCGGATGCTATCTAATTTATCTATTTCCCAAACGTCCCCTTCTACCACTTGCTACACAAGAGGAAGGCTCGCCACTCCTTTTGACATCCTTAGACGAGAAATCTCTTACACTAACATCACCACATTCTTTAAACGTGACATCCCTCGAACACGCCCTCCTACCTATTAGTCCCTCATCGCCTAAATCTTTTCAACGACCGGTTGACTGACCTCTTAACATCTATTGATACAAAGGCCTCATCTACCTCCCCGTGTCACACCCGCAATGGACTCGGAATTACAACCCACCTTTCTTCCATACCAAAATTACAAATCACACTGAGACCTGCCATTCCACGTAAGATGACAGCCCTATGGGAACGCTTTGAGTACCCCTTTTCTACTCAAATGCAAATGACTGATCCCGATGTCTCCACCATATACCCAAGTGCTTGCGTGCTTAAAATGCCCCCTGTTCTCACCTTCACCCCCTCACCTCTACCAAATGCCCCGTCCACTTCTATCAACTTAACCAGATCTTCCCTACGCTGGGACCTCACCAATGCCTGGGCCTAACACACCCGCCTAAGCGACTCGATCTATCCAAAAATAAATCCGTTCCGCCACCTAGGAGACAAACTCAATCCGTGCCCCTATCACAATCAAAACCATCATCGTCATACCTACCTTCCATATTGGGACCCCATCCCTCTACCTTACACCAATATATCATACCTCCTGCGTTTTCTTTAGAACAACCTACGCCTTCCGCACCTATACAGAAATTCCAGGGTATAGCAACACCGTCACTCCGCGTATCCTGTCCACCTATCAACCCTAAACAAATACCATCATCAAAAGATTTGTTTTCGCACTCTCCTATTTCCCCGTGGTTGTTTTTCGATACCACGCCATCTCGCGCCTCATCATCCAACATAGCTTCTGCGCCAAAGAAATCACGTTTAGTAAAAACCATGTATCAACACCCCTCGGCTAAACCGCCACCCATACGAACTAACCACGCCCAAACATTACCAAAACCCACACAATCAATACCCTCATCCTCTTCCGATTTTGACCCACTCAAAGGATCTTACGCCAAAATCCTTGCTATGTTGGTGGAGAATGCGACCATTTCCCTACCTCCACTTAGACCTTATGACCCGTCTAAGCCCCGACCTATGGATTACGATGAGTCTAAAATCTGCGCTTATCACCGCACACCAGGACATGATGTGGAGGGATGCAAAGCTCTAAAAACCATCCTTCGCCAGTACACCTCTCCTGATAGAAAGATTAAGAAAGACAACTTACGAAGGGAGAGACCTTTAGTTTCCATTCCCTCTCCTATACCATCTGTCCCCGCCTCACCAAGATCTATCATTATTACAACCCCACCTCGTGAAGACCATGAGTTATCCCCACCATCTTCCTCATCTCAGGTCTACGAGATTAATATGATTAGTGTCGCTACTCGAGGCGTAAAAACAATGGGAAAGCAAAAGAAAACACACTCGCATGCATCTCTTTCTCCGTCAAACATCCCGATTGCACCACCACCTAAAGTGGTCATTCATGACCCGCCTATCCCGCCTCTAATGGCATCGCCACCGAAATATGATTAAACAGCCTTCACCAATCGCCCGTAAAATGACATCGTATGATCTCATTCGCACTTCTCAATCTCATCGACAAGCTCTCGTTGAGATCCTTCAAGGGATAGAGGTTTTACCTAATGAAACCCCGCCTGCTACCTCCATTCTAACACCCAATCACGTTGCTTCTCTCACCAAACAACCCATCGCCCCAACCACTTCGTCTCTCGTACAACAAGTCTGCTGCAGCTTGGCTCAAGATGAAATTGTCGACTTTGGTATGTAAGATCCCGACTCGCTCTTTTCATCTCCGCTACGTCCGGGACATTCGAGTACGCCGGGTTATGATTGACGGGGCGCTTAGCCTAAACATCATCTCTTCAAAAGCCTTCCAAAGATGAACATCCCTTCTAGTTGCATGTGTGCAACCCCATCATGTCATGCGGTCATTCAATGACGCTATTACTTCTACCTTAGGCACCGTGATCCTCAACATTCGCGTAGGACCACGACTTTACCCGAACTCTTCTATGTCCTCGAGGGAGAGTTCCAATATAATATATTGCCTGGGTCGCCCTCGATCCGAGCCATGGGATGCGTTCCTCAACATTACATAGATGCATAAAATTTGAGTACGAGGGGAAGTCTTACACCGTAAAGCCGACCCTCCCCTTTAAAACCTGCAATATGTTATACCGCCCTAACGATGTGCTTATACCAATCAAGACACCCATACATTCAACTCAACCGTCCTCCTCAAATGTACCTCAACCATCCACCCCAACCGCGCCTACGCCTTCAATTGATGAAACCACCATCGCAAAAACCACTTCCCTTCCCGCAGCTAACATTCCAACCTCCGACCCCTTAGTAGATGTTTTTCAGCGCCTTACGCTGGGGGAGTACCGCCTATATAACGTTAGTTCTTTCCCTACCCCGCAGGAGTACGGACAATTACATGCACATCCCACCTACGACCGTCGCGTGGGGGAGATAATCTCTTACGGACCACCCTATTGCCGCACTAACCTAACGTATGGGGGTGTTGACGCATCCTCCATTACCCCCGAACCTCTCTTGGTGTGGTTCCTTTCCAATCCGATTTTCAATACTTGACAAATCGTCGCTTTCGCCTCACCTTCTCGACTCGCCAGGCGTGGAAAGGCTTTGGTTTTGGCCTTTGGCCTTTACGAACAAGGCCGACATACACTCATTCCCGTGACTACCAGTAAACATAATGATCGCAGTGGTCTCGGTTTTCCCAAACACCTACACAGAGACACCTCCCCGTCACCGTATTCCGGAAGAAGAAGACGCCGCCCTACCAAACCATCATCACCCACTTTGCCATCATCACCCACGTAATCTATAGACTCGAATCCATCCCCCTAACTTTTTTTTTTTTTTTTTTCATAAATGCTATCTTCATAGGTCCTCTCACTTATCAACGCGATAATGAGGACCCATCTTCTCTTCCCTTCGTATCCGCACATGATCAAGAGGATTCGCCTTTGATTAATGTTGTTGAATGCCGGATGACGACTCCATCCTCACTTACCTCGCGCGGATGATTCTTATATTCAACGAGCCTTACCATCTGAAACCCAAACTATGCTGAACGAATCTACCATAGAAATCAATATCCACACGGAGGAGGATCTCACATTGTGAAGATTGGACAATCCCTTAACACATCAGAACAAGCCGCCTTTACTACCTTTCTCCGTGCTCGTAACCAAGCTTTGCATGGTCTTACGCTGACATGCCAGGAATTGATCCTACTATCGCCGTCCATAACATCACCCTAAACCCCGATTCCAAACCAGCCAAATGTAAATTGAGAAAATGCATCCACGCATTGCTCTCTTGGTCAAAGAGGAGCTCCAACGACTCCTTTCTCGCTTCCTTCATCTTGCCTATGACTATCCTCAATGGATTTCTAACATCGCACTCCGCTACTAAAGCGACAGGGGACTTTTGATATGCATGATTTCCGGATCTTAACCTCGCTTGCCCCAAGGATGACTTCCTCCCAAGTATTGATCAACTTGTTGATCTCACTGCGGGCCATGAAATGCTTTCTCTCATGGATGGCTTTTCAGGATACAACCAAATTTTGGTTGCCCCTGCCGATCAACACAAAACTGCCTTCATAACTCCGTGGGGAACCTTCTGTTATCGTGTCATGCCATTTGGCCTTAAGAATGCTGGGGCTACCTATCAGCGGGCTATGACCTACATTTTTCATGACATTATGCACACTATCCTTGAAGACTATGTCGACGATCTTCTCGGCAAGTCTAAACATCGTAGTGAACATCTCGATGTTTTAACCATTATTTTTGATCGCTGTTACAATATTCTCGTCCGCCTTCAACCGAAGAAATGTGTCTTCGTGTTCTTTCGGGAAAACTTCTTGGCTTTATCGTCTCTTTGCGTGGCATTGAGGTCGATCCATCTAAAGTCAAAGCTATCCTAGAAATGCCCCCACCCAAAAATCTCAAACAATTGCGTAGTTTACAAGGTAAGCTCCAATCTATCCGACGTTTCATCTCCCAACTCTCGGATCGGTGTCAACCTTTCCATCACCTCCTTAAAAAGGATATTGCATTCCAATGGAGCGAAGAATGTCACCAAGCCTTCGAAGCTCTCAAATCCTATCTCGCAGCCCACCCGTGCTTATCCCACCCCAAGACAACCGCCCTTTCTACCTTTACCTTTCCGCCACCGACCACGCCAGTAGGAGCCATGCTTGCACATCGTGACTCTGAGAATCACGAACAAGCCGTTTATTATATAAGTCGTACTTTGGTGGACTATGAGACTAGGTACACACATGTAGAAAAATTATGCCTTGCCCTATCATTCGTGGCCACCAAACTCCGACACTACCTTCTAAATCACAAGACTTTCGTCATCACCAATACATGCACTCCCATCCATTACATGTACGCCAAACCTCATCTCGAACCAACGCATTGCTAGATGGCTCATGCTTTCGCCGACTCGACCTTGAGTTTATCCACCGTAAATCAATCAAAGGACAAACCATCGCACCAACTCATGGACGCTCCTTTACCGGGGAACAATTTACCAATTTCACATTTCCCGACGAACTCATCGCTACTCTTTCCCTCACAGAGGAGTCGACTCCAATGACCCTCTTCTTCGATGGATCTAAATGCCAGCGCGGCGGAGGAGCCGGCGTTGTTCTCATTCCTCTCAACGCTGAACCTATGCCTCTTTCATTCCGACTTGATTTCCCTTGCACTAATAATACAGCGGAATACGAGGCCCTTGTTCTAGGTCTCCAAGTTGCATTACACTTAGGTATCAAATCTATCAACATTTTTGCGACTCTCAACGGGTAGTCAATCAAGTTATGGGCGTCTACCAATGCAAAAACGAGGAACTTCAAAATACAAACACTACGTGATTCACTTCTAGCTTTATTTACCCACTATTCTATACAAACCATTCCCCGCTCCACTAACAAATTTGCATGGATACTATGGCTTGCTTAGCCTCGCAAATTCCCGCCGCGCCAACTGACTCAATTATTCGTCGTGGTCCAACAACTTTTTGCCCCATCCTATTCAACCCCGGTAGTTTGTATGATAAATACTGTGTCCACTAATTCACAGGATACCTGGTACCACCAATTCCACGACTACCTTACAATCTCTGTCCTCCCACCTGACCTTACTAGTAACGGCAAACGTGCTTTTCTTAAAAGTGTTTCGCGTTATGTTGTCATGGGGGGACTCCTCTATAAACGTGGCTTTGATGGTATCCTCCTTCGCCTGCCTAATCGGCGTGGAGGCCACTCATACCATCCAACAGTCCCATGACGGTATTTGTGGTGGACATTTTAGCTGCTTTGCGTGGCCAAACGAATCCTTCGCCTTGGTTATTATTGGCCTACTCTCAATAACGATCGCTACTTAATATGTTAAGCGTTGTGTTATGTGTCACAACATGCCAACCTTCAACATACTCCTAGCCACCCGCTCCAGATCGCTTCGAGATCTTTGGCCCTTCTCACAATGGGGTTTAGACCTTATTGGTGAGATTCACCCAACCTCTTCACAACGTCACCGTTGGATACTCACAGTGACCGAATATTACACAAAATGGGTGGAGGCTATTCCACTCATTTCAATCAAAAAAAAAAAATTGTCGAGTTCATTAACCACCACATTATCTGCCGCTTTGGTGTTCCTCATCGCCCGATAATGATAATGGAAAATCTTTCAAAACAAGTCATTGCAAGACCTTTGTGACAACTTTGGTATCAAACTTAGTTTCTCATCACCTTACTATCCACAAGCCAATGGGCAAGCCGAGTCCTCTAATAAAACACTAACCAAAATCCTCATGAAAGTTGTCAATGAATCCGGAAGAAATTGGCACGATCACATTCCCTTTGCCCTTTGGGCTTATCGTACAAAGCATTCGCATTTCTACTAATGCCACACCTTTTCTTTTCGTATACGGTACCGAGGCTGTTTTGCCTCTCGAAATACAAATACCCTCCCTTAGAATATCTCTTCAGATATTCTCACCAACGATGATTTCCGCCAAGAGCGGTTAGCCCAATCGAGCTTTGACGAACGCCGTCTTACAGCTACTCTTGATCACCTTCAAATCTATCAAAAACGCATTAAACGTGCTTATGATGTTGACTTCATGAGCGTATCTTTAAGGTTGGTGATCTTGTTCTCAAAGAGAATCAACATGTAACCAAACTAGAAAAGAGCAAACGTGGAAAATTTGCTCCCAATCGATCGGGCCTTATATAATCACTCATACCTATGGATCTGCGGTACTTATCGCTTAGCTTCGCTTAATGGTAAACCCGAGCTCGAACCCTTAATGCCTCGCATCTTCGACCATTCTATCGTTGAAATTAGTATTATATCACTTATCTACCCGCCGCCGTCCCTCGAGCTCACTTACCACTACATACACTCTGCTTCCTACACTTCATAATAACAATCAAGCTCACATAGTTTGATCCTCACCTCCTCGATGATGCCTTCCCTTTTTAGTCTAGTCCATGACTTCAAAGTATTAAAATAAGCCGTATTCTTATGGGATTTTCTTGAGTCAAACTTCCTACTAACTAGATGCTTCACGCCAAATGAACATCTAGTCATTTAAATTAAATATAGATCGCTCCTCGAAGGACAAATTTATATGCCGAACTATTGCTGCTTATTATATATAGATCGCTCCTCAAGGACAAAGCTATGCATTACAATCATATCTCGCATACTATAAATAGATCGCTTCCTCGAAGGACAGCTATATACATGGGCCAAATTTTTATCAAGCTTCTCGCATTGATCATCGCCTTCGTGAAGACCTCAAGAATAATACAATCAATATCCCCGTAGACTTCCCGCATCGATCGCCTACATTCAATAAAAGAAAAGCCTCATTCAAAAGGACTTTTGAGTCATGGACTTGTCTATTTAGGGTAGGTTCTCTTTCGCCGAGCACTCACTTTGTAATAAGTTCTCACGTGACTCGCTTATATCATCCACCTCACCTCACCACTTGTTTCAACTCAAGGGATGTGACGATATCCGATATATTGTGATTATACAACTCTTTTCACCTATCGACTTCTCGCCTATGCAAGGTACCTAGGGATTCAAGCTCATCCTATGTTAATATGTGGTTTGTTTAGCTCTTCTCAACTACGGACACTCTTTCCTCTTTGCCTCGCATCTAGGATTGTGTGTTGATCTTAATCAGACATGGTTCCTTCTATTTGGGTAAGCTAACTTTCGCTTTACCTATACCTACATCAACATCGCCATACCTTACCAACACCAACAACATTACCCTATCAACATCAAAATCTTATCAACCAACAAATCGCCTAACCATACCCAAATTGCTCGAATTCACCTTTCCCCGGTCCTAAGGGAGAACTACATCGGTCCGAGGCCCTCCTGCTTTGTGCAATGGGCTATGTAGGCAAAGACTGAGACATGGGGTCTCCCAAGGTTAGCTCGACCATCCCCTACCATAACCTATCCTGTGTGGTGAATATAAATATTTTTGTGTATTTCTATTTAATCACAATCCTCTTTATCCTTTTTCAAAACACCGAAAATCAAAACACAAACAATCTTATTATTATCGTAACTTAAATCAACATACATATTCAGTTTTATTTAGATGTTAAACAAATACATCTTCTCTATCATCGACACGCAGGTCGGCATCCTTATTTATTCTTATACCTTGCTAACATGTACTGCACCATCACGCCTCATCCCGAACTAGGTGATGATCGTGATCGCCGACCCTCTCGCCGGCCTCTCTCGTCCTCAAAAGGGTACCACGGCTATGGTACCGCCCACCGATCCGCCAATCTCTCTTGTAACATATGAATACGCCCGCTCGCATGGAGGACTTCAGCCTCTAGTCTCCCCGCCCGTGACTCCGCAACCACTAACAATCCTCTTGTCTCATTCACCTGCGTTTGGAGCTGCTGAACCAAACGCTGCAGACGATCCCTCTCTGCTGTAATCACCGCTATGTCGTGGCGCCACGCACACCTCGCAGCTTCGCTACCCACCATAATCTATAGGCCTCGCTGCTCCCGCATCCATTACCCTCGCGATCGGCCGCTACCTCTTCGTGCCCTTCTCGGAGGTGTTGGCCGGGAGGTGAGAATGCTGCCTGCGCCGATCCTCATATATGGTCTATAAGCCTGTGGGTATATCCCGCACAAATCCAAATTGTCGCGCACGCGATCTATAGGAATCCTCTCATACTCACCCGGCCCGTGCCCCGCGATCCACCTCAATCGCTCAACACCCTCAACTCCTCGCCTATGTCTCTCTGCTACATATAGTTTCCGTATGGCCTCCAAATGATATCCGCAACCGTCACTTCTCCCATACCGCTCGTAATACTCAATATCACCATCATCACGGCTCGGGATCTCGCTCTCTTGTTCTGCTCTCGACCATCGTCTCAATCCCAACCTCTCGTACTCCGGCTCTCTCTCCGCTGGATGGATCGGCCTATTGGTCGCACACAAACAATGTGCTCATAGGCCCAACAAAGGTAATAAGTATGAACTATCCAAAGGTCGCCCCGTGATTTCGCCTACAAGCCCATAAACCCCTGTATAGCTCCGCCAAATATGCAGGTGCCCATGCAAACGTAACGTTCCTTTCTACCATCTCCCAAATAACACACATCAATGCCTTTGGAAATCTTCCCCCTTCCGCCCTCGGTAATGCATAATACCCTACTGCTATCATTAATATCACTGCTAACCTTGTCTCCTCAGGGTGTGCTGCATACATTACCCCATATGTAAACGATAAACCTCGCTGTGTCAAATCTCGTGCGTATGGACCAAATACTGCTGTTATCGCTCCCCGTGCCGCGCTAGGTAGTGCTCGATATATCTGTTCTCCCGTAATAGGAGTCTCAAAATCCAAACACATCTTCCAATGTTATCGCTATTTCACCGCTGCAGATAGAAGGTATTTGTCTCGGGATTCCATCTTTCAATCAACGCCTGTAACATACCATGGTTACGTGCGATTCGTGAATAATAACGGATTCCACTTAACCCCAAACGATTTATCAATGTCCATTCCGCTGGTGTTACATCCGCTCGGATTCGTGACAACAGCGCTGGCACACTATCATTCATCCTCAATCCTGCCTCTGCCTGCATACACCAAAACAACAAACAACCATTCAATCCGTCAGGGTTTTTTCAAACATTCTGGAAATTCCTCCAGTAACCGGTACCGGTTATACATAACCGATATCGGTTGAGTAACCGATACCGGTTCTCCCTAACCGCTACCGGTCACTGTCAATTATATACACCTTCCCAAAAAAACAACCACCTACGACAATAATTTGCTCGTTTATTCCTTTTTATACATACAAACATACCTGAAACCCCTGATTGCCTACCCTGTAACACTTACCTCACCTGCAACCCTTGTTATCATGTTTTCTTTCTCATATCTACCCACCTACTCTCCCCCATCTTATTCACAAAACATGCAGTAGTTAAATCACAAACAAAATGATACCTCTTGGGTCAGCAGCAGCACTGAGGTGGCCCTTGTCTCGCCTCCCCGTCCCTCGCCGGATGCTTCTCCTCGTTCTCGCCATGATCACCACCTTTTTAACTTTGTCTTTCTCGCCTTCTAAATCTCGGATCACATTCACTTTCCTTGTCTCTTTCCTCCTTCTCACCCAAATCTCTCATGCAAATACTGCCTCGCCAAAAAGCGCGCTCACGTATTTAACCTCTCGCATGGCTCTAAAATTAAAACAAGTCGCACCCTAGCTTTTCTATTTTTAGAAAAGCTCATACCTAAATAACCGTATCGGTCATATAACCGATATCGGTCATATAACTACCGACATCTGCTACCCAACCGATACCGGTTACACACCGCCTTTTGAAACAGGTTCTTTTCTTCATTTCTCATCTAAATTTTTGTCGCGCCCGCCTCTTTTCGCCCGCATAAACAAACACAATTTACCACATTTGTTCATCCACCACACATAGCATTATAATTTCATTAAACATCATTTATACAAATACACAACCATCAACTACGAATATCAGAAACTATCAATCTCTACATCATTTCGATCCAACATTCATCGCATACATATATCACAATGTCACAAAACCAACAATTCATCACATCACATATCATTCATACATACGTACAACAAAAACAAAAACATCAACATCATCCATCTATCAACATATCAACTAAAACTTATCATACATTACATATTACCAACCATTAACAAAATATTTAAACACATTTTGAATATATCGCACGAGGATCAAAACATCGTCTCTATATATATATACCAGCTTTTCAAAAATACAATGTGCCCTACATCGGGGCCTCTCGTGATCTCATAATATACCAAAGCCGCACGCAGCCGCAATACCTACTAAAATCTCGACTCGGCTCGCAGCCGGTCTCTCATATCAAAATATACGGCTCGCAGCCGTATCAAATGTACAACCCGTACTCATTTCGGCGCAGCAGCCAGTATATAATAAATAAATGAATCAATGCAATGAATAAATGTCGCACGCAGCCTCTATCAATACAACTGCTCGCAGATCGGTGCCCGTGTCCCTATACAAAACCATGTCGGGATCTATCGCCTCTCCCCACCGCCTCGGCACCTCTCCCCGCTGGTCCTCGTGGTGCCTCTCGCCCCGCCCGTCACGGACACGCCACCGTGGCTGCCCTCCCCGAGATCTCTCTGGCCGTGCGAGGTCTCGCCTATGCGCCGCATACGCCGATACTCGACTCAGATTATCAAGAATATCCCGATAATATCGGGCCTCTCGCTCTAACCTCCATATAGCGATCTCGCGCCATCAAGGAGCTGGCCTGGTCTCGCACCCAACACCAATACCCCCGAGCCTCGTACTCGCACTCGTGGCCGCGGTGGTGGCCGCTGCGCCTGCCGTACGCACTCGCACTGGCCGTGGCCGCGGGTGGGTGGTGGTGGTGGTGGCGCGTGCTCGTACTCGCACTCGTGGCCGTGGTGTGGTGGTGGTGCTACTCGTGCTCGTGCTCGAGCTCGCTAGCCGCCTCGTAAGGCCCCCTATTCGTGTGCTCGCAGCAGCAGCTAGCCGCCTCGTAAGAGCCGCACTCGACCTCTCGAGCTGATCCTCTCTCCTATAATCGGCAGCTAAGTCCGCCCGCGCAGCAGGTATTTATCTCGCCGCTCTCGCCAGCCCACCACCACACCTCGTATGCTCCCTGCACCCGCATCATCCACACCTCACCGCTGGTCTCTCCGCTACCTGGGCCTGGATCAAAGGGTGGCGCGCGGCAGTGGGGCTCTACATCATCCCTCCCGACCGAGGGAGGGAGGTGGCTCGCCCCTGCCGTAGCCCCATCTCGCTCGCGCACTCTCTCTAGGGGTATCCGCCGCATTTCTCCGGCCTCCGCCCCGCTATCCGCTATAATGTATACGGATCAGCGCACTGACGCGGCTCTCGCCAGCCGGTGACCTCTCGTAGGGTCTCCATACAATGTCTATCGCCTGTAAGGCCTCTAAAGCAAGTGTCTATAATAGACCACATCCCGACTCGCAACAACCGCCGTGGTCGCCCACGACCCCAACCACCTCTCAAAGCCATATCCATATACGACCCGTGGCCCGCTCGCCGAGGTAGCCCTATCGGGCCTCGATGCATACGATGTGCTCGTATGCCCAACAAAGGCAACAAAAATGTAGAACAAATACCAAATCGCTCCTCCTCCGCGATAGCCCCATAACTCCTCAGTATAATCGCACTGTATATACCGGTGCCTGTGCATAACTGTGTGCTCCTCCACCATCTCCAAAGCAGCACTCCATCAATGCTCGTGGGGAAGCGGCCTCCTCTCGAGTCCGGGAGGGCGAAGTGTGATCCCAACCATCATCAACACCGCTGGGCCGTGTCTCGTGACGATGCGCACGGTACATGTCACTGCACCGATACTCGCGCTTATGGTAGGTCGCAGCGCGGCCGCATCCCCAAAACTCGCAGATGTTGTCCATCGCAGCCTTCGACCTACTCGAAGATCGCTCTCCTCGATCGCAGAAGCCGCAGGATGCGATACACATCCTCTAATGTGACGCCATCTCCCTGGCCGGCAGATGGAACACATTGGCCGCCGGATCCCATCTCTCGATGAGGGCGACCATCGCCGTGATCCTCTCTATCGCTCGCACTGACCCCGCCGAGTCCCACTCGCGCATGATGGCCCAATGCGCCGCAGATACGTGTGGCCTCATCCGACTCAATAGTGGAGGCATCCTATCACGCATCGTCAACTGCTGACGTGCCTGCAAAACCAACCCACATTCTTAGACCTACTCTTTATTATAACATCTACTTTACCATCTAAACCCCCTTTTGTAACACCCAAAACCTAACCCCACACCTAACCCTTCTCCACCCCTAAACCAACCCCCACACCGACCCCAACCCAAAACCCAACCCCCCAACCCAACCACCAAAACCCAAAATCTAACCCCACAACCCAACCCAAAAACCCCCCAACCCAAAACCCAAAACCCCACCCCTAACCCCACACCTCACCCTTCTCCACCCCTAAACCTAACCCCACACCTAACCCTTCTCCACCCCTAAACCAACCCCCACACCAACCCGCAACCCAACCCAAAAACCCCTAACCCAACCACCACCCCACCCACCCCCAACCGAAACCCAACCCAACCCTAAAAACCAACCCAACCCACCAACCCCACCCCCCCTCTCCACCCCTAACCCAAACCCCACTCCCAACCCACAACCCCAACCCAACAAAATTCAATCACTCCCACTCCCACTCCCACCCACAACCCAAAAACAATCCACCCAACCCCCAACCACACCCCAACAAGCCACCCAACCCACCTTCAAACCTAAACCCTAAACCCTAAACCCCATCCCAAACCCAAACACCCAACCCCACTCCAACCACACCCCAACAAGCCACCCAACCCACCTTCAAACCTAAACCATAAACCCTAAATCCCATCCCAACTCCACCCTCAACCCATCCCTTCCCCACCGATACCGGCCGATACGCGACCGATGCCGGTCCCCCCATTTCAACCTCTCACCTATATGCTTTTGCGACCGATGCCTGGCCGCTAGTGACCGACATCGGCCATCGCCTCTCGCCCGAGCCGAACCCCCGCGCGGCCCCCAAAGACCATTTTTCACCTATTTTTACCCATCTACCCACCCAAACACCCCCAAATTTTACACACCTAGCCGCCTTACCCTATCTTACCTATCTACCCTCTCTCTTTTTCAAATTACGTCTATTTACTCCTCATTTCCTAAAACAACTAAATTCCTACCCAAACCCCCAATCTCACTTAATACAACCAAATGCATAAAATAAAGAGTTTAGAACCTACCGGTACGACGACACGTCGTCGTGGTGGGATGGGTGGTGGCGGTCCAGCTGGTCCAGCCCCTCCAGCTCCTCCTGCCTGTGCCATGGCTCCAATCCTGATCTGCTGGGTCCCCGGCCAATCACCTGCTGCCTCCTCCTCAATCGGGCCCACTATCAACTCTCTCCGCCAATCAAATAGCTCCACCTCACTCAATAACCCTCCAAATCAACTCTCCACGTCAGACAAGTCAATTTGGATTGCAAATAACAAAAGTGACAATGACAGGCCGTATTTTTCTTTTTATAGGTTTTTCGACCTTAACCGATGTCGGTTTTTTTTTTGCCCTAATAAACCGGTATCGGTCCCTTAACCGATATCGGTCATGCAGAATCGACATCGGTTTGATACCCAACTTTCACCCCATTCTTTGCCCTTCTTTACTCCTTGCCTCTTTTTCACCAATATCGCCTCTCTCCACCTTTTTTCACGCACAACATTTGTTCACTTGTCACAACTTACCACCTCTCAACCTACCATTCGGCCGACCCAAGGCCTCAACCTAACCTATTGGCCCGACCCAAGGCCTCAACCTACCTATTTGGCCCGACCTAAGGCCTCAACCTACCTATTCGCCCGACCAAGGCCTCAAGGCCTCACCTACCTATTGGCCCGACCCAAGGCCTCAACCTACCATTCGCCCGACCCAAGGCCTCAACCTACCATTTGGCCCTCAAGGCCTCAACCTACCTATTCGGCCCGACCCAAGGCCTCAACCTACCCAAGGCCTCAAGGCCTCAACCTACCTATTGGCCCGACCCAAGGCCTCAACCTACCATTCGCCCGACCCAAGGCCTCAACCTACCTATTCGCCCGACCCAAGGCCTCAACCTACCATCGGCCCGACCAAGGCCTCAACCTACCATTCGCCCGACCAAGGCCTCAACCTACCTATTGGCCCGACCCAAGGCCTCAACCTACCTATTGGCCCGACCCAAGGCCTCAACCTACCTATTCGCCCGACCCAAGGCCTCAACCTAACCAACCTACCAATCGCCCGACCCAAGGCCTCGCCCTACCTACCCACCCAAGGCCTCAACCTACCCACCTAACCCCTGTGGCCACCGCCCAACCACTTGGCCCGACCAAGGCCGATCACTTCCATACCATACCCACAATCAACGCGTTTTATTTTATACATCCATCATGTACCTTGTGTTCAATCGAGCTCACCTGTTCGTGTTTTAGCATGATTAGGGTCTCGACTTGATCTCGTCGACCAACTTTGCCTGCATTTCTAGACCGTGACGCTTATTTCAACCAAACCAACCACTGCACCGCCGAACATGCCTAAACGCTCGTATCTTCACCGTTATATACCCTGGAGCTACTTCCTATGCCTTGGATACCAGGATTATATCACCCTTGTTTGGATAAACTATCGACCTTTGCCTATACATTGCTGGTTTGCTAGTCAAATCATGTACCCTAGTCGTACTATTGCATTTCAACATGCGTCTCGCTTCTCGACATACCCCACCACCTTACCATCCTCTCTACCACATATACCCTTTATCAACCCTATCCCTGATTTCCCGTTCACTCAATCTGTGATAGATTTGAGGGGGATTACCTATATCCTTAACATGAGAAACCACTTCATATTATTGTCCGCGCAGCTTTACAGAACAAGCTACACGACAATAAGGGGCTAATGTAGACACCAAATTCGTGTCTCACGACCCTCGTGACCCGCATCCCATTTCGCAACCTAACCTCATTACCTAAACTTTACACAATTATTTATTAATTACCTCAGAATTGATAAATCCACATCACCTTACCCGCCACCTCACTTCGCCACCTCATCATGACCTAGCCCTAACCCTAAACTAACCTAATTAAGACCCATGACTTGGTCTAGACTCACATCCATAACTAATGCCTCCTTACTCGCACCAAAAGCCGACCTTCTACCCACTTGACCAAGCCCGCAATCGATCTCTCGGGAGAAAAGTAGGAAGGTGGGCTATTTTACTAAAAATAGCCTACTTTTTCCTTACCGATGCCGGCTTCCTACTCGACCGCCGTCTTACTACGCAACCGCCATCGGTTCCTCGTAAATGGGCTCCCAAACCAAAACAACGGATCGGAATTTCATTTTGAGAGATCACCAAAGGATTTTCGGATCAACAGAGAGTATCATGCGAGCGAGGAACAGAGTCCAGATCTTCACTGACAAAGCAGAGACGAGTAAAGAAACCAAGTGTTTGCAACCAAGGAGATCAACTTGCATCTGGCCAAAACCAAGAAGTCGATCTTGCATGTCCTTTGTCATAACATTTCTTATGTTTTTTGAATCTCAGTCCTCTTAAATCTGCTTTCAATCCACTACCCAACGTGCTATCAGATCTAACTCCCATTCTTTCACTCCTAATCATCCCATTTCCTAATACCATCCAAAAAGCCAGCCTATTACAAACACCATCTCGTATCAAAAAGATCCTATAACCCACTCTTTTTGTTAATTATCGGGTTATCACCAGAAAGGGCGTTTTATATTTCGGCCATCAATAACCGCCATCGTGTTCCTTCCTCCTTCCGATCAAAACCGTAAAACCAGCCTTTCCCTACCCAGCTTTAACAAAATAATTTAATTGATATTTTGCGCTTTTTGTGTTAATTCATATTAGCAGGGAACTCACCACCTTCAAGGGAAGTTTTATATTTCCATTGGCCCAAGGCAGCTTCTCATTTATTGTTTAATCAAAATCTTGTGGTCTTGTGTTCTTATTTGGCAGTAGTCCTTCCAAGACAAAAAGGAGTTCTCCGCAGGAAGAAGAGAAGGAGACTCGAAGAAGGTATACCATGTGATGACCCTTATCGAAGTAATACTGAAGAGGAAGTAGCAGACGGTGGTGACTCATGAGTAGCACTAGATGTGATCTTAGGGGAAGATAACAATGGAGTAGGTGAGACACACTTGGCAGTATGGAAAGAAGGAGACTTGACCCTTATCTGACTCATCAACAGTAGATGGAACAAGGTTATCACTAAAAATACTATCAATAGGATCATCAACATAATATAAAGGAGAATGCGAGCTAGAATGAGATGTAGGGGGGAAGCAATGTCAGAAGATGTAGGGCCATGAGAAGGATCTATATCAATGGCTGGAATAATAGAAGAAGAATGATTGTCAATACCTAATAAGTAATCAATAAGGGAATCATCTAAAGTTTCTTGTGAAAGGTCAGAAGGAGGATCACAAGTGATCGTATGGCATGGTGTACAACGAGTAAATGCAATAGGATCATCAACAATGCTAATGCCTATAGGAGAATCTGCAAAACTAGTAGGCACATGTTGTTGGCCATCTAAAAGTTGTTGTTGGATGTGAGCGGGTGTAGCAAGCAGAACACTATATAAAGCTTTAAGTTCAACTATGGAAGCCTCATCATAAATAGGATTAACACTAAAGTGAGACATGATGGGCGAAGAAGATGAGGGATTTTTTTCCATTAGGTTTTGAGTGGATCCTAGGGAAAACTATTTGAAAAGATGGGTTCACCAAAATGATTAACTAAAATAGGAAAAATTATTATTATTATGGGCCTAATAGTTAATCTAAATAGAAACAATAATGGAATAACTGATATGAATTGAAATACTAATGCTAGATGATTTTTATTTGATTTTGAATGAAGTAAAATAAATGAAATAGAAGGGATGAGATACTAACTTGAATATAACTTACCTTATTGTGTGCTAGACTTGGACAAGTGATATGCAATTTGGGTGGGTATGAAGATGTTGTTAAAGCTGCTGAAGTTAGAGATTTGGATTGAATTGGGGTGCTTGGGAGAGAACTAGGGCACCTGGGTGTGCTCTAGTTGGTGTTTTGGGTGCAGGTGTTTGCAAAAAGGCGTAGGATCTGGTTCCAGAAATGTTGTTAGGTCTTTGTAGTGTCTTCGTCTCTGTAGCATAGTTGTCGCCGTATCTTTGCTTATGTCGCCAATAATATGATGTGAAGATCTACCTGCAAAACCCCATACAAAGCATCAATTCCTAAAAAATAAAGATGCAAATGAAGGGGTCAGACTGACCTTAGCTGCCACAATGGTGGACTTACGACTAAGTGCTACACTACATTCCAGACCCAATATAGTTTTGTGTGTCTTGTGTGTGCAATTTTGTTCATAGGGTGCCATAACGCCAATGCCGCAAAAGTAGGGGGCAATAACTAAATGTAAAGATGCAAATGGTGGATGGAATAAAATGAATACAACCCTTTCCCTCTATGCTTGTGTGATGTAGATGTAGAGGATGCCCAAATGCAGTCCTTTGCCTTAGTAAATAACTGCCCTTGATAGTTTGATGTCTGCCCATAATGTAGTGAGTATGCTATGTTTATATAGGGATCTCTTGTTCAAATTTTGACACTAGTGACCCAAAACACCGAATACCATCTAAGGGAAAGAACGAGGTAATGACAAAGACTAACCTCGAAGAAGGAAATTAGGACCAAGAGTTACGGAAACCAGGCGCCTAAAATCACTGATCAGTAGGCACCCGGGATGCCCCAGTGTTACCCTATGTGCCCGGTGTAGGATTGAAGACGACCATCAATCAAATTATGACACCTAAGACTCCTTGAAAGACGCCTAAAACTGTATAGACAACTAACGTTGTACTAACACATAACAATGACGACCTACTTTGCGGCGACATAACTAGGGGATAGGTCACTTTAGTGAATACTTTTATTACGCAAGATCCATATATAAAATAACATACCCGACGGTATAAATGTAATAGTAAGTGCGTGATTTTGTGACTACACTTGCACCGATTAATGCCTCTCGAGCAAGAAATCCTTGAATTCCACAAAGTCACCCATTTGTTTCGAAAAATGAAGCGTAGTCGACAACCACTGACCTCTAAATGTTGAAGGAGTGAATTCTTCGGTTTCCATATCTATTGCTCAAAATACAAAAACACAATGACCGCATTGATCATGATGACGATCAACTATAACACAAAGTTCATCTTTCTAAAAAAGCAAAAAGTCACGTTTTTGCAAACTTATGGATTGAAACATGCACGATTAATGGTGCAGTGACATTATTGTCAACATTGTCTATGATAATTCCTCTTCTCCACCTCATTTTCTTTATTTTTCATCGCTAATTTTTATTCATATACTGATCCTTCATGTGATTTAAACAATCCTTCCCATGTTCCAGTCCCACTAATTTCTAGAGGCAGTCGTAGACAATTGCCCCTCAAAATGGCTTGGGCATTGTCTATCCACAAGTCCCAAGGATGACTCTTCATAAAGCAACTATTGACATTGAAGACACCAAACAGCCAGAGACTTGCATTCACCCCTATTTCTAGAGTCCCCTCCTTGAGTGACATTTGAATTTCTCCCCCTTTTCGTTCGAACATTACTCCAAGATGTCAAAGAGTGCTCTTTTGCAGTCATGTTTAAAAGAGGAGTCACACCTGCGGTCACTTCCTCCATCCCCTCTCTCATAATTCACGTACTCCATCCCTTCCCTTTATTTCATTATGTTGTACCCCTTCACCTTCCACTTCTCATGCTCATTTATGTACTCAAGGGTGTTGCTTTGTAAATATCTTATATTGTAGTATATTATGTTTCGTTGTAATTTTTCTCCTCTTCCCCAACGGTCCGAGTTACAAACCCTTCCTTTCTCGCATCTATCCTTCTTGCAATTCCTCCTTCCCTTTCGGTGCTCACATCGCACCTGCTCACTTTTACACTACAACCATTTTCAAAGAATGTAAAGAATCGAATGGGTTGTGGTCAATGTGCGAGATGATGGTGTAAAAGGTGTTTCCTAGCCATCCACCAAGATTCCACTCCCAAGAGATACCCATATTAAAAGGGGATGAGGCTGGGATCGTGTCTCGGGCGACTTTGGTGGAATGGATACCCCTCAGACGTGACATCTAAGCTATAAGGGTTTCAAGCCTTCAAAATCTTCAAAAAAAAAAAAAGGAGGAAAAAAAAAGGAAAAAGAAAAATAAAAAGAAGAAAGAATGCGAAAAAATATCTTTATATCGTTATCATTGTAATTAACATTATTTTAGACCATTCACCTGTAACATGTTACATGCACTCGCGGCCTTCAGGCACTTGTTTTTAAATAGTTTGTCGGACAGAAGATTTACGAAACGATGTCACAATGCCCGAAAGGAGCGTATAAATGCAAGGCTTTCACCATGATTTCATCTGTTTCATGTGGGTGTTTTTATGAGCAATTAAGAATCCCAACTGCCAAGAGTCAAAGGCTCATTCTTTCTCACCGAACAACAAATAAGATCAGCTATTCTCCGCTTCAATTTTATCAGAACTCGGGCAATCTTGGGAAATTTAGTGCTATTCTGCCATTGTTCAGAGTGAAGGTTTCTTTAGATTCCAAACGGAATTTAAAAAGTAGTGCAGGTATGTCATAACTAAATTGTTGATGCACATTTTACAATAGTAAAGAATAATATAAAAACAAAAGAAACGACTGTCAGTTATGGATTAGCTTAGGATGACATTTATCCAATGCGATTCATTTTTCTGCAACTATTGTTCGCGGAACTCTTGCGAGTTAAAGAAACGCGACAGGAATTTAGCCCGAATGAGGCAATGCCTGCAAAATCCACTTCGAATCTATAAAATTAAGTTGCAGGAAATCTACATCCTTTGTTCTTCAATTATTTCAGTTTTTGTTATCCACATATTTTTGTTTATCTGTTTCAAATGAGCATATATTGTATTGTAATTCAATTGTTCATGGCGTTCCTGTTTTTCTAGTGAATTGGGTACTGTATTAAAATGCAACTGATTGTATCCTCATGTGATGGGTAATGGGACAGCGGTTTTCATAACGGGTTGGCCTTAATTTCTTAGTTCTTAGCGCTTTGGTGCTGGATTCAAAATAGAGTTCATTGTCCCTCGAAGTCACAGATTGTTAGCTTGTTCCCTCAAGTGGTGTTTGGCACAAATATTTGATTAGTTCAATGGAACAATTTATTATTACTAAGCACCAAGTTGAAGGTATCGAACATTATGCTCTGCACCAAGCTCTCCTTTTCTTTTTATGGCTTACAATTCAAAGCAAAGGATGCCCAGTTTGTGTATTTTTGTTAGTCAATAAGGAAATGCCACACAGATAACTCATTGTCAGACACATGAAACCGTTTGGCTAAGAAGCCACACCAGAGGGGCATCTCTTCCGTTGAATTTAACTTGGGACTTAGAATCAGGATTTTTGGTTGTTGCCTTCGGAGCTGCGCCTGAGTGGTATCTTTGCTGTCTAAATTCTCTCGGAGATTTGCACCTGGCTTCGTCCAGTGGTGGCCTTTGAAGTTGCATCTCAAGGATATCTATTCTGTCAAAATTCATTTGGATCTTGCACCTGGCCTTGTCCGATTGTGGCCTGGTTAATCAACTGGCCATGCAATCAGAAGTAAGCAAGCCTAGAGGGGTTGAAACTTTAAGCCGGGGACTTGGTCATGGAAACTGAATTCACCTTTCCATTAGACCATGGCTTGCTGGACGGGAGGTCCAGTTTGTGATGAGACTAATTTGTGAGTCAATTGTTCCGGAGTTTAAAAGGAGAATTGTAGATATTAAAGGTCAGTGTCGAAGTGTTAAAACTCTTCTACAGATTATAATAGGGTAGGTATTTTATGGTTGACAGAAGACTATGCACATACAGCATGTTTTGGCTTGAATTGCTAATCATTATGGAGCATTTTCTCATTGATAGATAAAACATCTCAAGGTATGGCCATAGGCTGGAAAATGGGTCCTAAAGGATAAGAATTATGCTTTGGGTTACGGATTTAAAATTATAGCAAGAGAAGGTGCCAACTTGAAATAAATATCATTCTATGAGCGGACCTTTTTTATTGAGAGGCGAGGGGTACAATTGGACGAAATGGAGGTTGACAGGATGAGGATCTCAAGATATAGACCAAGGGAATGCTCATTTTTTCAGATAGGAAGAAAAATCAATTCTAGAACCTGTACAGAGATTGAACTAATAGTGTATCGTGAAGGTTTAGGTGTTAATCTTGTTTAGAAGATGATGTTAAAGGGTAAGTACTCTTTGTCTCAACACACCTGGATTAAAGTAGATCTCAAATTGTTTTTATGTGCATCTCAAAAAATCTTATGTAGTGTTGCACATAACTTGATCTAAAATGAGGAGCCTTAAACAGGACTGGCCAGAAAGCTCATGAGACAGAAGGAGGTAGCATTAAAGTTTTTTTTTGACTGAATCACTGTGGCCAATTTTGTTTCATGATGCCGAAGATTGAGTGCTTGCTTGTGATACTCACAAGAGGAGAAACAAGCCTTTGTAGAAATATTTTGTGCCTCCTAACCTGATTGTGGCTCAAATGTTGTTTGGTTTTGTTGGTCAGTTTAAACATCCATCCAGGAAGGGAACATTTAGGCACAGTAGTACATACTAAAACCTAACTGTCACAGAATATCTAATTAAACTTGGAAGGAGTTGAAACAAGATCTTCATATGAAAAATCATGGAGGGATTGCTAGGTTTTTGTATGAATGTATAACAATTCATTTTGGATGCTCACTTGTATTAGAAATGATAGAACAGGGTATTTTATGACAAAATGATCTAGCATATCTTGAGAGAACCTCAAATAAATAATCATATGTTGACATCAGACTTTATAAGACTGGTCAAATAGAGAAATGAGACTATAAAAAACATTTTCCTATAACTTTGTGTGCATATGAGGTGATTCCATTGTAACTATAACTTGTAACTCCTTTCAATTTTAGACTGTTGATTTAAGTTTTAGTTTGAGACTGAGGGTTGCATTAGAGAATTATCTTGGTGAAGGAGCAAGCTGGAGCAAATGAACAGGATAAGTGAGTTTCACAGGAACCAGTTGATGGCTCATTGGGAAACCAAATTTTATAGCAGAGGGGAAAGTGTGCAGTCAAAAATCATAGTAGAAAGATGAAGCGGGAGACATTGTTATGAAATTAAATGACAAATTGGTCATCAAAATAGACAAACCAATGTTATTACGGTTAGACCTTGAGGTACATGAATGTGAATCTAAAAGATATTGTAACTTGGACAGGGTCTAGTTTGAAGAGCTATAATGCTATGTAAACAATTATTATTCTGTGAAATACATTGCACAGTGCCGTGTCATCAAGAATTGACATGTCATGAATGAGATCCATCTTTGTAACACTGGAAAACAAGATTTCGAGGGAATTGAAGCTACAAAGTAATAATGAATTAAAGCTAGAGGAAGAGTCAAGTCAGTGTCTGTGCAATTAAAGAATCAACTCCATCAATTTTGATAATCTGTTGAACTCATAAAACCAGATAACAGTTTGGGGCTGGTTGAAATAATCAACTTAATGTATCTAGACAATGCCTTGAATTGATCTCCTTGGTTGGTCTCAAACCGACTAACTCTTGTAGAATCTACTGACCACGTGGAAGTCATTACAATTGGTCCTAAACCGATGTACTACATGTGTGTTATTATGGAAGTTGCTGACCATTAGCATGTGACGGAGACAAGGCTAGTGGTGTCCAAGCCTATACCTTAGTGTTGTTCCCTTAATCCTATGTCATATATTGGGATATGTATGGCCAACTTGTGGCTAACATAATCTCTTAACATGTCATATCTCATTTATTTATGCTTTCATATGCTTAGTAGGTCAGCCTAGGTGGTTTACATAGCATAAGTAGGGTATATATAGGAGGTAGTAACTAGTAGATGATCATCATATTGAGCATTTGAGTCTTATTGTAAGGTGTGGAGGTTGCCCCTTCAAAGTGGTTATCTCTCTCCTGTGGTGTTCTATTGTTATTACTATTTTGATCTAAGTTATTTCCTTACAAGTGGTATTAAAGCTTCGATTTGGGCAAAAATTAGGTCATAAAACCTAATTTTTAGGATTCAGCTATATCTCGCAAACCATTGTGAAGTTAGCTACCATTTTTACCGAGGTTGCAAATTCAATCAAGTAAGTTGCTGTCCAAATTTTAGGCTTTTTGGATTTGTTTTGCAAAAGTTATCGCTATTTTAGGGTTTTTCATAAATTTGCTCCATAGCTGCAATTTTTGGAAATTTTAAAAGTTCTTTACATTTTTGGAAAGTTTGAAAAAAATTAGCAAAGGCTTCTTCTCTATTTTTCTCTCTATTCAGCCAAAATCCATAAGGAACCCCAAACCCTAAATAGTAAATTCTTACTGTAATCCCAATACTCTAAAACCCAAACCATACATCATGATATGGAGATCAACTAGAGCCAAAGAGAAGGGGCAATTAACAATTAACTATGGGAATGACTTCAAATAAGGAGGATATGGATTATGAATCTTCGGCCACGGGGTATCGGAGTTAGTCACCGTGACGCACCCAAAATTGCATGTGCTACATTGGCAGGAAAACAGGTTATAAAGGTCCCCAATGATGATTCAAAATCCTTTCGAGAAGGTGTTCGAGCTCCAAAAACCCATTTGCAGTATATATTTGTGGCCTAGATAGCCTTACTTATCTTTTCCTTGCATTTTCCCTTTTCCCCTTTCATTATGTGCTTGTTTTGGCCTTCAGTGCTAGGACCGCCGCCCTGCACTCGGGCGGCGGTTTCCAGCCGCCGCCCGACGGGGGTGGCGGTCTAAAACCGCTGCCCCTGCATAGGGTGGCGGTCTGATCGATTTTTCCGAATCTTCACGTGAGAAATTGCATGCAACGATTCACTTAAGTTTATCTTTTGAATGCGTCCGTGAGTCGAATTTGCTAAAAATAGCTTCGTTTGCTTGGTTCTCCTAGTTCCTTCTATTTTTAAATAGATTTAATGAGTGGAACTGCCTCTTCGATTCCTTGTGCATGAAGTAACCTTCTAGCTTCCATGCCTATATATTCCATGTTTGTATTCAAGCAAAAGCCCTGAGAATTTTGTGTATCTTGCATTGTCGTGCTGCAATAATCTTGCTAGGAATTGCATAGCCAAGTTCAGATCTCTTGTGCTATCTTTCTTCTACCTGCATTACGCCCAGATTGCTTCAAGTCGCTATCGCTCAATCGCCATCCTCTTGTTTTGTTCTTTGCATTCCCAACCTTGGACTCACATGAACGCTCAAAGAAAGAAAGGAAAGAACTGAGGGGACTAGATACTCATACTTCCGGATTTGCCAAAGCTCTTGCTCTTCCAGGTTGGAGTTGTGTATTTGTTTGCTTTGTTTTGTCAAATTGCATATCAAATAGAGTAGAGAAACAATTCATTTCAATTAATCGGATTGTAGATCAAGTCAATAGGAAGTTTTCTCTTAATATTGCCAAGGAAATAGTGGGTGAATGATAGCTCTGTTAGAGTCATGATTTATTCTTCACTTTTGAGGTAGAGTTGGAGATATTTTATTTGAATTAGAGTAGATCTTAGATTTAGATTCACACATTTGCACAGATAGCTAGCTACATCCGGCCAGCTATTTGTTTTCTTTAAATTGTTTGTTAGATTAGATGCATTGTCTAAAAAGTTAGAAAAGCACAAAAATATTTATTTCCATAGATTAGCTTGTTTTATTGTTTTGTTCTTATATATTGAGAAAACACCAAAAATATAGTTTAGATTTCATTTGATAGATAGTTTATTCACCGAAAACGAATCAAATTCATTTTGTATGACCATCAATGGTCCGCAACAGGAAAAGACCTACGGTTGTGATCCTCTGGTCCCACAACCCAACGGGCTAGAGTTAGTAACTGACATTGACACAAGTCTACGCTTAACAATCTTACGCACACCCACCACATACACAGAGAAAATAAGACAGTTAGAGACTTTAAACATAGTTCTAACAAGGCCTACGACTTTTGGACTGCTCCTGGGAATAGGATTTGACTGCATGTATGACCATTCTAGGGCCTCAGCCTCAACGAGTCTTTGGTTGTGACCCATAGGTCCGCAACCCAACGGACCTACTAGTCAGTTAGATATCGACACTAGCCTATGCACGCAGGTATTCATATCCTCACCGCTTCCACCTGATATTATCACACAGCTTTCATTGTTGAACATAGCAGCCGATTAGGCTAAGACTTTTTGGACGAGACCAGAGAATCACCCTTAGTTCCTGCAGCTCCGCTACATCTCTTGTCTCAATTTCCATGACCTTGTCTGGAAACCCATACAAGGCACCTGCAGGCTACTTTCCACGTATTCCACAACCCACCAATAGAATCTCGGCTGAGCTAGACATCGATTGGAGTCTCCGAGTAGCTATTATATCAGACCCTACCATCACACCCCTTCAAGTTAGGAGAGCATTCTTTGCATTAGATTCGCAGATTCCATTATTGCGTGTCGAAGACATAAGGTTGCCCAATTAGCTTGGTCACCACCATCACTTTCACTCCCATTTCAAATTCCACACTGGTTGTCTCGGCACGACCTTGGGAAGTCGGTTGCGTAGAAGGTCACGTGTTGATTTTCTGTCGTATAGTCACCCAATTTCGGGAAAAGTAAATAACATGGTGAATAAAAATGTCCTCGACCATAACGTGCACTCATTGGAGGTGAAATTTGACTCAAGCTTGTAGTTAGTGAAGGGTGAATTGAAGGTCAAAATTTGATAAAAGCTTCGTAATTAGTGATGAGTGAATTGTCGGTCATTAATTCATTCATAGATACTCATGAATTACTATTCAAGTTACAGGATCCTCAAGAAATTCACACACAATTCCAAATTAGGCCAACCAAGGTGGATCCTCCATGACAATCCGTTAGATCTTCTAGCCATCCAATCTAAATGCACCACTCATGCGGAACATGATTCCAAAATTGGAAATGTGTAAGTTTGATGGGAATGATTGGGTCACCTAGATCAACCAAATAGAGATTTTTTTGATGTGCATCAAATTCCAAGTGGACAAAAGGTGATAATGGCATCTTTGTATCTGGAACTAGAACAATTCATTTGGTATAGATGGATGTGCGAATAGAAGAAAAAGAAAGGTCTTCGTATTGTGGTCAATGTTCGCGAGATGAGCTCTAGATGGACAACAATAATAGTGTTATAGATAAGATAAGATAAATATATTAAATGTCCGAGAAATGACCACAAAAGTAGGTCAATGTGGACTGCACACATACAAAGGAGAGGCAAAAGTCCAAAGAAGAGGACAAAAGGGTCCCCAAGAACAATCAAAAAAGAGAAGAAGGAAAAGAAGAACATGCAAGAAGACGGGCCCGAAAAAAGCTTCAGAAGTCAACAAAAACCAAACATGCGGAGGAAAAAAAGGAAGAGGAGGCAAAAGAGAAGACCCCCTCATCCAACATCCAAAGTCATTGGAAGAAGCTAGTAATGTCTTTGGAGCACAGTATTCGAGGCTGTGAAAGATCTGGAGTGCCGATGCTGGAGGGGGAAGAGCTCTCCGTGCTCGTCAGTGGATCTCGGGAGGCCGTCATGAGAAGAGGGCCTCGACCTCACATGTGTTTGGATGTCCTCGGTGAGTGCGTGAAATAGTGCCTCGAGTTCAAACGGATCTCTATGTCTCGAGAATCAAGATTGGTATCCCTTTCCGCTTAGTGTCCTTCCAACGGAGAGCACTGTAAAAAAAGAAGTGATCTGCCGAGTAGTCATTTGTCTAGAAGGAGGTCGACTTGTCTCTTCCGAAGCTTAAGAGCTCTCTTGCAGATAGAGAACAAGGCACCCTCGATCATAGTATTCGAAGAAGTCTGGAATGTTGGATGCTCGAACAAGAAGTGAAATCTCCCTCCGATCTGTAGTAGATGAGACACCGGAAGATGAAGTGCTCTTCTGTTCGATCTCTGGAGGGAACAGAGCGGGAAAATTTGCTCAAAACGGTCGATCCGATGATCACACTCAACCTGGAGCCTATGAGAGCCAACCCTGAACTAACTAGGGGAAATGTGAAGGGCGTGCATCCAATGACGGGAAATATACTGGGGCCGAGAAATAAGACCATTATTGACCTCAAGAAAATGCACAGCATAGAAGGTCATCTTCGGATGTAACCCACCCTAGGGGTTAGTCCAGGTGCTCCGAATGAGTTGCCTATAGATATCGTCTTTGATGATTTTGTTCAGATCTTGCTCTCTCGGAAGGAGATGGGGGGAGCGTCCAAAGAATAATCAGATGGTGGGAGGTAATCCATCTGAATCCCAATAGACTTGAGTAGTCGTGAGACCCGACATACCAACAACGAGATCGACCAGAACGATCGATTGAAGCAATGGCCTCAGAGGAGCAGTAAGCAAGGTAGGGATACTGTCCCTTCCCGCAGAAGAATCAACAAGTCTTCAAATGTGATGCAAGAGGGAAACAAGGCCAAAAATTGCTTCCAACCTAAAGGAACGGGCCCCAAACTCGACCAAGATGATATTGTGGGGAATTGTCTCCTTGCATTTGATGATACGTTTGAGAAGAAGGATCTGAACTCTCTCCACTGCAGCCCAATCAGACTCAAGTAAGGAGGGACCCCAAACCTCAGAGCCATAAAGAATTGTGGGCTTGACAAGAGAGTCTGAGAGGGACATCTTGGATAGGATGTCTTGGAAGTAATGGTAGAAGCACCGTTTCTTTAGGATCGCGCTTGAGCCATAACCCTTATTAACCCGAGGTGAAGTGTTGATTGTAAACTAAAGCGAGGTCTAGGGAATAGTACTCCCAAGTACGTGTAAGAGCTGGTGATCTCAAGCTCCGCCCCCCTGTAGAAGAAATGAAAATCAGATGTCTTGCAGACCATTCAAGATCATTAACTTTGGTCTTACAAGTTAGCTGTTTGTGGTCACGTAAGAGGGCTAAAGCATCTAGTTGCCGGTGTAAACCTCTCTGCAGATGAGGCAAAAAAGATCACATCATCCGCAAAAAGAAGAATATAGATCATAACCTGGTGGAGAAGACAGCCGTCCCCTTCTTGGATGTGATCCCGAGAAACTCCTCCAACTCATCAATATAAATATGAACAAGGTAGGAGACAAAGGGTAACCCTGCTTGACCCCAATGGTACTCCTAATGAAGTCAGAGAACCCAATAGCAGTACGAAGACGACCTAGAACTTCCTCATATAGGCACATGATGACACCTAAAAGAGTCTCGGAAATGCCAATCTCTGAGAGCCTTTGTCAGAGAGCTTCCCGTGGAACAAAGTCAAAGGCTTTCGAAAGTCAACAAAGCAACATAAAACCTTGGAAGAATGGTGTCGTGCTTCCTTGATGATAGCCCAAAGAGTGAGGATGTGGTCAATGGTTTGGTGGGTTGGTCGAAACCCTAACTATTCCCTAGTTCTGCAGTGATTCGGTCCAAAACTCTATAAGCCGCATGTGAAGCACTATAGCATATAGTTTGGTGAATGCGTGACCCACCATGATTGTTTTGTAGTTGTTGGGATTAGAGGTAGGACCCGATTTATGGATGTGGTGAATAATTTGGTGGGACCAAGACCCCGAAAAATCTATACAAACCACTCGGTTGAAGAGATCCACTAAATAGTTGTTCAAGATCTTTGAGTCCCGCTTGAAGAGTTTTGCTTGGAAGCCCTCATCATCTCTTGCTTTGCTACTTATTCATAGCTGAAATGGCTTTTTTAACATTCGTGTGGGTGAAAATGTGACAAGCAGAAGGTGGGGACATAACCCAGATTTTTGGGTTGGTCAGGGACGTTGTAAAGAGTGGAGGTATGAGCATATACATGGAGCTAGGATCCAAGTCCCGGAAGAAGAGGGAATGTCGGGGGAGAATGGTACTCTAGAAACGCTTAAGAGAGTGTAAAATGGACTCACGAAGCTCTGTCTCCGTCGTGAGATGAAAATACATTTCTTGTGGCGAAGGTGGTGATAAGCGGACTTGAGAGAGAGGGAAAGGACGGGAGAGCATGAACAAAAGTAAAGCAAAGTTGTTGGTGAAGGGATTTACAGTCCTCATTGTACCATTGGTTCATGGGGCAAGTTTTTTTGTTAGGAAGGGTGAGGGTGGTATGGGGGTAGGAATATGAGGCAACCTCACGGATAATGGAAGAAAGGAGGTTGTACTTCTGTTTATGGAGAGCGGGGTGAATTGAGGCTCGGGGGAGAAGCTAACGAAGGTGGGAGGAAAAGGTTTCCGGGTCACCCTCATCAAACTTCCGAATAGTGCGTGGAGGGGTGAAAGGGAGGCAAGACATTGATGGGGGATCAATTGGTAGAGAGCATCAAGAGGGATGGGGGAGAGGGAAATAGAGAACTATTTTAGCTAGATAGTAAAGTTGAACAAACAAGGATAGTCATGGATTATATTTAGAAATTCCAAAACCTATTTTTACATGTGGATGACATCTCAAAGTGTCACCTAAATGATTTGGCCTTGGGTGGTCTTAAGGATAGGATCCAACTTGATGTTTGCCTGCTTAATCTAGGTTCTGTATCAAAATCTATGGTAGTTGCTTGTCAGGTGGAGGAAAGCAATTTGGTCACGAAGGGATCACACTAATAACAAGGAGGGTATACTTCCAACACAATCATTCCCTCGACTTGATTGAATCCTCAACAAATCGAAGAGAAACGAGAAAAAGAGCCATGTTTCAGTTGTAATAGCAAATGGAGCAAAGGACATAAATGTGCTGAGAAGAAATTGTTCTACATTGAAAGGTCCAATGAGGAAGAATAAGATGATGAAGCATTACCGGAGATCGACGTTGAAGAATCTCGACCATCTCGTGCCATGCAAATTTAAGCATTAGTACTCCACAAACCCTCAAGGTCATCGGGTTTGTGAAGAAACATAGGGTGATAGCAGTAATTGACTCTGGAAGTACTCGTAACTTCATCAATCATAAGTTGGCCTTCATGCATAAATTGCTTTGTTTTTCCAGCCCCAAAGTTTGAGTCATGGTTGCAGATGGAATTACAGTTAGTTGTTTAGAAAGTGCCATAATATTAAACCATCCATGGGAGATTACTTGTTAAATAGCCCCATGTATGCCATTTCAATGGGGGTGTAGGCATTGTGTTAGGGGTTGAATGGCTTATTACATCGGGAACTGTTGAGATGAACTTCCAAGATTTGTTCATGTGTTTTCATTCTGAGGGGAAGACTTTTGAGCTATGCGGGATGCGGGCAAAAGCTCCACAGTTGGTGAGCTCTCATCAAATGCAAAAGATGCTTAAGAAGGGTGTAGATGGGTTTGTGGCACAATTGTTTTCAATGGAAGCTCAACAATCAAAAGGGCCTATACCATCAGATTTGCAAGTAATTATTAATGAGCACTTAGATGTTTATGGTGATATGCCGAAGGGTTTCCTCCCAAAATAGATCATGATCATGCCATTCAACTAGTACAAGGCAACAAGCCATCCAACACTTGACCTTATCAGTGCCCTTATCTATAGAATAGTGAGATTGAAAAAATGGTACATGAGATGCTGGAAGTAGGTACTATCACCATAGTCGATGTGATGTCCCCTTTTTGGTAAAAAAATTTACAACAACTTCGACCCAAATCGAACCAAGAAGGATTAGATCCTTTTGAATCAACCTAAAATAGCCCAATGTTAACCAATTACAACCCAAATGGGGTTGGAAGTGGTCAAGGTGGTGAGCTAGATTGGTGGAGACAATCAGATTTTTATTCTTCTCAATTCTGATTTTTATCACAGCAGCGAATCAATTTGAAACAGTTGCCAACAGTTGAAAGCTTCAAAAATTCATATTTTAATCAATACTTCATATTTTGCGATGAAATAAAGTGCATAATAAACTAAAAATTTAGGGCTTTCCAATGCATTAAAGATCAGATTTTTTTAGCGCTTAAACCCCTTCAAAACTAACATCTAAACTTCCAGATCTGGGCACTAGGGTTAGCAGAAATTAATAAATTAATAACCAACACTTCCCTCAACTGTTTTCACCCTCCAAAAGCTTGTTTTGATGCACAAAAATGCCAAGAACAAATCTGAATTGAAACCACAATTTTTAAGCATCAAAATGTGTCACAAACAATTAATAATCCAATCCTAGAGTGCCACAACTTCTAAAATTATTTCCCGCTTAACCAATCAAGCAAAAACCTTCAAACTTTGGATTTTGGGCCACAAAAATATGAAGAATAATATTCCAAAATTAGTTTTTGCACAATGAGACACGAAACCCTAATTTTGCCCTAAAAAGTAGGTCACCCAACACATTTAGGGCATCAAATCATCTCAAAAATTATGAAATTAATTGCAAAACATAGCAGATCTGAAAACCAACAAATATGCTCCAAATCATGCAATAATAATCAGATTTGCACCATAAATAAATTCGTTAGGGCAAGGAATTCTTTTCCAAGCAATTCGCCACACACTAGATGTAACACACACACAAATGGATCCTTATCAAAATCAGATTTGCTTCAATTCCAAGTCGAATGTGAGAGAGAGAGAGAGAGAGAGAGAGAGAGAGAGAGAGAGAGAGATAGGGCATACATAGCATTTCTCCAAGCATGGAGAGACATAAATGGTCAAATCGACATTCCCCAAAATGGCCACTGCAACCTCCTTTTATAACACGAGAGGTGCAACATTCAAATGGCTGACCTTTTCCCTTTTGGAGGGAAAACAAATAAAACTTAATTAAAACATTAAAAGACTCACTTAATGTGCACTTTATTATTTTCTAATTAAATAGTAAAGAGTAACTAACCTATGTTCGCAATTAAAGACTAAATAAGACCCCCACTTGTAGCTAGGCATGCCAAGGGGTTATAATGCAAACGAAAGAGATGAACCGACATATCGGTAATGCCATGAAAAAGGGGACATTACATCAAAGTGCTTACTCTAGAGAGAATGTGGCAATGACACATAACCGCATGAAGCAACAAGCTGACCAACACCGAAGTGAATGTCACGTTGAAGTTGGATACCTTGTTTTTGTGTGATTGTAGCCATATAAGCAACTGTCCTTGAAACAACAGAAGAAAGATAACAAACTTTCACCTAAATACTCTGAAATTTATCAAGTATTGTAGAAAATTGGGAGTGTGGCATACAAACTAGAGCTCCCTCAGTCAACCAAAATACATCCAATCTTCTATGTTTCTTGCTTGAAGAAGGTCATTGGATAGAAGGTGTCATCCTAGTCAGTGTTAGCCGAGCTTGATGAGGAGGTCCGAATCTTCTTGGAACCCAAAGGCATCCTTCAGACACACACTAAGAGGTTGAGGACAAGGATCATTACCAAGTATCTGATCAAGCAGAAGAATTTTGATAGTGAAGATGCAACATGGGAAGATAAAACATTCCTTCAACAACATCTAAAGATTACTAACATTGGGGAAAATGTTGCTTTGAAGGGGAGGGGCGTGCCACGCTCTTAATCCTATGTCATATATTAGGATCTATATGGCCAACTTGTTCTTTAATATAATCTCGTAACATGTCATATCTCAGTTATTTATGCTTTCATATGTTTAGTAGGTCAACCTAGGTGGTTTACATAACATAAGTAGGGTATATATAGGAGGTAGTAACTAGTAGATAATCATCATACTTCGAGCATTTGAGTCTTATTGTAAAGTGTGGAGGTAGCCCTCACAAAGTGGCTAAGTCATATATAATTGCATATTTTGATCTTATTTCTTGCCTTTAGTGTTATTTGGTATTCTATTGGTGTTATTATTCTGATCTATCTAAGCAATTTCCTTACTGAGAAGATACTGATTCATAGAAGATAGAAAAGTCATGCATTGGCCTTATGCCACTCTAGCTTAATACCTTTCTTAAGGAGAGCATTAGTTGCTCAAAGAAGCTAGTTTAGGAACAAACCACATAATTGCTCCAAGCTTTCCTAAGAAAGTGCAGATTGTGGGAATGCATTTGGGTTTATGCATGTTAATGATTGCGCTGATTTTGTAGGTTTGACATCGATTCCTTGCTTAGTGATGACAAACCCTAAGAGTTTTTCTTGGGAGATGCCAAAGATGCACTTTCAGGTTGTAAGGCGGACCTTATATTTATGGAGATGTGCAAAGGTTTCATAGAGGTCATTAGGATGATCTTTTACACGTCGAGATTTGTGAGTAGATCATTGACATAGACTTTGGCGGTTTTGTGTATTTTACATCACGGAAGATATGGGTCATTGCCCATTGGCAAGTTGCTAGAACATTTTTGAGGTTGAAAGGCATCTTCATATAGCAATATGTTTACCCTTTGGAAAAGTCTAAGGGTTGACTTGCAGTAGAGGTGTAAGCATGTATGCCGCACAAGTGAGATGTGTGTGATTTCGACTTAGTTTGTGCATGCAGAGTCAAATGGAGAAAATGTTATGCATGGATGAAACAAATGCCTACGGAAATGAGTTAATGGGATATTCGTAGAATATTCCATATAGAAAAGGGTGTGTGGATTGACATCACACATAGAAACAAGTGTTAGGTTGTAGATAACACAAGGTTGAACATGAAGAAGAAGCACAAGCGAGGAAGCTTCTAGATATCTAGAGTACATACATGACAAAACTCGGTGCCAAACAAATATACTCAAGTATCTAGCAGGTATCAGAAGGCATCTTAGAATGTTCTTGTGCAGTGGTAGGGCTGAGGGGTTCCGGTAAGCCTATAAATGCTCCCCTTTGGGGTTCTCAATTCTACTTTTGACCTTTTGGTATACTTTTTCTTTTGGACACTTGGAGGTCTGCATTTTGCAAAGCATAGAGCAATCAAGGTTTTGGATGTTTGTTGTATAATCCTATTGTATACATCAACACATGAGCCACATATTGTAACCTACCGTATTGTCTTCGCATACACGTGTGTGTTGTAAATGATCACCATCAATGATAATGAAGGGATGCTTTCTTGTCAATGCATGTGAATGTGTATGATAAGGTGTAATTAATGTGTAAGATTGATGAATGTTGTGATTCCTATATGTGTTGTTTTATATTATTTTGTGTAGTCCCCTTAGGGCATAAAATAAAGAAATATGGATTTTCTAGAGAACCCTTAGATTTTTCCACCCACTGGGAAGACCCCAAAAATGATTCGAAATCTCCAAATGTGTAGATCAAACTAGAAATGGAGGTGAAATCCATGAAATTAGCTGCCAAATACAACCCAAAATCACAAGCGAATCTCAACCGATTGTTGGCTAACCTAACACAAAAGAAACCCTTAAAATCAGACTGCGAGATGATGCCTTAGCTATAATAAATCTGAAAACAATTCCAAAATGTGCCCAAAATCTGAAAAATAACCTTTCAATAACTGAAATTTTGATTTGTAGCACAATAGTAAATCCGGTTGGATCAACCTCACAAAATTGATAAGTTTTCGTTCCCTACCTTCAAACCTTGGAGTTTTTCGTCCCCAAAGCTCCTTCTCCTTTAAGTGTTTTCGTCTTTAGAAGATTTGATGCAATGAAATAACTTAACATGTAATGATAGAAAATAGTGGTGTCCCATTTCATCCCGAAATGCGAGACTACCCTATCCGAAAAAATTTCGTACTTTTAAAATAATGGGTCATTATGTTTTTTTATTGCAGAAAGTTCTTGTATTGTGTTAAGATATTCCCAAAGAGCCATATTAGCCATTTTGCCAAATACCCAGATGCCCAAAATTGTTATATTCTCATTGTCGGGATTTGCATGCGGAAAATTTGTATTTAATTATTTTGAGCTTCGTTTGAGGCACTTTGTGCTCGGGTTTAACTTTGTTGTGATCGTACATATCATTATTCCCATATACTGGGAGGATTTTTAACCAGAATGCATTCGGACTTTATTTGTAACTTCCGCAACGTTTTGTGTTTTTGTGTTTTTTCCCGTTTCGTTTTCTGTGAAATTTCTCTGGATCAATTCCTTTGCCGGTTTGGCCTGATTCTTGGCTTGAAGTATTTGGAGATCACGTACGCAAGTTGTGCTAAAAGGAATTCGCCATCGAAGGTCTGGTTCTCTGGGAAAAGACGAAGTCGTGCACCAAAAAGCCTCTTCTGGGCTGGCCACATTTTTGGAAAAAGAGGATTTGAAGTGGATCATGGAAAAATTAGAAGCAACAGGTAGGTGGGAATTTTGTACTTGCCTAGTAGGGTACTTTTTCCCATGGAAGCAACGCCACTTAAGTGACAATGGGAAAATTAGAGGTAAGCAGGCAGACGGGAATTTCTTACCTGCCTTGCAGGGTAAAAATTCTCATTGTGGAATAAAAGAAAAATCACTTAAGTGAATCATGGGATTTTCAGTGTCTGCCTTGCAGGTAAATAATCCCATTGTCATGTATTTTTAAAAATAGAATTCTTTATGCCAAAAAGTGCGACCCCTTTGGGGAAGGAAAGGCAACCTTAAATTAATTAATTTAATTAATTATTCACCCAATTTTGGCGCCCAGGCTTGTGGAAAAGTCAACAAAGGTAAATGACAAAAGGTGGTTGAAAATAGACTGTTCTAAAATTAAATAAATAATATTTATTTAATGCAGCCCCTTTATGTCAAAAAGTGCGCCCCTTTTGGGAGAGAAATAATACTTTTTAAAGTATTAAATGATTAAATTAATTCCTATTTTCAGTGGCTAAGGTCAAAGCATACTGTGAGGCTTGAGTTAACTGGAAGCAGAAGTCTAAAATTAAATAAATTTAATTTATTTAATGGCAGCCATAAGCATGCACAAAATAGGCGCCCCATTTGAAGAGTGAAGCTTATTAATTAATTAATTAATTGCCAGTAATAGCAAAGGCATTAATTAATTATAGAATCATAAGGATTATATAAGCAGGGGCTGCCATAAGGATGAATTAATTAATTCACAGGAAAAAAAGTGCAGCCTGTAAGAAAAGTGTGCCCTATTTGAAGAGGATTTTTGCTCAAAAGAAGGTGAAATCAATGCTAAAAGCTTCCATTTTGGCGCTGAGTTGAAGGAGGTTGATTTGTGTCTAGATAATTGTTTGCATAAGTAAGTGATACAGTGTTCAAAGTGAAGTTGGTAAAATTCATGCTCACTTTGCATGCAAATAAAATATCAATTTTTGGGGCAGCAGCTTGAATTATGCAGATTTTTATGATTAAAATCCACTTTGTTCATGTTCGGTTGCCATCATTGTCCGAATTAATTGCAGGAATTACATTACAGGTGTTTTACAAAAGAAAATGAGCTTAAATCAATGTCCAATACATTGAATATATCCTCCGAATCTAAAGAATTATCCAGATCTTCACCAGTTTTGAAGAATTCCGGTGAGTAAGAAGAAAAAGAATTGTTCAGACAAAGATAGACACAACCATGACAAAGAGGGATGAAAAAGAAAGCACAACGGAATTATGTATCACTTCCAAATTTGCAAACATAGGAGACACAGATCTAGGTCCAAAACCTCTTTCCAAATTGATTGATAGATCTAGAGTAGGGAAGACTTCCCTCATGCGTGCGAAGAAAAGCAAAGTGGAATTATTCGAGCCTGCAACGTTTCCATACACAAACCCGAGTTGCAGAGTTCGTTATGGAGTGTGCTAGGTCTTATCATCCATCATCCAGATCAGTGCGAGATGCTATGGAGAAAACAATAATTCGGTTGGACGCAGAGTTCATCAATTATTGCTTGAAGATTTCGGCTCGAAATGTGGTGACTTCCATTAGCATTCAGGATGCGCAGACAACAGGTGGGAGAAGCATAGAGTTGACTGCGTGAACATAATGAACAACAGATACATGAAGAAGCCCAGATCTCCTTCTAAGTTCCCAAGAACTCTTCCGCGGTCCAATTTGGTACAGGAGGTAGATGATATTGCCAAATTGTTATGCAGGATAAATAAATGGGCTTAACGCTCACACTTTCCGTACATGGATGTATGCTCTTATCAGGACCATTGAAGTCAACAAGGTTGATTCTATAATCAATTGGTTGGATATCATTAGTGACAACATTGGTGAGCAACTCCGTAACGTGAAGCGTACTTTTAGTTTCAAAATGACTTCTTATTTGGCATATACAATAGCTGACTTCACAAGGCATCTTCCCCAAGTTGGATAGATGTGGTGTTCTTTTTAAGGACCCCATTTTCGAGTGCTACCCACAACTCACTGTACCTGCGTGCAAGAAAGATTTCAAAGTGGTCAACGATGGATTCTTCTACGAATTCATTTGCAGGCTGGACAAGGATCTAAGGGCCAACAGGGTGAGCAAGGAAGTATGGGAACCCATATCCAGAATTGGCAGTCTATTCATTCAGTTTGCAGATTTCACATACCTCAGGGGTACTGGCTTTTCTGGAGAACCGGTTAAGCTGCCCAGATATCCGAATGATAGATTGGTCACCATGGAGCTGAGCAGACAACTTGTGGAGATACACGACCTTCAGTCGAAACGGCACAAGTCTACGGGCTTCTTCCTGATCATTGTGGGACATTATAGCTGCCAGAGCATTCATAAAGCCCGAGGATTAGAAGCGGAGATGTTCTCTGAGTACAAGCAAGAGTTCTTCCTGGCACGGCTGAACTTCGATCTATTCGAGAGTAGCGGGAAGACGATCTCCCAGGAGTACGCACATGTGCCTTCATTAGAGGATTTTTGGATGAAGTGCAAAAGTGAGTACGAGGTTAGAAAGAAAGATTTCAGCAGTCTATCAAAGACGACAAGTGTTCGACTTTGGACTAGACGGATACTGCGGATCTTAAAGATGATGGGAATGTGTTACTTGACACTTACCATCAAATGGAAGGAGATAGAGTGTACTTTAGGAGAATGTAGGGGTTGCCATATGATTCAAGAAAGGTTTGGTGTCGTTTCAGTGAATACTTCAAGGCCCAGTTCTTGTGAAGGGATACTGCCTTAATGAAGCATTAATGAATCAAGTCACGGGAACTTCGGCATAGGAGATTCCCTCAAGAGAAAGCATGGAGGAGAAAGCAACTGAAGGCCCGAGAAGATGAAAGTGCACAAAAGATCTCAATCAAAGGAGAAGATCACTTCCACGGCTATGCTTTAGTTCCGCTTCTCCAAAGCATCCAAGACTTCACCGACTATGTACCTCGGCGAGGACTTCCATGCCTCCTTTGAATCGAATCCGGCAACATTCATCTTCTCTCCTCAGCCACTCCGTCAGATGGCGAGTTCGAAAGAGCTGCCTGGATGATTGAAGAGACGCTGATTTGATGGAGCAGATGGCGAGTTCGAAAGAGCTATTCTCGGATGATTCAGTAAGATGGCATCCATAACATCAGAAAGTAGCTTTCGATGGAGAGGAAACAGAAGGAGATAGTAGTACACTCAAGAACTTCTCATTCTCCGAGAAGTAACTTCTCGAATGGTTTGCTTTGCATTGGTTCTGTGGCCAGAGGGAAATGAACTTATAGAACACGACTTGCAGCCTACTCCGCAGTCTAGGCGAAAAGACAGAAAACCTAAAGTGCTAAGGTAACTTCAAGGTTGATTATCGAGGAGTCGGGGCGGGAAGTTTACCGAGATGTCGGGCCCGGCGAAAGGAAAGTGAGAGGATGAGCTCACGGCGAGAAGACATAAAGTAACCTGAGTACCCATCCGTCAAGCCACCCAGGAATGATGAAGCAGACACGCAGACATTGATAGATGCTCTATTCCTTAGGCTTGATAGAGAAAAGACGGAGAAAGACGAACTTCGTAAGCGAGGTATCTCGGTTGTGCGAGATCATAGCCAAGGTTGCTAAATCTTCCACTCGGCCCATTTGAACTCGAGTGACCATCTTATGTAGGAGTTGGAAGATGCGAGCAATCAGTGAAAGATATCGACGAATGGAAAAGTCTGATCATTCGTCAAGCTTCGCACAACTCGGAGAGGTGCCACCCGCCTAAATGTTATGAAAGATGCAGTAGATCATTTGAAGCAACTAGTGATAAGCATTGTAGATATGAAACACGGTCTTGAGAGTAACCGAGTACTTTGGCGAAATCAATAAGGCCGAGAGAAGTGTTGTTGCGCAGAGCAGTTATGACGGATAGATCGTTGAGAAGGGGAAGCAGCTGGAGTTTGCAGTATCTTTTTGTTTGGAGATCTGCAGAGTTTTGTTGAAGAGGATGTAGACACTTGAGAGTAAGACATCGTCTTTACCAGACAATATCATTGCTTTCACTGAGGAGGAAGTGGTCGGAAATGTTACTTCATATGTACGGATCATTCCTAGCAGAGTGCCTAATTCCCTGGAAGGATCTCTTCTGATGGTACAAGGAGAATTGATGGAGCTACTAAGCCTTTCACGATGAATTCCATTAGCAGACTGGTGGCACTGCAGTCGGATATTGCGAGGTTCGGGCCGAGCTTGGAGGATGTGGAAGCATGTATCAAGGTGTTGAACGAAGGATTGCTGCAGTTCAGGATAGAAAAGGAAGCTGTGGCTAAGACAGATGGGAAGATGTTGAATTACATGTTCGACAAGTATATTCAGTATCAAAACAAAAAGAAGATATAAATGTTACAGCTGACTTGACTTCTTCTTGTATTCTTTCTTCTTCTATTTTCCACGTTCCCGGATGAAATTGTAAAACTTTGAAGTTATTGGTTTTGAAACCATTATTTTAAGTTATGTGGAACAATTCTATTAGTTAAGTGATACATGTGTCACTTAAGGAGAAATTAGTGGAGGATGATTGCCAAATATCATCTTTACTTGTTTATGTTTGATTCAGGTTGAGTTTCCCGTTTGTACTTTCTCTTCCACATTCTATAAGTAGAAGAAGAACCTCTCGGGTTAAGGATGAGAATTTGTAAGCAACATCCTTGTGTTCTAGACTTTGTCTTTGAAACCCTTGAGAGCCACTTAAGCAAAGGAATATACAGGAGCAGATTTTAGGAGAACTTTGTGTCACGGTGTATTTTGTTTCTAACTTTCTATCTTAGATTTTTGAATAAACTGTGTTATTTTAGATCTAGATCTAGAGCTGCCTTTGCTTATAATTCTATGTTTATATCTATTGGTTTCTTCTATGTGCATGTAATCAACTCTACTATCTATTGATTGGGATGCACATCTTCCCCATTTCTTTTCTGTGTTTATATAATTCCCTTCTTCTATAAATATTTCCTTTCTTAAACAATTGCTTATTGCGTAAGAAGCATCTGACTATGGTTCATGAGCTGAACAGTTAAAGTAAAACCCCATATAGATACTAGCATATTTTAATTGACAAATCTGACACGGGAGCCTCACCGGTAAATGAGGGAGATTTATTTCATGACTGCCTAGGTTTTCAGCTATGCAGAAAATCTAGCCAACAAATAGATTGGCAAAAGATGATCTCAAATGAATACTCAAACCTCTTTTTATAACCTTTCCTTGCCTTTTTCCAAGTTGGGTACACAATGTGGGACTAAAAGTGATTTTTAATTTAGAAAGTGACTTAATATTTTTATTTTATCTTTATGAATACACTTGATCATAAAGTCACTTTAATAATAGAAAGTCCCCCTTCCAATTAATTGTTATAACTTAAAGTTACTTTTTCTATAAATATTACAAGGCTTAATAAAACAACTTAAAAATATAACGATAAACCACTTCCCTTGCATTTCCCTTTAAGCCCCCGACAAATCATCTAGGCGAGCGTAACGGGTCGCATGACGAAAGAGGGACATTACATTTTATTTAGGTAGTAATTTTCCTTTCAATTTATTGCATATGTGTTTGATATTGTCACACAATCAAATAACTTGGGTGCTCAGTGCTCTCAATGTACTTCGAGTGATACTTCCATGCTCATGTGGTCAATTATGCTTGCATGCTCAAGAGGTTTGCGTGTATTACATCATTTCTCCCTATTTTTGTCGCATGGGAGAGTTGAGTGCATGTGCTGGAATTGTTTATGGCTTAGCTATTTGTGGGGAAACAGTGGTAACATTCGGTTTTGTTGTGGGGATGCTATTCACATTGGTTGGAGAGATATGATCCGTGCCCTTGTATATTTGTGAAGGTCAGTAGTGAAATTTTGAAGTTTGGATGAGTTTTGAGAATTATTTTTGTTGAAACCCTATGTATGGCTAGCTAAATTTTTGGCCACAGGGGACTAGGTATGGTGAGTTGGAGGTGGGACTGGATTTGTGCGTAGAAGGTTGAGAAATGGTAGCCTTGTGTGAGGAGGAAAGGCTACAAGGAGGCAGAATGGGAAGTGTTGTTGTTGTGGACTTTGTTGAGAAGTTCCGCCATATGGATGCCACTGGAACCTTGTTAGAAGGGGAGGGTGCATGACGGGATTGCGTGTTGCTGATTCACACTCCATTGAAGAAGAAGCAATAGAGAATCCTTGTGCATAAAGAGTCAAACTTGTGGAAGAGTTTGTAGAAGAATTAGCACAAAGTTCGTATGAGTCTCGAGCCTAGACTCACCTATTGATGCTCATGTGTGCCCTTTGTTTTCAAAGAGTTTGTGAAAGAAGTTTTGGAAAGCGAATTAGTTGTGTGGGAGGTGAAGTGTTAAGAGCCATGTAGTAGGAGGATTACTGCACAAAAGCTAGTTGAGAGGTTTCTTTGTATGGTTACGATGAGTCTCGACAGAGTACCAAGTACAAATTATGTAGGATCTAGTCTTATGGCTACTTAAGGGTTTGGTGTGCGATTGCGGCAGTGGGGTGAACACAAGTGCATAAGCCTTAGGTTGCGCATTAGCATGTCTACTATGATACGATGGAGTTACTTAGAATACCATGGGACTGGGCACAAAAGAGATTACTTCTTAGGAAAGGAAGTCAAGTCTATTTGCGAGGACCTTGTTTGATTGTGTACGTACCTAATATCGCACATACGATCCAAATCAAACATTGTAAACTTTGATAAGTTAAAAGGATGCGTTCTTGAAGTAGTTTCATACACTAGAGTTTGAGAAACAAAGCATCTCGGTGTTGAATGAGATTGAACAAGAGATGGATGAAAGCGTGTGTCTACATGATGCATGTTTTAAGTCGCATTGTTGAAGATATTGTATGATATCCACCTTGTGTAGCATGTGCAATGGTTTGTGGGAGGAATATTACCCCCTTTTAGAAGACAATTAGTGATGAAGACGTTTGTTGAGCCGTGGGAAGCATTTGATGCTGCATGTAGTTTTGATTTAGGGATAAGTCCTTTCTCGGAGGCTAACATCTCTACGAAGTTGACTTTAGAGAAGGCACTAGTAATACCACATGCAAGTAAGTGGTGTAAAGTCTATGAGGTCACTAGGCACACACGGGAGGAGCGTGCTCGAAGAAGAGTAGCGATTGTGTGGGTATGTTGTAATGTGTGTGAGGAGCATGAGAAATAAAATAGTTTGGTGGTCGAGTATGCGAAGAAGGCTAATATTGTTGTGTGGTGCAAGGTATGTGAGGGAGATATGCATGGTACCATTGATTGTAGGAAGATTGAGGAGATGCGCAAGGAACATAATTAAGAGACCAAGCAAAGTTCCCTTGTGTACCCTTCACAAGGTTAGGGATATGGAGCAGATCCTATGGCCACAAAAGTGGAGGTAGAATTGCAAGGATCATGTTACAAGTGCGGAGCTAGGATCACTACCATTGGGATTGTTTGAAGTTTCCTACTTGTGCACATAGGGGGAAGGACACAAGATTGAGGAGTGTCTTGAGTTGTTTAAGAAATTTCGGGAGAATGAGAAGGTCCAAAAGGCCATAATAATTAAGGTGGCCCAACGGAGAGGATTGGAGGTCTAGATAGAATGTGAAGAAGAAAAAGCACAAATGCACAAGTAAAGAGTACAACCAAAAGTGGGATTACCACGTAGTTGGAAAGTGCGCGACAAAAGGATGGAAATTTTGTAAGGTTATTTACAAACTGCACTAGTTGGAAGCTAAAGTGAGGGAACAACAAAGGAAAGGTCCAAGCTTGAACGAGGTCACAAAACTCACAAAGTTGTTTGCCCTGATGAAACAAAAATGGATAATTCCTTTGTTGAAGACCCGACTTCAACAAAGTGTGGCGATCGTGCATGACCTCGAGAGTGAGTGCTTGAAGAAATTTTGTGTCGTGCATATCATTAATTATAATGAGTAACTCATGAAACAAAGCTCAATGGGTGGGAAATGAAGAAATGTCTTGACTGATACCGGTGTAGAGGTAAATATGCTAATAAAGGATGCTTGGAAAAGAATGGGAAGCTTGAAGTTGCTGCACTCAACGATTTTGTTGTAAATGGCAAACAAACCAAAGGCCAAGTCCATTGAAAATTTTCAGGATGTTGAGTTCAACATCACGGGAGTCATGTTCTTTGAAAATATACAAGCGGTAGAGTTTCTTTGAGGTAGATGCACATCCCGCACTAATTGGATGTCCTTGGTGTTATGACAATAATGGGGATCCGAGGTTTAAGCAAAGAGTAATGAGCTTTGAAAAAGACATAAAAAGGGTGTTTATTCCATTGGATGTTGTGTAGGGTATTCCATATGTAGAAAATATAGATGTTGACAATGAGATATAGAAGGAATATCTAAACCCATTGGAAGATGGGGAAGTAGGATGGAAAAGCGATCAAGAGCTACCCGATACTTCCAACATAGCCTTTGTATGCGATGGCTCTAAGAAGAGTATGATGTGATTGGTAAGAAGTGCGCAAGAGTGAACAAGTGGCACAAAAAAACTTAGAAGCTAACACGAACTTGAATTATGTGGAAAGCTGCACAAAAGTGTTAGAGGAAGACAATGTGTGGGGTCATGCAAAAGTGGGTTCCTAAGGTCATGTAATAAGTTAGAAGAGTGTTGGGGATTAGTAAGGGGAAGTTGGATAAGCTACCTCGGTATGATGGGACCATCTGCGTGAAATTTTATATGAATGATTTGGAGGCCCACGCGTCGAAGGAGGTAGTTAGAGTTTTTCCTTGGTGCATGCAATAATGAAAGATGCTACCGCAAGATGGTGGACTACATATAGGCTGAGTTTACCAACATGGGGGTAGATTAAGGAATTGTTATGTATGAAATTTGAAAGGAGCAATGTGAAGAAGTGGCTTCTAGTTCATGAAGGAGATTTGGATCCCACAAAGCATTTGAAGGTTTGCGAGGAAGTGTGGTACCTAAGGGATTTTTGCCTCTAGTATGGTTATGGGTGCATGAGTTAGACGAGACATTAAAAACTTGGGCGCATGCATGGTACCTAAAGAGTGGACATAGCGCGAGACTTGTGAGGGAGATAAGTTGAATTCTCGGGGTTGACTCGACCATTGGGGGCCATGAAAGAAGCCATATTCTCTCGGGATGCTAGAACAAAAGACTACATGAGAAAAGCTATACTAAGTTGCTTGAGGGAGAACACATTAGTGCGCATAACGAGCACATGACACTGAGTTAAAGGAAGTTTTTGGGTAGAAGAAAGCGAAGCGATGGTTGATAAATTGATCAATTAAATGTAGAGACTATTTAGGGAGTAAGTATTCGGGAATATTAAGGGGGATGAGAAAAAGTACAACAATTAGCCACTTTGGAAAAAGGAAGAAGACCCATATATGGCAAGCATTGGAAATTACGGATAGAATGTGGAGTTTGCGTGCGTCATAGAGCTGATCTAAGAATTGAAGGGTCTTTTCCCAAAGAGCTATCATGAGTTGAAAGGTTACACCCTAATTTGGGAAAGATGCATATCAAGCTGCATTAAGGTGCAAGGCTAGTAAAGAAACACCCTTATAGAATGAATCCCAACTTGTGGGCAAAGGTCAATGAGGAGATTTCTCAGTTGATATTCTCTATTGAAGAGTCGATTGAATAAACCCGATGATTATCTGCAATAAGAAGGATGGAAGGATAAGGTTTGTGTGGACTATAGGATGCTCATTGGTGCATGTTTCTAGGCCCATTCCCAACTTGTTTCACGCAAGAACACCCTTATAGAATGAATCCCAACTTACGGGCGAAGGTCAAAGAGGAGATTGCTAAGATGGTTTTCCCTATTGAAGAGTCGATTGGATCAACTTGACGGTCATCCTCATTAACAAGGATGGAGGGATAAGGGTGTGTGAGGAATATAGGATGCTCATTGTTGAATGTTTCGGGCCCATTCACAACTCATTTCATGCAAGAAGTGTTAGAGGGAGTTGTGGGATGTGAAATTTACACATTCATTGACGGGTTTTGGGCTACCCTCATGTACAAGTATAGGAAGAAGGCGAAAAAAACAACTTTTGCAATTGAGTGGGACACTTTTGCCTATAACGTGATGTTGTTTGGTTTGAAGACCACACTAGTTGTGTTCTCATGCGTCTTTGTAGAGGCGTTAAGAGACTTTATTCACAAGTTTTCCCAAGTTTATTTGGATGACTAGATGGTGCATGGTCTAGATAAGGATCACTATGAGAATCTGTATTTAATGTTTGATCGGTGCAAGAAAATTCAGATTTCCATGAATTTGAAGATGTGCACATTCACGGTATTTTTAGGTCTTCGTTGAGGCATGTGATAGGCGAAGATCGTCGTGATTTTTCAGCTACAAGTTCAAAGTGCACATAGAAATATGTTTGGGCATTTATGGGTATTTGCATATATTATTGTAAGTGCATTTGAAACTACGTGTAAATCTTTGCACCTATGGAGTTATGCGAAAACAAGGACCATTTCATTGGGGTGATGTACAATGGAAAGCTTTTGATAAGCTGAAGAGAAGTTGGCCAATACGCCGATCCTACGGTTTCGAATTGGAAATAACTATTTGATGTGTATGTTGATGCATCAAGCACTTCAATTAGGTAAATATTTGCACAAGTGGGTGAGGGTAAGATTGACCACTCTATTTACTTTGTGAGTTGGAAGTTGCCCAATGAATAAATGAATTACATAACAAAGAGATAGGCTTTAGACATGGTATATGCATTACAAAAGTTCTCTAATACCTTCTTTGCTACTTCGTTTGTTTTCTTTATAGTTCATGAAGCCCTCGCAATATTTAACGAGCAAGCTAGTCCTACAGAGAAAATTTTGTAGGTAAATTGTGTAATTTCATGAGTATCAATTTTTTGGTGGTGGTTAAGCTAGGGAGATTGAATTCAAGACCGACCATTTGTCACGCATAAACGGCGAAGAAGCAAGGTTGATAGAGTACGATATACGAAACACACAACTTCACCAAGTTAAATGCGATTTGAAGAACCTAGCGAGAGATAGTTGTGTTCTTAACTATGAGCATGGCATCAAAGTGATGGCCTTTGAAGGAAAAGAAACAAATACCCACGAAGGCTACACTTTATCAACTAATTGAGAGTGAGTTGTATAAATTGTCCAAAGATGAGGTTACGTGGAGTTGCGTTTTTGCTTCATGGAGAACTTGAGATTTTGCATGACGTGTCATGAAGGGTTTGTCGGTAGACACTATGTAAGGAAAGCCGTTGCGAAAGGAATAATTGTTAGCAAGATATGGCGGCATACAATTTTCAAGGACACAAAGGAGTATGCAAAGTAGTGTGATATTTCCAAAGGCTTGAAAAATTTAGTCGCAAAGATGAGATGCCACTCATTTCAATTATCGCACACCAACCGTTAATGAAGCGGGCTATAGATTTTGTGGGTCTAATAAAACCATCCACACGAACAATAGGTGCATGGTATATTATTATTGCTACAAATTATGTGAAGTGTTGGGTGTAAGAAACCCCAACAAAGGATTTCAGACAACTACTTCTTGCGAGGTTTATGTGGTAGAATAATATTTCAAGATTTGATGCCTGTTGAGTTTGACAAGTGACCGAGGAACACATTTCCTTTTGGTTACCGATTGCATCTTGCTAGAAAAGTTTATGATCGTGCACCATAAGACAACATACCACCTGCAAGCGAATGACATAGTCGAGGCATTCAATAAGATCATGGGAAACATTCCAACCAAGATTTGCAATGCTGGCAAAAAGATTGGGATGATAGAGTTTCTGCAATACTATGGGCCTATGTGATGAGGAAAGCATGGGTCATGCTTAATCTATAGTTTGATATTTCACTTGAATGTAATTATGATAAGTGGAAATATAATTTCCTAAGTTGGTTAGGGGTAAGATAGGTTACCCAACTTCTAGGGATGCATTTTGATTTCTTAATTTGTGGTGAGGATTATTTTTTATTCTCTACATAGGCTAAACCAATTGTTTGGGGATGACCTACTAGTTGTTAGGTTTACAAGTAGGGAAGTGGATTTGTTGTTTTAGGATAGTGGGAGTCCTATAAAGCCATGTGATTTCTCTTTGAAATTCAATGAAGATTTCTCTTTGAAATTCAATGAAGATTGGAGTGTGTTATTGTGGAGGATAATTTGTTGCACTTATAATTGTATAGACCCTCATAACAACTTCCGATCATTCATTGTGTGAATTTCGTGAGGAATCCATATCACCGGTATTAGAGCAAGTTTTGATGTAGGGGTAAGGACATTGAAGCTCATTTCAGAAATTTTATGTCGACACACATTGGAGTCGAACGGGCAACACCATCGCATATGGAGTGCGAAAAATAACAAGCGCACATATTTGGTTCATCTTGCGAAGACACCAGGGGCCCAAGTTACATGTCTCCAAAGTTCATCATGTTTATTAAATTTTTGCGAGTTCGTCATGTTTAAAAAAATAAAAATAAAAATCTTTATCTTAATATTTTTATTCTTTTTAATTTGGTATGTGCTAAAGTTTATTTTAGAAAAATTATTTCCGGGAGAATTTTATGTAATCTTTAAAACCCGCCATTAAAAATTCATTGATACATGTCCATATTTTGGACATATCTTTAACTCGAAACTCTGTTTGGAGTGATTTTTTCCCTTAGGCAGGTTGAGGACATTGTCAAAATGATACACTATATGATTGGGTTTTGAGAAACTTACAAGATTCTAAAACAATATGCAATTAGGTAACAAGAATGACACTTCTTTCACAATTTGGCCCTCTAATTATTTTTGCTATAGTTTCTCCCTAGTTTGCCAAACAGATAGAATTGTGGAGTTCATTATCCCTTGGGCATAACCAAGTATTATTCTTTTTAAACTTTTTATTGGGCTAAGTTGAAAAAGGATATAACGAAGTTTTTAGCTATATGTTTCAAATAGCTCTATATAAGGATTGACAAGAAAAATTATTTTAAAGCGTTCAACCTAGAGGTTCTAGGTTGAAATCTCTCCCATCTTTTGTCAAGCTTGAATGCAACTATCATAAAGGAATAATGTTATCTTTGAATGTTGTGAAAGGGGTGGATACTATTTTGTGAACAATTTTTTTCTAAAAAGAAAAATTTTATCTCAAAGGGACAATTCTCTAAGGGGCATATTTGTGTAAAGGGGTCAAGTAGACAGTTTTTTTGTTTTGTACATGGGATGCACTTTTCATAGAGCCTTCCATCTTGATAACCTTTCCCATTTTCCTAGTGCCCTGTTCCCAACCTCCTCTTGTCTTTCACTCATTCGGTGGTGCACTTAGTAGTGCGGGACCAAGTGGCTAAGATAGACAATGTGCTTTCAATGTTGGCTGATAAAGTCAACGAGATCAATGTGTTGGGCCTAAGTTTGGGAATGGTGGGGGTGTGATGGTGCAAATATATGTGGTATGTAAAAAAATAGTTAAAAAAGTATAAGGAATAACAAATAAAACTTTGAAACACTAAACATGTTGCATTCAACAATGAAAATGCCTAATATCAATATATTAATATTTATATCATAATTTATATTTTTTTTTGAAAAAAGGGTAACGGGCAGATTTTGAAAGGATCTCGTATCCTTGTACAAAGCCCTCAAGGTGAGATAAAACATTAAAGCCCTACATCAAAGAAGCCCGTAGGCAATAAATAGAGAAGGCCACAAAGGCACACAAGCGAAGAACATGAGAAGAGAGAAAAGGAGAGGCTGAAGTAACTCGGCTGCAACACAAAAATTACTCCAAAGGATTCCGATCTTGAGATCTTAATCTCATTTTATGGAGAGGCAAACCCTTATTTTTTGATTTACAACTGTCCATCCATCATTTCGATTAGGGTCCGAATTTTCATTCGGATGATCTGGAACTTGAAATCTAGAGGACTCTTTGGTCCCAACAATAGATGGTGATTCTTCCCCCAAAGGGAGAGTCACCACTGTTCCACCTTTCCCGCCCCAATCGTAGGGGGAGACTTGTGTCTCAACTGAATTTGAAATCTTTCATGATCAACACTAACCCTTTCCGGATCATCCGAGCAGGGATCGAATCCTCTCCAACAATCAATAAGCTAGGATTGGAGTCCTTCCACCAAGAAACTCTTTCCTTACGTTGCTGCTTTACTTTCTGACAATCTGAAGCAAGATGTCCGAGGGCAAAGCATTTCTTGCACCTGAAGGGCAAGCCTTCGTAATCAAGAGGTTGTGACCAAGTCCTATTCGAACTTTGAGATCAATGGAAGTTGGAAGATCCAAAGCCACCAAAATTCTCACATATGTAGTGTGAGTATAAAATTCCGTTTTGGAGTCTATGGATAAGAACTTGCCCAAAGCATTGCCAATATCAATCAAGCACTCCTCCGCCCAGAATTACAGCAAGAGATGAGGCAAGCTCACCTAAAACCGGTTTGACATTAAACTCAGCAGTTAGGGGATTGAAAGTCGGAAACCACAGTTTCATTAACAAGTGATGATGTTGCAGTTCCCAAAGTTTGGACATGATAGAATCCCTATCCTCCAAAGAAATGAAAACCACAATAAAGAATCCCCTTGCACAAGGATAAATGTCTAGCTTATGAATAAAAGGGAGCGCCGGTTCGAGGAGATCCACGAGTGGAGAAGCTACAGCCCAGGCCAAAGACCATTGAAACAACAGATCAAACCCCGAATAGAGAAAAAATCTTTAGATTCCAACTAAAGAATCCCCTTCGCAGTATAAATGTCTAGCTTACCGGACAAAAGGGGCGCGGTTTGAGGAGATCCACGAGTGGAGTAGGCTGTAGCTTGGGCAAAGACCATTGAAATGGCGAGATCAAACCCTAGCTAGAAAAAATCTACTGATTCCAACATTGACTCCCGAAAGAAACCAAAGGAGTGGTTTTAAAAGTAGATAAAAGTTTTGAGGGCGCCAAAGTCAAGCAACAACATGCGGGAATGAGGGTTGCGCATCTACACAATGATTAGTAGAGTCGGCCACAACCTTGGCGGCCCGAACACGGCGAGGCCGCGAGATCGAGCCCCGAACCCTCGAGACAACACCGAGCGACCCGCCTAGACAAGTGCGGACTCAACGTCGCCACTAGAATCCTGCCCGAGGCCACAAAGGGCCCAGATCGCCATGGTCGCGAGGCTAGGGTTACGGGAAGAAGACGGAGAGAGACGCGAAAAGGGGCAGAGCCATCGGGCTAAAAATACTTGGTCATATCATAATTTATATTCAAAATGATGATTACATCCGAATTTTAAATACAATTGCCAATGGCCCAATGCCTCTAATCGGAAACCATCCTCGAAGTCCACGCCAAACTCTTCATCACTCGAATTATTGGACTCTCAAGGTAAAGATCCTCCAAACCAATACCAACCAACCCTATTTGTGTTGCATCGTCATTAGATTGTGTTGGCTCCTCTGGTTCTACATCCCATTAGGTTGTTGGACTTTCTTTGAGCATAAGTGTGTTGTGGTCAATAAGATGCGAGGCACTATGTACAAACTCTACAAGCTTTTCCACCCTCCTAGGGGTTCTCCTATTCGTCTTAATAGAGTGGATGAAGCTATAAGTAGACCAATTCCTCTCAGTAGCAGAAGAACTAGAAACCAGGATGGTAGACAAATGGCTAGTGTGGTTGTCAAAAAAGTAGGCCCATGCATAGTCCACCCCAAAATTGGGTATTCTTGTGCCATAGTCTCCTATCCAGCAGTGCATTTGCATACACCCTAAGCTTGGTAGATTTTGACCACTCAATACGAATGATGCCAACATCTGTAGAATTGTACATCTTTTGAATAGCTTTCATGAACCCCACCTTCACCTCAACATCTTGTATGGGGGTAACTTTGCCAGACCTTTGTATGTACCACTTCGGGTTTAATGCATAGGCAACCATGTGCAAGGGAGTGTTGAGCTTCTCCCATCTCTTGTGAATGATTGGTTGAATATGTTCATTGTAGAACTACAATGTGGGGTCTTTCTTTTGTACAATGGCCTTCATTTGGCCAAGCATACTCTTAATGCATTCATACAACTCTCCAAGTGCGAGGCTCTAATGACTTTGAACACTGAAGTAATGATGGAGGCAATATATTTTGCATTAGCCCAAAAAATGTCACTCTTCACCACCTCCTTCACCCTCTTCCCTTGTTGTGATGATGAATTGGGGAACGAGTTCCACTCTCTTGTCATGACCATTACTTGCAATGCCTCTTATAACTCAAGCATCCTCTTTAAGAGAATGAAGTATGATGGATATGTAGTCTCTACAGGTTTCAAAAATTTCTTGAAGATGGTCCTGAAGAGTGCATGTGAAGTATGGTGGTTGTTGATAAACATTTGCATATCTCTAAAATTATTATGGAATGCCCCTTTCGGGCTGAAACTGAAAAGGAAGGGAAATGGCACAAACCCAACTCAAAGCAAACTGAAATTTATAACAATTAACTGAATTTTTGGACAGCAAGGTACAACAGTCTGAAATCTTATGACAGCAAGAGGAAAATTGCAATAATTCACCACCAAAACCACTTTTACAACATCCAAAGCATGTAGGAAATTTTATAAATATTTTAGAACAAGTACAAGCCAAGAAATGAGCTTTAAAACCCTCAACTGGAGTATATTTAATTAAATTTGCAACAACAACGAATCCACTTACAAAAATGGCCGGAAGTTGAGATTCCAAGGCCCAAAATTCAATCTGACAAATGCAACCAGCCTTAGAAATTATGAGCAATCCAAATATCAACAAAGAATGAAGTGTCGTGCCCTAGAAACTAGTGAACTCCTCCCAAGGAGGGGTCACTACCCTAGGAGAGGGTCTGAAATTGATCAATAAACCCTCAAATACTTGGTGCTACCTCTGAAAATGGATGAATTACTGATCACAACCCTTGGCTGATCCAAGCACTGACCCTTGTGGCTGTTCCACACTCAGAATTGCTGAAAATCAGGTCTGCAGTAGAAACCCTAGCTGAAAATGCATGAAGGAAATCTGATTGTAGCCCAATGTGATCTCTGAAATGAGACCACCCATGCAGATTTGGAGGGTTTTTGTCCTCAAATCTGATTGCTATTGAGGGATTTTGTCCTCAATAGACCTCCATGGAGGGTTTCCGTCCTCAATGGATGAAGAGGAAGCAAATTGCTCCAACTCTCAAATTAGAAATTATCAAATGTCCAAAAGAATGCTTGAAATGAACCCCACGCTTTTTATACCTTTTCCTCTTTTCTTCAATTTTGGTGGCCGACTTACTTTATTTAAAAGTCACTTTTATTTTTAAACATAAGTTGCCTTATAATATAACATAAAGTTACATTTGGCCAACTTAGTTAAATCATTAATTTTACTTTCTTTTAACACTTTTCGTTTTAATAATAATAATATTATTAAGTTGCCCAAAGATTAGAAATGACCAGGCCCAACTTAAATAATATTATTAATTATTTTAATCTAGAAAAGGGGACATTACAGTCTGCCCTTCCCAAATTTGCTTGCCCTCAAGCAAATGCCCGCTCATATGTGCAAGTATCACTATGCCAAAGTGATGAGTCATGTTGTAGTGCTCATAGAGCCTGGACCCTGTACTTGTCAAATGGGATAGCTCCTACCAAAGAACATAGTATGATATATCCCAAATGGATAATGAATGCCATTCTACCTCAAGTTGATCCTCAAAAAATTGTAGATATCTGGAAACATCTGCATACTCCCGCAAGACTGAAGGCTGCCATATGCCCATGTCATTGTGTTGCTGCTGTCCTACTTGGCTCCTCCTATGCAAAGAAGGTTTTGGGATACCAGATCCTTGGGTCCCAATGGCTCCTCCCATGATTTGGCGAGCTGTTCTTCCCAATATTTTATAAAAATCAGACTGTAGATGGGCTGAAAACGAGTTGCAACAGCCACCAATCACTTGGAGTTTCATCCAACTACGTACCCAAGTGGCTGCCATGAAGATCTCCTTCAGCTGAACCCTTCTTCCAACTTCTTCTATCAAGGATTCTTCCTTATTTTCGTGCAAGCTTGCAGCTATTCCTAGCTGATGACAGCAGTCCTATACCTGTCATTTTCATGGCCAACAACATGAGAAAGGTACATGTACCAAACTGAAACTTCTTTGCAAAAATCAACAATTCAGGCAATGTAGAGGCTGTGAACAGCCATGCAAGGACTGAAAATATCATACTAGCAATCACAAACTGAAAAGAACTCCTTCCCCTGACTGAAGGCACTTGTAAACCCACTTGTATGGTTGCAAATGATGCAATGTAGCAGCTGGAAGTAGTGATGATTTTAGCCTTCAAGCTGAAAGTTTGGGGCATGGCTGGTCTCTTTATGTTCTCCTTTTCCTTGGGAGGTAGTAGATCATCCACCCTTGCTCTTAATTCCCTCCCAGACAGCCATAAGGGTGTTGGAATATTTGCACTCACTGATCTCATCAAGTGACCCCTTTCATACATCATGTTAGACCAAGAGAACTTCATCAAACTTGCCAATATACCTCTATCCAAGGAAAGTACTATCATTCCAACACATGAAATTAGAAAGAGTATCATACCCTGGCTGTAGCATTGTACTTTCTTACTCAACCTTGGGCTTATGGTGGCTGGAAACCATCTTGTAACAGCTGCAAAAATCTCATCAATGACTGTAGGTGGAATATGCATCTTTCTTGTGACAAAATCTTCTTCTATCTGAATCCAATGTATGGGATAAATCAGAAATGCGGTGGACGACAGTCCAAAAATTTGAGACAACTCCCATATCCATACCCACTATGTTAAGTTGATAACACATATCCAAAAATCCCATTTTACCCAAGTCTCACCCTTCTTGAATCTCCAAGGATCACCCGGATCCCAAACTTCCATGTACAAGCAATTTGGAACTTGTATCTATTTTCCCTTTGCCCTTCAAAGGGTTCCTCACTTTGCCACCGTTTTCACTATGCTGTCCATGATGACCACAAATTTGTCGTGATGTACCATGAAACATCAAACTTGACATAAGATCATTCTTTTCAACATGCTGCCCATGATGACAACACATCTGAAATGACATAGTAGGAAGCAACAAATCCACAACACTTTCATACCTTTGGCTGTCCACAACTTGCTCACCTTCCTTTGTCGGATGAAGAATGATTGAGATATCTTCAACACCTCCATCCTTGTGACTCAGAATTTTTGAGTTAGGATCAACATTCTCCTTCCTCTTAGACTCATCACATTCAACAAGTGAATCCCTTTCTGCCTTGTCATCAACCATATTTTGTTGACACATGCATGGAACATCTTCATAGTTCTTGCTAGAGTCATGAACACTATCAAATTTCTTCTTATTGATTGTTGTTCTAAAAATCCCAGCAAGTTGAACATCAACATTATCAACTGGTAAAGCCCTTTTCTCATGTGCATGCCCTTCAAATGCCCTTCAACATGGTGTTCTTGGAACTCCACATCAAAACCTTCTTGTAGATCTGATTTTTGTTTCTTCAGTTCATGCTTGTTGGCTAGATTTTATGCTCGGCTAAAACATGCAACCTAGGCAGTCATGGGATAAATCCCCTTCATTTAACGGTGAAGCTCCCATATACTTTATTTGTTTATTCTGACACTAATCTACCTTCTTAGGGGTATTACTTTAACTATAAAGCTCGTGAACCACAACTAAATAGTTTGGCAACAAGTAAGCAGCTGTTTGGTGAATGGAATGTGAAACGTGTGAAAACAGAAATAGAGAAAATAAATTTGAGTGGGTACGAAGATGTGCTGTGTAACAGGTAGTTCTCAGAGCTAGTTACTCACACACGGAATAAACAAACGTTAACTTTTCTGGATTTAAGCAACTTAAAAAGAAGCGTATATCTATGAAGATTAAGACAACACAAAGTTTATCGTAATAATCACAAATTACATAGTTAGACAGTGATAGACACAAAGTTCAATCAAAGTCTTCCTTATTAAACGTTAACTGCATACAATAAGTGTTTTCAGCTATTTCAACACAAAGTCTAAAATAACGATTACAGCCTATAACAATTTCTTGCCCAAAACTTCAGATCCTTGACCCGTAGGTCTTCTCTTCTTTTTATAGTCATTACAAGCAAAGCTTATGGAAAAGATATCCGTTACATTTTAATAAATGACCAACTAACAAATAGTTAAGAGTTGAGCAATTTACTCCTCAAAATATTCTTTTCGTGCCACCTAGCTGTTCTTAGAATGTTCGAACATTAAAACCAAAAAAACTACTTTGTAACAACTTTCTAAGCTTTTGACTTTATCAAATGACTTAAAGTAACGGTGAATGCACACCACATTACTTAAGTCTTACAAAGAGTGCACATTAATAAGAAAAGAAGAAAAGTAGAATAAGAAGTAGAAGAAGAAGAGAAGAAATAGAAGAATTATTCTAGATCGGTAGTTACTGCTCCACTTTCTCTTTTCCTTTACTCTTATCTTGAGCCTTTTCTCCATCCGCTTCATCTTCATCTGCTTCATCCTTATGTTTTTCTTTGTAGATGGCAAATTGGTCCCTCATGTACTTGATGATATTGCTATCCACATCAGTTGCAGCTCCTAATTCCGTTTCAAACATGAGTAGTTCTTCATCCAAAACTTTGCATCCTCCTCTCACTTTCCCAAGACAAGATCCCAATTGGCTAACAACATCCTGGATATCTGACAATTTGTCCAATGACTTTCTATTAAAAGGAATAATAGCTTTATCCATCAATTGCTGAAACAATGGAAGAAACTCCTCAATACTTTGTGGATAGCTGGAGGTATTATACTTAGTCGACCATAGATCACATCCTCAAGTTCTTCCAGAAATTGCTCAACTTGTTCCTCCATCATCTCTATCTTGGTCATAATATGCTTCAAAATGTTCTTGAATGACAAAAGATGTTTCTGTTGTCTTCCCTTCTTAACTGATCCTCTCAGGTGCAATATTTTCCCTAATCAAAATATCATCAGATAATTCATTGATTTCTTCCAAACCCTGTTGTTGTAACTCAACAATTCCTCCTTCATTGTCCACTTCTTGCTTAAGCTCTTTCAATTTATTCGCCTTCTCCTGATACTCAACAGTTTTTATCAAAACTTCCTTATAAAAATTTGTGGCTGTGTTTGTGATATCTACTATCCATTCATCTATAGCTTTGAATCTGTCACTTGTCTCTTCTACAACAATGATTACCTGTGGATGTATTTGTTCTTCCATAATCATTTGTTGTGGAGGATTCTTGGCAACTTTCATAATAATATTACAGTTTGGATGATTGCTCTTTCAACTTGGCAACCTTCATCTTTTCTTCATCCAACTTTTGAAACAAATTGTTTATCAGTATCTATGTGTCTTGTTTAGACCTTCAGTAGTAACTTCACCCAAGGGCACCTTCGTGATCATCAAATCCTCTTTCGTCAATTCTCCTTTCTTCTTTCCAGCTGGTGGAGTAGCTATTTCAGCGAATTTCTTCCCTGAAGGATCAATGACCAATCTGGATGTAACTTTTGGCATTTTTTTCCCTTTTCCTCTTCCTCTCAATTGTTCTTAACAGCTGCAAGTCCATCTCTTCTAAATCAATTACTTCCTTAGAAGTAGAAGAAGATTGATTAGTCAACCAATTAGTAAACTCGACCGAAAGAGTTTGAGCTTTAGGATGTACAATTATTTCTTTGCTAACTCCTCTTGGTGGAGAAAATGCCACAATTTCCAGCTGTCTCTCAGGTTTTTAGTGACTGACTCTTGCTGTAAAACTCCTAATTCAACCATTTTCTTTCTTATCATCTCCTCCTCTATCTCTTCTTCATTCCCAGTATCAATATCCTTGATGTTCCTCTGCACTGTATCATTTGGTACTGTAGAGATTTCCACTGTTTGATCAACTTCCATCATAATCTCTCCTTCCTCCATCTCTGCATCTTTCATCTGCTCCTTATCCTTTTCGATGTTTGAGCTATTTCTTGTGAAGAAGCAACATTAAGATTCTCCTTTAGTGACACAATTGATGATTCTTCAAGACATGGAGGAGAGAGGGGAGGAGTAGCTGGTGGTGGACAAGGAGGTGGTGTAGGCAACACAATTTTTGTGGTAGCGGTGGGAAATACAAAAGAAGTTGGTTTTAGTGCTGGTAATACAATATCTTCTTGAGCGGGGGTTCTTGGATGGTAGGAGTAACAATTGGTGATGTTGTCATACTAGAAGTTCTTTCAAGTGACAATTCCCGAAATTAGAGGATTCTTTGTCCTAGCTCTCCTGAATGGCTTCAACTTTACAGCCAAGCCACTGCTTTCTCCTGGACCTTCTTTTCCTTTTTCACTCTCACTGGTATCTTCTCCCTTTCCAGTACTAATTTGAGTAATTTCCTTCATTACTGACTCTTCTAGGCAACAACCTCGACTATTCAACCATTGAGCAGTGAATAATAACACTTTTGATGTCCTCTCCATGACTGACTTTGAAGTATGAGTAACTGGGATCAAAGGGGCACTATCACCTCCTTGATCATAATAAGCGTTAGAAATTACTTGCCCATCATCAGTTAGTTCTTAGGATTTTAGCCAAACCAAATTCTGAAATCTGTTTTATAGTCAGTCGACTATAATCCCTTCTTCTGACTTCAAACTCATCTCTGCAATCAGCCCAAAAGTCTTCTAGTGTTGGCAAGTGTGCATAGTTCAGAGAAACTGACTTTCTTGCTATGCTTCTATAATCAAAATTCCTCCTTTCACTAAAGGAAATATGATTATAACGAAGATATATTTCCTTCTGAACATCCCTCGCCTTATGAATATTCGTACAATGGTTGTCCAATCACAATAGGAAAATGCACCACTATCCTGTGTAGACCCTATTGCAAATCATGTAGTACTGCCAATTGTCTGCATAACTCCAGCAAAATCCACCTGTCACTTGGGTATCTAGGCAACCTTAACACAACATTCGAGAAACCATAGACTCTCAAATATGTAAAGTGGGAAAACTGAATAAAAATGCACCCATAAGGCTGGATTGCATTCCATGCTTCATCAATTACTCTTTTGGCTCTTAAGTCCGGATTCAACCTGCAAATAACTTCATACAAGAAGTCATTAACCTATTTATATTCGTTGAAATACCCAGGTAAAGCTAATTGTGGATAATGCTCATAAATGGGTTTATCATCCTTCGTTCCAACAATCCTCAATCTGGGAAAGTTCCCATGTGCTACTATGGCATAGACAAGATATGAAGTCATCTTGAAATCCAGAGTTTGAATAACGTTTTTCAATTGGAAATCAATATTGTCGCTAATGATTTCAGCCCAATTGATTTGAGTATTAGGTTTAGCATTCTCTATTACTCTCAGAAAGTAATACATCCATCTGTAAAAGAATTTTGCATTCTTGTCACCATTTATCCTGCAAAGAAGTTGAGTAATATCATCGGCTTCTTGAATTAGATCAGATCTTATAACTGACTTGGGAAACCTTGAGGCTTGTTTTGATACCTTTAAGTAATGCATATTCATGATCTTAATGGCATCCTTCTTCCTCTTTACCCAATAATCATTAGCTTTCTCCATACTGATACTCAATGGACTTGGTACAGTTGGGATCTTTAAGAAAGAATTGAAGAAATGAACATCCAATCTCCCCACAAGATCTCCGACATCATTTCGATCGTTCTGGTTTGGGAATCATAATGTTTGGCACATTCCAAAGCACAAATTCTGGCATCGACGGGTGCTGGGTAAGGCAACTGCTTGAATCAATCCACTTTTGGTTAATGCTTCCATGCAAGGTGTCTTCATTTTAGCTTTGGATATTTCCACCAACTCAAGCACTGATACATGACCCATATCAATGTCTCCTATTCCAATCAGCTTTGAGGTAAATTGTTCGGTTTGGGAATCATAATGTTTGGCACATTCTAGCACAAATTCTGGCATCTGACAGGTGCTGGGAAAGGCAGCTGCTTCAATCAATCCACTTTTGGTTAATGCTTCCATTAAAGGTGTCTTCTTTTTAGCTTTGGATCTTTCCACCAACTCAAGCACTGATACATGACCCATATCAATGTCTCCTATTCCAATCAGCTTTGAGGTAATGCAGGTCTCCACAAGATACCCCTTATATTCATACTTCATTTCGTTCCTCTTGACTTTGCTCTTTTTCTTGCCTTTTCCAGAACTTGATTCTTCCTCAATATCCAAGTTTGGATCTTCTCTTATTACAACAGTTTCCTCTTCCTTTGCTGCAGTTCCTTCTTCCTCTGATTGATCACTAACTTCGATTGGCTCTTCCCTAGTTTCAGACATCTGTTCTATCCTTCGTGCTTCCACCTCTTGTGAATTACCAACTGCTTCTGCTCTTTAAATAGCAAACATCAATTCAATGCACATGTTACACAATTGCATGCATGCATTTAAGACTCAATTTATTCATATAATCGTGCTACAAACATCATGGAAGTCATGTTCAGAGAAATAGATTGAAATGGTTCGATCTGTAGTTCATTTCAAGCTCTCGGGTATAAGCGCTTGAGACTAGCGATTAACGCAAAGTAGTAGCAACACATTTCAACGCAAAACATATTTGAATAGCAACAACAATGACTCTTGTTGTAAGAAGAGGTAATGAGCAAAAGAAGTAGTAATAACCTAAATTGATGCAAGACTAGACAACGGTGAATAAACACTGCTTTACTTCCTTTATACAGAAAATGAGTAAAGTAACCCAAAATCGACGCAATGAATAGAGGAAGGTATGCTTTGTGGTCAAAAACTATTACTTTACTTCTTTTTAATAATAAGTAAAGTAAAGTCAAATCGACGCAAAGACTCAAAATGTAAAGCAGCTTGGAGTCGACGCAATGACTTAAGACATAGACAATTGCGGTGAACTCGTGTAACTTAACTTACCTTAAAATAAAACAAGTAAAGTATGTCCAAAACGACACAATACACAAGGGAAGTAAAGCATGTTTAAATCGACACACAACTAAGAAAGTAAAGCAAGTCAAGATCGACGTAGAACTAGGAAAGTAAAGCATGTCAAGATCAACACAAAACAAGGGAAGTAAAGCATGTCGAAATCAATGCAAAACTCAATGGAAGATCATGACCGGGTCTTTTCGAAGTGCTTTACTGTTTTTTCCAAGTGAAGTAAGAGACATTCAATTCGACGCAATGACTAAGTTGTGCGGTGATTTCATACAACTCTATTGTTATAAAAACAAGTAAAGCATATTTGAATCAACACAAAACCAGTAGAAGCACATGAAAATGATGCAAAACTTTACTCTTTGAACATGAAATCAAGCAGAAGATGACCAAAATGACGCACTGAATGGAACATGTTTTGCGTTGATCTCACCCTACTCAACTTGTGTTAAAAACGCAAGTAAAGCTTCACTTAATCGACGCAAAACTCATATCAAGAAAGAAACAGAGAAAACGACATGATAAACAAAACAAGGGTACAACTAGGGTTAAGTTTTAATGATTTGTCTCCAAGAGGTAACAACGGATTTGATTACTAAGAACAAACCCTAATCCCAATGAAGAATTAAACGTCAAATTCATATTCAAAACCCTAGAAAACAGGGACCGGGAGAAAACACGAGCTAGGACCTAAAACGACAAATACAAGGAAGGAAAACCAGAAAAACTAGAAAGCAAACAATCTACTAACCTTAACCGCAAATGGGTTTGAATCAGTTCATGCCAATTCCTCTTCAATCAATCACGTTGGAGTTGCTCGGGTTTGGGGGGTCGACAACTACTCTCTTGCCAGAAATGCAAATGCGTGGATCCTAGGTGGAATTCCTTATAGCTTTTATATTTTCCACCTCATTAAATGTGACTCGTACGAATGCCAACTCAACTTCCTTTATTATGCGGTCTTTTGAAATGCTTTTACTTCCCTAGTGTAGAAAAGAAGTAAAGCACCCTTAATTCGACGATAGCTCAAGTCATGAGTTGTGTGGATTTTAGAGATTACTTTACTTCTTTTTGAGGTAAAAGAAGTAAAGTAGGTTGATTTCAATCGCAATGATGAATAAGAAGAGGTAGTCAAGCGGCTTTTAGGCATTGCTTTACTTGTTTTATAAATAAGACAAGTAAAGTTATATGAATTCAACGCAATGAATGGGGAGCAATAAAGCACTATGAGTTCAACGCATTACTAAGGAAACATAAGCTAGTTCTGCGTCCTTTTTGAACTACTTTACTTAAAAGCAGTAGTGCATCAAAATAGCGTCAGGAAGCAAAGTTTTGATCTTCTGAGGGTTTGCAAAGGACCCAACACATGATTACTTAATGAGCTTCCCCCAAGCAACCTCCTGCAACTTCTTGAAGAATCATCATGCACTCTTGCAACCCAGGTGAGTCAAAGCAACAACCTAGACAAACACACAAAACAACAAACCAAAGCAATAAACCAAAGCAACAAACAAACATGAACACAACTCATCACAAAACATAGAAACCAAAAATTTCAAGGGGTATCTCAATATTTTTGTAAGAAATATTGGGGACACCAATGCCCCATGATTTCTTCCTTGACCTCTTGAGGTGTTGATGTATCCATTACCTTTTCTAGTTCTTTTTCTTCTTTCAAGAGAAACTCTTTTGGGTTTGGCTCCTTGGCATATTCTTGTGGTCTAGGGTTTAACCCTAAGCATCTTCATCCATGCCTTTGGTTGACCCGTGTTGGAACCATCAAATGTGGAGAGTGTCACTTTCCCCAAGGCATGTTGAAGATCCCTTTGTGGCGCTTGAGATCTAGGCTCGAGCCTTGACCTATCCTTGCTTACTCCTATGAATTCCGCAAGTGAAATAGCATTACGAATCTCATTTGGAAGAGTCCTATATTCCTCATAGCTAGTCTGATGTTGTGACCAACCTGAATGCCGTGTTTCAACCTTTGAATGATTTCTTCCCTTGGGAGGAAGGTAGGCTGAAAAGGCCTTGTAGTGAATCCAAAATTTTACCCTTGGGGCTACCTTACATTGTGAACCCTTGGCTACCTTACATTGTGAACCCTTGACAAACCGCCCTCACCATTGTGAAGTCGTGGCTCATGAAGTTTTTGCAAGATGAGGGCTAGCAATTCCATTATGTTTGCCAACCTTTCTTGCCCTTCGATGAGTCTATCAATATTGGCCTCTTTGGAACCCTTGTTGGCCATGTTAGGCCCTTTAATGCAATTTCCTATTTTCTAAATTAAAAATAATTAATAATATTTTAAGTTGGGCGCAGACAATTCTTCATTTTGGGACAACTTAATAATATTATTATTAAAATAAAAGGTATTTTTAAATACTAAAGTAGGGAGAAGACCCCTTAGCCTATTTTCACTATTTTTGGTTGGCTAAAGGGGATGGAAGGAGGCAAAATTAATAATTTAATTTTAAGTGCATAGTAATTTTATTATAAGCACTTAATTAAATTATTATTAAAAAGTGGTACTTGGGAGAATAAGTTAGCCAAAAAGTAACTTTATGTCGACAACTTATGTTATAAAGGGGGCTCTCTAATTTAAGTAATGTCAATGATAAATTAGAATTAAAAGGAGGGAAAAGGTATAAAAAGGAATTGGAGAGTCATTTGATCATCTGGTGAATTTGATACTTCTCTTTGGAAATTGGAGCATTGAACTCTCATTTTCAGCCTTTGAGGACAAAAACCCTCATTGGATCCTATTGAGGACAAAAACCCTCAATAGTCACAACACTTGGGGACGAAAAACCCTCATTTGTTGCATTGGTGGCTTCATCCGGGAGTCACAAGTGAGCTTAAAATTTAGAATTTCAGAATGACAAGGGTTTCCATCTGTGCTAGGGCACAAATTCCAGCTAGGGCATGCTTTTTGGGTCTGCCACATTCATTTCCAGCGTGATCTGCCTATTTGGAGATTTCGGGATCACTTTAAAGTGGGTTTTTGTGGTTGGAAAAATCTGATTCTAATTGTGTTTGATAGCTGCCATATTTGTGATCATTTTGAGCTATCATTTGAATTTTATCCCCAAGTATTTACGAAGATATGAAATTTTGAAGTTTCAACTATTTTTGAGCAATAATTAATTCCAATAATTTGTAAGCTTTTTCACTCTTCTACTACGGGTTATGAGGCTTCATAATGTCCTTTCCCTGCTGCGATCTCTGTTTTCTTTTGAATAGTTTGAGTTTGCAAATCTTCTAGGACCTCGACTTCTTCTTTTGGCCCTTGTGGTCAAAGGATCCATATTCCTTTGAATGGAGCCCTCTAAAACTCGCAATTTTGAGAGAGGGAATCCTCTCGCATGTCATTTAGGGATGCTATCCGTGGATCCCGTGATCAGCCTTTCTCCTCCAACACTGGTTTGAATCGTCCGTTCCGTATAATCAAAGAAGATCCTAGGAAGACTCCAACAGGCTGCATGAAAGCTGCGGATGGTACTCCTGTTATCAAAATTGCAGCATCGGATGTTCAAGCCAATATTCGAGAACTGGAAGACAAGGATCTCATTGTTCGCTTTCTGGGGTTTAAACCGTCACACTTTGTGTTCAAGAAATGGGCCCGGAAAACATGGAACACCCCAGGTGAGTACATTGTTTATGTATACCCGAATAGTTACTTCTTGGTTGTGTTTGCAAATAGAGTTGAAAAGGAATACATATTCCAAGGGGGCCCATGGTTTTATGGGAAAGCAGGTTTGTTCATGAAACCATGACAACCTTTATTCAAAGCTGAAGAAGAACTTCCATCTGTAGTTCCAGTGTGGATCCGTTTGTTTGGATTACCTGCGGAATTTTGGAATCCAGTGGTCTTCCAGGATATAGGTAACTCTATTGGCAAATTTGTAAGGGCAGCGGATTCTACAATGCGGATGGAGCAAATGGTCTATGCACGGATGTGTGTGTATATGGATATGAATCAACCGCTGCCTGCAAAAATTCTACTGGAAGTTGGGGAACAATGGGAGCAACAAATTGACTATGAGAATATTCCTTTCAGATGCCGTCTTTGCCATGAATATGGTCACCTTGTTAAAGATTGTCCGCTGCGGATCAAGGACCCAATCAAGGAGACACTTAGTTTTGAGGAATTTGTGACACCGCCAAAAAGAAAGATAATAAAAGAGAAAAATACAAGCAAGGTTCAACATAATAATACCAACAGATTTGCAGCCCTCCAATCGGAAGAAGCAGAGGAAGATATGGATGTAGTACAGGAAACCCAAGTCCCAGAAACTCAAATGGTTCAACCTCACCAACAGGTTCAAGACAATATTCATAAGCAATCAGATTCTAAAGCATTGGTGGTGCATCAAGGAAATACAGGAGAAATAAAAAGTTACCAAAGGAAACATAAGCTGGTAGAAGAGCAACGGAAGGACGAAGGGGGAAATGTCCAAAGTAATATTTTATTATTACCACCTCCCCCACAGCTACACCCCCTCTTGATAATAATTCTTCGGGAATCAACAAGAACAACAGAAAAAACTACAGATGGACTCTACTTTACAAGCAGGAAGGAAAACTAATCAAATCCGTCTTCAGAAAGAAGGGCAACAACTAACGGGAAATGGTAAAGTTGGGGATTTGGCCTCAATCTTTGAACAAACCCCACAATGAAGCTGATTACTTGGAATGTTCTGGGGGCTTAAAGGTAGCCCTTCTAAAGTAAATGAGGTTAAGCGTATTTTGCAACAACATCACCCTCATATGTTATTTCTTCAGAAACTAAAGCTTCTATAGAATTCATGGCAACGGTGGTCCCAAATATTCACAAAAACTCCAGGTTGTCTCTTTAAGCTCATAGGGAGCATCTGGAGGTTTGGCATGCATATGGGATCCCCAACAAGTTCACTTTCTAGATAGCGGAGGAAACCAGGGTGTTCTCTATATGGTAGTTAGATATGTCCCTCAAAATCAAATTACTTTGATATTGAACATATATGCCCCGCTACAGGTGGAGGCAAAAAAAGCCAGTGGAAGATTATTCAAAATATTGTAGTAGCACATCCTGACATACCGGTCATTATAGGGGGAGACTTCAATATAGTTCTTTTCTCTCATGAAAAACAAGGGAGAAACACTACTCTGGATGCTTCTGCTGTTAATATGTTGGACTCTATACAAAGGATGCACTTGGTTGATATTCAAACCCAAAATGGACTAATGACATGGTCCAATAGAAGAGTAGGGGAGAGTTGTATAATGGAAAGATTGGATAGATTTCGATATGTGAAGATTGGTTTGATTGTAACATTATACCCATTGCTAATGTTCTTGAAAACTCAGGATCTGATCATTGGCCGGTGTTATTGGAATTGGGCAAATCACAACCGTTCAGAGCTCCTTTCAGATTCCAATTGATGTGGCTGCGAGATGAACATCTTCCTCCCTTAATTGAGAAATGGTGGAGAGAAGGCCAGCCTCAACATGGTACTAAAATGTTCTGCTTTGTAATAAAACTGCAGCACCTCACTAACCAACTCAAGAAATGGAATGCTTCAGATTTTGGAAATGTCCATGGGAAAAAACGGGAGGTTTTGGAAGCCTTACAGGAGGTGTCTCAACAAATAAGGCTACAAGGGTACTCAAAAGAATTGCAAACGAAGGAAATCCTCCTCAAACAAACATTAACTGAATGGGAATTAAGGGAGGAAATATTCTGGAAACAAAAAGCCAAAATTAAGTGGCTGAAAGAGGGAGATAAAAATACCTCTTTTTTCATAAATCTCTTCTAGCTCACCGCTCGAACAATCACATTGCTTATCTGGATAAAGAGGATGGTACCGGGCAAATACACATGAAGAAATCCAACACGTTGCCATATAGTACTTTTCTGAGTTGTTTAAGGCAACTAATCTGGATAGGAATGCCCAACAACAATTGCTTAACATTATTCCTTCTCTGGTTAGTGAGGCAGACAATATGTTACTTTTGCAATCGGTTTTGAAAAGGAACTTCAAATTGTTGTTTGGGCCATGAAAAAGGGGAAAACTCCAGGACCTGATGGATTTCCGATTGAATTTTATCAGGAGTTCTGGGACATTATTAAAAAAGATTTGCTAGAAGTAGTGGAAGAATGCAAACAGGAAAAACTGTTCTTAGGGCCATCAACTACACCTATATTGCTTTGATCCCTAAGAAACAGGAGGCTTCTACCATTACAAAATATCGTCCCATAGCTCTATGTAATGTGCTGTACAAAATAATCACTAAAGTCATAGTTGAAAGACTGAAATCCATCATTGACAAAGTAATATCTCCAGAACAAGGTGGGTTTGTTCCCCATAGACAAATCTATGATGACATTGTGTTGGCTCAGGAAGCTCTTCACTCCATGGACATTCAGAAGAAGCCAACTATGTTTGTAAGGCTTGATTTATCTAAAGCTTATGACAGGTTAGTTGGGCCTTCCTTTCGACATCCTCCTCTGTTTTGGGTTTTCTCCTATCTCTGGGTGCGATGGATACAAGCCTGTATTTCTTTGGTTTCTTATTCAATTTTAGTTAATGGCACTCCTACAACGCGATTTTCTGCATCGAGAGGTATAAGGCAGGGAGATCCTTTATCTCCGTTCTTGTTTATCATAGTTGCAGAATCCTTTGGTAGACTCTTTGCCATGACAAGAGTCTAGCGAAAGCGAAAAGTCAGTAAGGTATTAAATTGGCCACACGGGTGGACCACTATCGTATTTGCGGTTTGTTGATGATTCGTCTTTGAAAGAAGCTACTCAGATCCATAAAAATTTGGAACTTTTTTCAAAGGCCACTGGTCAGGATATTAACAGGCATAAGTCAAAAATTATTTTCTTTCATTGTTCTCAAGGTTGGAACAGGACATACTGATGAAACTTGGATTTCAAAAGACCACATTACCTCTAAAATATTTGGGTATTCCATTGGGCTCTAAAAGAATCTCTGATTGGGGCTGGCTACCTGCTAAGATCCAACAAAAATTTAGTACTTGGACTAATAGATGGTTATCATCAGGGGGAAGAATAACCTTGATTAAAGCTGTGTTGCAAGCTATTCCTATATATTTTGCTTCTCTCTTGAATATTCCAGCAACAGTTTTGCACCATTTAGATTCTATTAGTCAAAAATTCCTATGGTCAGGCACCCAACAGGCTCGGAAATGGCATCTTGTGAAGTGGAAAACCTTGTGTCTGCCAAAGAAAGAGGGAGGATTGGGATTCAGAGCTAGTGTTCCGAATAACAAAGCCCTGACAACCAAGCTATATTGGAGACTACTGCAAAATCCGGACCAGTTATGGAGTATTAATATTAGAGCAAAATATACACATGGAATGAGACCCCATGAAATAGTCCGATACTCTTTACCTTCTCGAGGATCTCCCATTCTTTCAGTTCTCAGAATAGGAGAAGGGATCATCAAGTAACACTTGTTTTGGAAAATTGGAAAAGGAGATCAGGCAAACTTCTGGACGGATTTGTGGGATGGTCATCCGCCTTTGATCAAACAGTATCCACATCTTAGTAATATTATGGATACCCTACATGGACAAGGAAAGATAAAGGTACGTCAATGTATACAACCTGCATACCCAAGGTGTCGCGGGGCTAGCTGCACAGCGGAATAAACTAACCCCCACGCGGCACTGAGACGCTACTTTTTTCGCTCGCCTTAGAGGATCAAGCTACTCCGGTAGTCCCAGACTACACCTTACACCCACCTTCCATTCCCTACGCAACTCCATCCTTGTGCACAAGTGAACTCCTCAAACACCTTTCACAGCTGCCCATACAACTACTCTAGAAGACCACTCACTGAATACCACGGCTGCCCATACAACCGCTGGGAGCTCTTAATATGCCTTCTTAGTCCACCTGAGGGAATGCACAACTCCTGCCTCCTTGACCCATCACTGAACCAGCTCTCTGCATCGCCGTTGGCCGACCCACTGTCGAACACCCAACTGCTCTGCACAATGCCGCTGAAGAACACCACAAGTCCTTACTGCCATCCATCCATGAGTCTGCCTGAGTTGTCGCGCCGGTCACCTACGTGTCATTGAACAGTGTGTATCAAGCATAAACAGTTCCAATCTATTATGTAATGGATGCATCTTTTTGCATCTCTGCTTACTTTTAAGCTTGAGGATTGTCTTGCCAACAGTGCCTTGTATGGACCCTTTGCTTTTATTTATGAACACTGAATGTAGTTGTGAAATTTTATTATGGTGGCATTTTTCCCATGTGTACATGTTCTTCATAACCTCCAATCACATAACAATTTGTTGGGTAGCTATGCTGCTGTCAGATCCAGATATTCTGTAATATGGTTCTACAGCAAAACACATGTGCTTGCACTATCCTTGTGGACTTCTTGTCCCCATAGTAATTGTCTGTGTGTGCTCAGTAGTGCCTTTTCAGGCCTGAATCAAATAGGGGAAAATGGTAAAAGAAGAAAGTGCGATGGATAGACAATGAAACGAAACTAGCTTTTATTTTTTCGAACTTTCTTGCAATTGGAATATGATTGAATCCAAAGAAGGCATAGGCGGAAAAGAAGATGCTCAAATTTGAATATTGAAATTTCATGCCATATATTTTATTTTCCCTGTTTGGTTTGATTACACCAATTGAGAGTCGGCATCCCATACAGCAATTTTCTGGGTCCAAGTTCTTTTAACCCTAAGTACCTTAACAAACAAACATTGTTATGTGTTCTATTGATAAAGTTTGACACTTATTTCGATGATGGGCTTGGTTCAATACCCTACACTGTACAGGTGTACCTCCAACATTAACGTTTTCTTTTTATTTATGTAGCTTGGTGGATGTGGCCAATAATTTGTCTATCAATGAATCCTTGATTGGAATGTGGGATGAGAAAGTATTGGTATGGGGATCGGGTACGGTGGAATGATGATATTTTGCTCTGGCTATGTGGTAATTAAGGGCGAATTTGAACTAGTACAAAAATCTGAAGTATTCTGGAAAGTCTTATAAATGTGGTCTATAAGATGATGTTATTATTGGATAATAGGAGTAATTTCTACAGAACAACAATCTTTTATTTTTCAAACAAAAAGAAAGAATTTTAGAGCAAAATGCAAAACCAACCAACACCCTGCTTACTAACAACTAAATATTGTTCGGATAGAACTTGGTATATTACAAAAATATTTCTTTCCAGCAGAAAGGCCAAAATAAAACCTCAGGCATAAGAAATAGTACCTTAATCATTACAAAATGGAAGGAGATTTAAAGTCCTTGTGACAACTAGAGCAAAGCCAAAATACAAACAATTAGCATTTTTTCTTCCATGTGCTAATTTCTTATGGTTACATTGATATAATGCATAAGAAATAATTTTTTTAATAATGTTTCAATGCTATATAGAGTGTTGTAATAATAGAGACATTAGTTAGAAGGTATTACTCAGAAATTCCCCGTAAGCTTCCTTTCAGAGTGATGATTTCTTCGATTTGTAAGTATTCTCATGGAGAGTTATTATAAGATAACAGTAAAAAATATGGAAAAATCCTCATGATCTCCCACTAATCCCTTAATTTGATACTTGATTTATCTCCAACCTTGAGCTACCCCTTAAAGAGCTGTGAAAAAGTGCATCCTAGTATATTCTGTTCAGCAGTGACTCTTCCAATCTGACTCAGTGTTGTATGGTTAAGCTTGACCATTGGCTTGGTGATTGTCATTGAACAGTGTGTATTAAGCATAAACAGTTCCAATATATTATGTAATGGATGCATCTTTTTGCATCTCTGCTTACTTTTAAGCTTGAGGATTGTCTTGCCAACAGTACCTTGTATGAACCCTTTGCTTTTATCTATGAACACTGAATGTAGTTGTGATATTTTACTATGGTGGCATTTTTCCCATGTGTGCATGTTCTTCATAACCTCCAATCACACAATAATTTGTTGGGTAGCTATGTTGCTGTCAGATCCAGATATTCTGTAATATGATTCTACAGCCAAACATGTGTGCTTGCACTAACCTTGTGGACCTTTTGTCCCCATAAGATTCTATAGTCAAAAATTGTGTGCAACTACATGGGATAAGATTTAAAATGTTTCATATGAAGATCTGTATTATGAACTTATTCTGGTTGTTTCTGAAATAAAAGTATGCCTATGTTATCCTGCTTATTAATGAGCTTAATTTAAATGAAAAGAAAAGATTGTTTATCTTCAAGATAATACTGCTTTGGTGAAACATAAGATCTTTACTGTTGCTCGATTTTCATCATAGTTGTAGCATAAAAAAGCCTTTCAGGTTATAGCTGACATGTTCCAAACTTTTTTGCTATGCATTTTCAGAGAGTTTGACATCCACAATATTCATGGAGGTGGTCAGAACAGTGGCAAATATGGGGTTAGGAGCTCAAAGGAAAGTGGCAGTTACAGCTGCTCAAAAGAGTTACAGCTATAGCCAACTACTCGTCTCGGCTTGGCAGATATCAAGCATATTGAAAGCAGGCCATTTTCCATCAGCCACTGTTGGACAGCATACTGAAGATGTGAGATTACAAGTTCTTATGTATCCATAATCGGTAGCGCATCACTCTTCTGAAGCCAAAGCATTTTTGTTATATATTAGAGCTCTGCAACACTACTAGACAACTGTCCCTAGTTGCAATGCTTAAATCGACACAATGTAGAATGTTATGGATGGATTAATAATCGAGATAATTTTTGTTATTTATGCATCTAATAAAACAGAAATATTCTTATCTATTAGAGAAATACATTATTTCTTTTTCTGGTATGTATTCTTTAGAGGATGTTTTTATGAAAAACTTTTGAAGATGTAAATGGTGGATGCCCAGGAAATGTTAGATGAATTGCATGGATGTCCTGTGCTTTTTATTTTGAAACATTTCTATTAACTGGATACATTAAAATTGGTTGTTTTTTCCAGGGTTGCTTTGAAAAGACAAAGGATGGAATTTCTGAATTTAAGAATACAATTAATCGAAGGAGCGACCTGAATGGGGCTCGTATAGGGATCATAGCAAAACCTTCTGCAGAGTTTGTAGCTGGCATGTGGGCAACCTGGATAAGTGGTGCTGTTGCAGTTCCATTGGCTCTCAGCTACCCACAAGCAGAGCTTCTTCATGTCATGAATGATGCGGTCTGTGCTGGCCTGTTCATTTGTAAATGTTATTTTATATCATTTAGGTAAAAATAAAAATCCATGAAAATGGGAGCAGAACATATCAAAAGATGGGTGTTGTTGCATATATGTTCCAGTTTGCAAATTTCTTTATTCATCTCCATGTTTTTTTTGCTTCCAGCTCAAGAAATCTTAGTGAATAAGTATAGCTGTCCGTTTGTGGTTTCGTTATCGTGATGGACTAATGGAAATTCCTTCTAAGAAAGGATTAGGCCAATTACTTTTCGGATGTTGGCATGCTTCATTGGGATTTCTTTTAATTATTTTTGACATACCTTATTTCCTGGTTCCAGTGAGAAATACTTGCCAAATATACAACAATAAAGATTCTATCTATGGGTTGGGTTCACATCAATGCATGGTAGTGTAGAGCAGATAGCAGTGTTATTGCCATACAAAAATTTCGTAAATGGTTTGAATTTATTAGAGAATCTAGGAGTTAACTGATTTTAACAGTGATTATGTGACAGATAGCTTCCTCCCACTACAACACATAGACAAGAATTGGGGTCATGTAGTTTGCATGCATGAATGCTTTCTTGATCAACTAATAGAGTGCAATAATCAAGTTATTGTCTTGTCTGTATACAGGATGGTACCCACATCCTTAAGTAAAGCCATTTGGTCAGCCACACATCCCTTAGCGATCCTCCTCTAAAGCTGAGCACCATATCTTTATTACATTTCTATCACATTGTAATGTCCCTTTCCGGGCTCTAACTGAAAACAAAGGGAATAGCATAAACCCCAATAGAAAGTGTTGTCAATCTGATTTGCACCCTTCGGAAGGAAATATTCAATCTCTTCAAATCAGCTGACACAATGGGAGCATCCCAAGGCTGCGGGTAACCTGAAATTGGGATGAACCTCCAGATGGGGGCTGGTTCCCCTGATGGATCACCTAAACTACTGCTAAACCGAAAAGCTTCTTGAGAAAAGAGATAGAAAGCACTACTATTATGAAAGAAAATACTGAAAACATGAAGGTGATGCACCAAAAATTTAATACCTCCAATTCCCTGCATAAAAGTGATTGAAAAGGACAGATATCAAGGAATAATGCTTACAAGATTCATCCACAATTCATAAAGTTCACACAAAATAAAGCATGTGGGAGGGCAATGTAGGAATAAATGAATAAGACTTCCCCTTTTATAATTGTTTTGTATGGTTATGCGGTTGTAACCGCTAACTAATTTTGTAACCGTCTTTGCATAATAAATACCCGGACACACAACCCATTTGTACAGTGTGTATTCCGGTTTTCTCTTCAATCATTCTTTACACATTTATTCGGTTTATTCTCTCTCTCCGCAAATTCTAACAGTGGTATCAGAGCGTGGGGCAAGCAAAGAGAGGGAGGAAGAAAGATATTTTCGTGAGTCCCATTAGGGCATGCTGCAGTCGGAAATCAAGGGCACGCCATTAGGGCATGAAAAATCACGTTGTACAGTCGCAAATCAGAATAATACACTCACGTTTTTCTAAAAAAAAAAAAGTCACGAAAATACAGTCACGAATGCAGTCGCGAATGGCACGTTTTTCAGGAAATTAACAATATTTTCGAGCACAAAAATACAGTTGTGAATGACACGTTTTTAGGAAAATAACAGCATTTTCGAGCACAAATAGTCAGATTTTAATAGCCACAAAAAATCGTGATTTTAGACATTTTTACATTCGCGATTTGCGCTAATATGGTGCATTATTACAGTCACGAATTGCTAGGGCACAAATATTTTTCACAGACATAAGGCAGGAAAGACACAGAAGCAAAAAGACTACCTGCGCTAGGGCATGGAACTGTGCAATTGGTATTTTATTTATTCATTGCCAAAATATGCAGTTGTATTTATTCTATTTTATTAAAATGGAAATGCCCATAGAAAAATATTTTGGTCTAAATTTTCATACATGGAGAGTGAAAATACAAATGCAACTTATGAATAAAAATTTGTGGGGCATTGTAAACGGGAAAGAGACAACACCTACCGATGCATCGAAATTGTTAGAATGGCAAAGCAGAGATGATAGAGCGAAAGCTATTATTGGCCTTGCTCTCTCTGACTCTGAACTTCATCATGTAGACCTAGACAAATCATCGAAGGAAATTTGGGATACTCTAAATAAATTATTTGGAGCGAAAGCAGTCAATGCCAAATTTTCCCTGAAACTTCAGTTATATAGGTTCAAAATGGATGACGGAGTCTCTATGTCAAGCCACATCAATAATCTAAGGTCCTTGATCAGACAACTAGCAGAAGTGAAAGCTGCAATTGAGGACGAAGATGCCAAAGCTATCTTATTAAATAGTTTGTCTTCAAAATATAGCAATGTAGTTTTTACCCTCAGTCAAATTCAATCTCAATCTCTGGATGATATGATAGCAGCTCTTCTAGCTGAGGAAAAACAAACTACAGAGGATGCAGAAGGTCATTCCCAGCAAGAAAGTGCATTCTATTCTAGAACCAGAAAATATCATAGAAGATCAGATAAGTCGGAGATTGAATGTCATTATTGTAAGAAAAGAGGTCACACAGCATGGGATTGTCGTGTTCGAGCCAATGATGTGCTCAAGGGTAAAGTCATATCAAATACAGCCAATATAGCCATGGTTGAAGACCCACCAGATGCAGAAGGTAGTGAGGATAGTGACGAATACGCACTATAAAGATGCTCTAAACTTTGAAGGCAAGAAAGGATACAGGGTAGATGAAGCTCGGTATGGATGGTTGCTCAGATAGTTCGGGAGACTGTGGATCTTGGGAATTATACCCTCACGAGGGTCATGAGACAACTTGATGGAGCTTGTGGATGGCTCAGTATGGATGGTTGTCCAATAATTCGGGAGATTTGTGATTCGGGAGTTCGGGGAGGTGGAATCCGGGAACTCGGGAATTCAGCTCGGGAGCTACACCTTTACGAAGGTCACGAAGCAGCTTGATGGAGCCCTACCTTATCATAGCATTGCTTTCAAAGTGAAAGTGTTTGAAGATAGCGTAGTTCTGTTTTGTTAGATTGTTTGTTTTTGAGTTATGTAGGGTAAGTCTTAAGAGGGGGTGTAGGAATAAATGAATAAGACTTCCCCTTTTATAATTGTTTTGTATGGTTATGCGGTTGTAACCGCTAACTAATTTTGTAACCGTCTTTGCATAATAAATACCCGGACACACAACCCTTTTGTCAAAGTGTGTATTCCGGTTTTCTCTTCAATCATTCTTTACACATTTATTCGGTTTATCTCTCAAATTCTAACAGGCAAAACCGGTCTTTTATTGATAAGAAGTATTACAGTCTCAAAATTGGCAGGGCATAGCCATAACCAGCAAGAGGTATATCTCCAACAGCCCCAAAAAACAAGTATAAATAGAGAAGAAGAGACTAAAAAGAGAGTGAGATAGCTCTAGTTAACTGCCACTTGTAGAGTGAAATATGAAAAGAGTTCCAGTTCCTTCTCCTGCGTAGGAAATTCTTTACAAAGTTTTGAGGAACTTTTCAACTGATTTCATTGGCAGCTGCTGACAGGTGGACTCCATTTTTCTCTTGTTAAACATATGTTTTGAAAAGTCTGCCATCTCCCACCTTTGCTGTGGACAAGTGTCCAAAAGACAACTGCAGCGCTTGGAGAATGTTTGGAGTCTGTTTTCCTTTTTTTCTATTATTAGGAGACCTTCCCGTAATTCTGCTCATGAGCCTCCAATTGGCCATGCGATTATTGTTAAACATGCAGAACACTAAGTCAAATCTCCCCTTCAGACGTTGATTTTGTTGTTCGTGCAGAGCTTATTGTGCATGAAATTCAGTGAAACTCCTTTTAAACATGACGTCTATCTTCAGATCTTCAACACGAAGTAGGTTAAAAATCATGCTGTAGGTTGAGCGGAACTGTGACTCAAGCTTCGTTGGTTTTCTAGTAGTCAAGCCTTCCAAGTCGCTCTCTTCTGATCGTGATCCATTTCGTCCTCCCGTTCAGGCTGAAAGATAGGCTCTTCCTTATTTTTCCATTTGGCATGTGAAAAGTTTTTTGACAGCTGGGTTCCCTGACAGGTGGCTGCAACCTCTTTGTTTATCCAGCGTTGGGTTCCCAACAGCATTTTGTTGGCATTCGTTCCCATTTTCTGACTCATTCTCTTCACCTCCAGACATAACTTCAATACTACCTTTGACTTCTGATCTGGAATCGAATGAGCCACACAGCACGTGCTGGAAGCTTGGAAACGTGCAAAAAGCCCAAAACCAAAAAGACTTACAGTAAAAAACTGTCTCGTGTGCCTTGAATCACGTTTTCTGTGAGCTATGTAACACCGATGGCACTATCAGGCACAGCTTTTTGCCAAGGGACTCAAGAAAATCACCAGCAATCAACCAACTCAAAGTTGCATTGGCAGCCTGAGCACTCTTCTCTTGAAAATCCACTTGCTTCTCATCTTAGGTAAAGGAGGAGGCTTTCCAGTGTATGGATCAAGCAGGTTAAAACACTTGCATAAAAGTAAAGCTGGTCTCCACTGATGCTCCTCCTGCTGCAGCGTTGAGCCCATTATTTCTACACCACCTGATATAAACTGATTTCCAACAGCTGACACTATGTCCAACTGCTGATTCAAAGAAACAGAGTTTTGTTTACATTGAATGTCTTTCGCAATCATCTCTGCTGCTTTTACATCCTCACAGCTGATGTTAATTTGGATTTCTCCACTTAGTTCTTGGCTTCCTGCTTTTTGAATATAGCCCCTTATTCAGTGTAACAGTGACCCAAAAAGGGGTAACAGAAAGTAAGCTGAAATTTCTGGCAGCGAACTGAAAATGGGAGCAGAACATATCAAAAGATGGGTGTTGTTGCATATATGTTCCAGTTTGCAAATTTCTTTATTCATCTCCATGTTTTTTTGCTTCCAGCTCAAGAAATCTTATTGAATAAGTATAGCTGTCCTTTTATGGTTTCATTATTGTGATGAACTACTAGAAATTCCTTTTAAGAAAGGATTAGGCCAATTACTATTCGGATGTTGGCATGCTTCATTTGGATTTCTTTTAATTATTTTTGACATACCTTATTTCCTGGTTCCAGTGAGAAATACTTGCTAAATATACAACAATAAAGATTCTATTTATGGGTTGGGTTCACATCAATGCATGGTAGTGTCGAGCAGATAGTAGTGATATTGCCACACAAAAATTTCATAAATGGTTTGAATTTATTAGAGAATTTAGGAGTTAATTGATTTTAACAGTGATTATGTGATATATTGCTTCCTCCCACTATAACACATAGACAAGAATTAGGGTCATGTGGTTTGCATGCATGAATTCTTTCTTGATCAACTAATAGAGTGCAATAATCAAGTTATTGTCTTGTCTGTATACAGGATGGTACCCACACCTTAAGGAAAGCCATTTGGTCAGCCACACATCCCTTAGCGATCCTCCTCTAATGCTCAGCACCATATCTTTATTTCATTTCTATCACATTGTAGTGTCCCTTTCTGGGCTCTAACTGAAAACAAAGGGAAATAGCACAAACCCCAATAGAAAGTAAACTGAAAATTATGGCAGCCAACTGAAAATTATGACAACAAGGTACAACAGTCCTATTTTTATAACATCAGCAAGAAAAATGCAATATTTCTTCAAAAATACATCATTCACACCATCCAAAGCATCTAGGGAAACTTAGAAATATTTTAGAACAAATATTAGCCAAGAATTATCTTTCAAATCCCAGCTGGAATTTATTTAATTAAATAAAATAACTGCAGTCAACACTTCTACAAAAGTGGCTGGAAAAAAGGATTCCAAGCCCAAATGTAGATTCTGGCTGCTAAAAATATGAGAAACACAATGATGGCTGAGTTGGATGTTGCCGTGCCCTAGAAATCCTTAAACTCCTCCACAAGGTGGGTCACTCCCTTAGGAGAGGGCCTAAAAATCGTTGCAGAACCAAACCCTAGCTGAAAATTTGCAAAATCAATCTTCTTGAAGCTCTTTGGAAACCCCGGATCGAGAGTCCTCAATGAATTGAAGAGTTTTTGTTCTTCAATCAAACAAGGAGGGTTTTCATCCTCACTTGTTGGCCACACAAGAGGGTTTTCGTCCTCAAGTGGAAGTAGTCGTGCAATTAAAAAAGAAAACCCTACGTTGCATGGATACGCCCAAGACCCCCTCGAATCCCCTTTGATATGTATCGGAAACGGATACGTGCAATGATGTACGTACAAGATACATCACGGATACATACTGAGGATATTATCCGTGACGTATCTTTGGCGTATCTCATAGTTCGTAATGGCACATATCCTCAGTAGTAAATATGTCTTTTTGAGTTTTATTTCAATTTTTTTTTTTTGACTTTTCTACTCCCTAAAACCAAACCCTAAACACTAAATTTCAAGTTTCGTTCGTATTCATGTTGACTTTTCTACTCCCTAGTATATTTTTCAAATGAGCCAAGTGACCCCTTCTTATACCTTGATGTGGCGCCAAAACCAATTAGAATGCCCCCAATTAGGACCGACCTCATAATGGATCCTCTTCTAATTTTCGTTTGTCTTTCTTCTTAAACCAATCGATTTGACTATATATGGAAAACTACTAAAGAAGAAAGCAATGCTCACAAAAATAACTCAAAAATATGATAATTACATCCCTTGTTCATTTCCTTCTTGCCCACGAGAAGTGGAATGGGCTCAAAGTCTTCCAAAAGGACTAAAGCGTCGAAACAAACACTAAAGGGGCATTATATTCTAGTGTCCCTGATTTCACCCTAAATCCACGAGACTACCCCATATTAAAAATTTCATACTTTTAAAATAATGGGTCATTTTGTGTTTTTATTCCATAAAAATCACTGTATTGTGTCAAGATATTCCCAAATGAGAGAGTCATATAAGCCAATTTCGATAGATACCCGGATACCCAAACTCGTTATATTCTGATGGCTGGGCTTTAACTGTGGGAAGTTTTTATTTAATTATTCGAGCCCGGTTTGAGGCAAATTGTGCTCGGTTTAACTCTGTTGTGGTCTTACATGTCAATATCCCCATATACCAAGTAGGGTTTTTGGCTAGATTTTCTGCATAGCACAAAACCTAGGCATTCATGAGATAAATCTCCCTCATTTAACCGGTGAGGCTCTGTGTCGATTTGTCGATTAAAGTATGCTAGTATATATATGCGGTTTTACTTTAACAACTTAGTTCATGAACCATACTATCTGATTCTGCAGCAAGTAAGTAGCTATTTAAAAAAGAAAAATTTATAGAAGGGAATTATATAAACACAAAGAAGAAATGGGGAAGATGTGCATCCCAATCAATAGATAATGAGTTGATTGCACGCACATAGAAGAAACCAATAGATATAAACACGAATTATAAGCAAAGGCAACTCTAGATTAGATCTAAAATAACACAAAGTTTATTTAAAAGATCTAAGATATAAAAGCTAGAAACACAATACATCGTGACACAAAGTTCTCAGAAATCTGCTCGTATATTCCTTTGCTTCAAGTGGCTCTCAAGGGTTTCAACACAAAGTCTGGAACATAGAGGATCTTGTTTACAAATTCGATCGATCCTTAACTCGGAGGTTCTTCTTCTACTTATAGAATGTAGAACGGAAAGTACAACTGGGAAACTCAACTGAACTGAAACATAAACAAGTAAAGATGACATTTGGTAAACATCTTCCACTAACTTCTTCTTAAGTGACACATGTATCACTTAACTAATAGAATTGTTCCACATAATTTAAGTAATGGTTTCAAAACCAATAACTTTAAAGTTTTACAATTTCATTCGGGAACGCGGAAAATAGAAGAAGAAAGAATAGAAGAAGTCAAGCTAGCTGTAACATTTGTCTTCTTTTTGTTCTGATACTGGATATACTTGTCGAACATGTAATTCAGCATCTTCCCATCTGTTTTAGCCACTGCTTCCTTTTTTGTCCTGAACTGCAGCAATCCTTCGTTCAACACCTTGATACACTCTTCCACATCCTCCAAGCTTGGCCCAAACCTCGCAATATCCGCCTGCAGTGCCACAAGTCTGCTAATGGAATTCATCGTGAAAGGTTTAGCAGCTCCATCAATTCTCTTTTGTACCATCGAAGAGACCCTTCAGGAATTAGGCACTCTACTAGGAATGATCCGCATGTATGAAGTAACATTCCGACCACTTCCTTCTCGGTGAAAGAAATGATATGCATCAGTAAGGACGATGTCCTAGTCTCAAGTGCTGCATCCTCTTGACAAAACTCTGCAGATCTCTAAACGGAAAGATCGCAAACTCATTTGCTTCCCCTTCTCAATTGATTCGTTCGGTTTAATCGCTCTGCGCAACCAATACATCTCCTGGCAGCTTGTTGATTTCGGCCAAAGTACTCAGGTTACTCTCAACAACTGTGTTCATATCTACTATGCTCGTCACCACGATTGCTTGAGTTGATTTTTTGCATGTTTCATAACCTTGAGGCGGTGACACCTCTAAGTTCAAGTTACGAAGCTTGACGAATAATCATATTCTTCCATTCGTCAATAACTTTCACCTAATTGCTTGCATCCTCCATCTCCAACATAAGATGATCACTCACCTGCTCTAAAATGGGCTGAGTGGAAGGTTTAGCAACCTTGGCTATGATTTCGCACAACTGAGATACTTGCTCGAAGCTCGTCTTTCTCCGCCTTTTCTCTGTCGAGCCTAAGGAATAGAGCATCTATCAATGTGCGTGTATCTGCTTGATCATACGTGGTGGCTTGCCCGGATGGGTAATTTGGTTCTTGTAACATCTTCTCGCCGTGAGCTCATCTTCCTTCTTTCCTTCCGTCGGAACTGACATCTTAGCGAACTTCTGCCCTGACTCCTCGATGATCAACCGTGAAGTTACCTTAACAACTTTAGGTCTTCTGTCTTTTCCGCCTAGGCTCCGGAGTAGCTGCAAGTCGTGTTCCTCCAAGTTCATCTCCACTCTAGCTTTCGAACGAATCTGCGAAGCCAACCATTCGAGAAGTTACTTTCGAGAGAATGAGAAGTCGTTGAGTGCACTACTATCTCCTGCTTTGTTTCCTCTCCATCAGAAAGTGCTACAGTGTTATGGCTGCCGTCTTTTGAATCATCCAAGGACAAAGCTCTTTCAAACTCTGCCATCTGCAGCTTCAACGTCTCTTGTGGAATAGGTGTTGAACGGAGTGGTTGAGGAGAGAAGATGAATGAACGCCGCCGGATTCAGTGGAGGCATGGAAGTGTCTGTTGAGGTGCGTGATAAGTCGGTGAAGTACGGGATCTTTGGAGAAGCCGGAACTAAAGTCATGGCCGTGGAAGTAATCTTCTCCTTTGATTGAGATCTTACGCGCACTTTCATCTTCTCGGCCCTCTGCTTTGCTTTCTCTCTCGTGCTTCCTCTTGAGGGAATATTCCGTGCGAAGTTGCCGTGATTTGATTCATCGGTGCTTCATCAAGGCAATATCCTTAAGTCAGCAACCAATTTGAAGTATTCACGAACAACGCTAGACTTTTCTTGATTGTATGACATGACCCCCTATGTTATATCTGAAATACGGCTCTATCTCCTCCCATTTGATGGTAAGTGTCAAGTAACACATTCCCATCATCATTAAGATCTGTAAGTATCTGCGCTAGTCAAAGTTGAACACTTGCCGTGTTGATAGCTTGTTGAAATCTTTCTTTCTAATCTCGTACTCACTTTTGCACTTCATCCAAAAATCCTCTAATGAACGCATGTGCTTACTCACGGGAGATTGTCTTCCTAGCTACTCCAAATGGATCGAAGTTTAGTCGCGTCGGGAAGAACTCTTGCTCATACTCGAATAACATCTCCGTCTCCATCCCTCGAGCTCAATGAATGCTCAGCACTATAATGTCCCACGGTGATTGGGAAGAAGCATGTGGACTTTTGCCATTTCGATTGAAGGTCGTGTATCTCCACAAGTTATCTGCTTAGCTCCATGGTGATCAATCGATCATCCGGATATATCGGGGCATTAACCGGTTCTCCGAGAAAAGCCAATAACCACGAGGTATGTGAAATCTACAAAGCGAATGAATAGGCGCCAATTTTGGATACAACTTTCCACGCTTCCTTGCTCACCCTGTTGGCCTTCGGTCTCTGTGCAGCTTGCAAATGAATTCGTAGAAGAATCCATCATTGACCACTTTGAAATTTTTTTCGCACGCAGTACAAACAAGTTGCGGGTAGCACTCAAAAATAGGGTCCTTGGAAAGAATGCCACATCTATCTAGGTTGGAGAAGATGCCTTGTGAAGGCTGCAGTGTACACCAAGTAGGAAGTCATTTGAAGCGAGAAAGTACGCTTCACGTTTCGGAGTTGCTCACCAATGTTGTTGCTAATGATTTCCGACCAATTGATTATGGAATCAGCTTTGTTGACTTCGATGGTTTGATGAAAACATACATCCATATACGAGAAAGTGTGAGCGTTCGCCTCACCATTAATTTTGCATAACAATTTGGCAACATCTACCTCCTGCTTTGCAGATTGGATGCGTGGAAGAGTTCTTGGGAACTTAGAAGGAGATTTGAGTTTCTTCATGTATCTGCTGTTCATTATGTTCACGCAGTCAACTCTATGCTTCTCCCACCTGTTGCCGGCATCCTAAATGCTAATGGAAGTCACCACCTTTCGAGCCGGAATCTTCAAGCAATAATTGATGAACTTTCTGTCCAATCGAATTATTGTTTTCCCCGTAGCATCTTGCACTGATTTGGATGAAGGATGGTAAGACCTAGCACACTCCATAATGAACTCTGGCAACTGGGTTGTGTATGGAAAGGCTGCAGCTCGAATAATTCCATTGCTTTTAACTGCACGCATGAGTGAAGTCTTTCCTGCTCTGGATCTATCAATCAATTCGGAAAGAGGTTCGGACCTAGATCTGTGTCTCCTATGTCTGCAAATTTGGAAGTGATGCATGACTCTATTGTGCTTTCTTTTTCATCTTTTTTTCCATGGCTTTGTCTATTTTTGTCTGAATAATTCTTTTTCTTCTTATTCGGCCGGAATTCTTCAAAACTGGTGCAGATTTGGATAATTCTTCAGATTCGGAGGATATATTCAATGTATTGGACATTGATTAAAGCTCATTTTCTTTTGTAAAGCACCTGTAATGAATTCCTGCAATTAATTCGAGACAAAGATGGCAATCGGAATATTAATAGTGAACTTTAATCATAAAAATCTGCATAATTCAAACTGCTTCCCCAAAAATTGATGCTTTGTTTGTATGCAAAGTGAGCATGAATTTTCCAACTTCACCGAGCACTGTATCATTTATGTAAACAATTATTGAGACACAAATCAACTTCCTTCAACTTGTGCGCTGAAATTGGAAGCTTTTAGCATTGATTTCACCTTCTTTTGAGCAAAAATCCTCTTCAAATGGGGCGACCTTTCCTCTGGGCTGCAATTCTTTACCTGTGAATTATTTAATTCATTCTTATGGCAGCCCCCTGCTTATATAACCCTTGTGATTCTATAATTAATTAATGCCTTTGCTATTACTGACAATTAATTAATTAATTAATGAGCTTCACTCTTTAAATGGGGCGCCTATTTTGTGCATGCTTATGGCTGCCATTAAATAAAATAAATTTATTTAATTTTAGACTTCTGCTTCCACTTACTCAAGCCTCACATTGTGCTTTGATTTTAGCCATGAAAATAGGAATTAATTTAATCATTTAATACTTTAAAAGTATTATTTCTCTCCCAAACGGGACGCACTTTTTGATATAAAGGGGCTGCCATTAAATAAATTAATTTATTTAATTTTAGAATAGTCTATTTTCAACCACCTTTTGTCCTTTAACTTCAGTTGACTTTTCCATGCAAGCTTGGGCTCCTATTTTGGGTGAATAATTAATTAAATTAATCAATTTAAAGGTGACGTTACTTCTCAAAAGGGGCACACTTTTTGACATAAATAATTCTATTTTTAAGAAACACATGACAATGAGATTTTTACCTATGCAAGGCAGCCACGAAAATCCCATGATTCACTTAAGTCACTTGGCTTTCATAATGGGATTATTTACCTTGCAAGTGAGTGCAACAAAATCCCATGATTCATTTAAGTGATCTTTATTTTATTTCACAATGAGAAATTTTTACCCTGCAAGGCGGGTAAGAAATTCCGCTTTGCACTCTTTGCCTCTAATTTTCCCATTGTCACTTAAGTGGTGTTGCTTTCATGGGAAAAAGTACCCTGCTAGGTAGGTACAAAATTCCCACCTGCCTGCTGCTCCTAATTTTCCCATGATCCACTTCAATTCTTCTTTTTCCAAAAATGTGGCCAGCCCAGAAAAGACTTTTTGGTGCACGACTTTGTATTTTTCCAATGAACGAGACCTTCGATGACGACTTCCTTTTGGCATAATGTGCATATACGATTTCCGGCTACTCGAGGCCAAACCGTGCAAATGAATTGATCGAGAGAAATTTCATAGAAAAGCGAAAGCGGAAAAGCACAAAAACACAAAAGGTTGCCAAAAGTCACAAATAAAGTCAGAATGCATTCTGGTTAAAACCCTATTGGTATATGAGAATAACAATATGTACGATCTGTGAGTTAAATTGGAGCGCAAATTGCCTCAAACGAGGCTCAAAATAATTAAATACAAATTTCCCATGAGACAAATCCCGTAATGAGAATATAACAACAATTTTGGGCTACGGGTTTTTGGCGAAAATGGCTCTTTGGGAATATCTTGACGCAATACAAGAACTTTCCGCAATAAAAACATAAAACGACCCATTATTTAAAAGTACGAAATTTTTTCGGATAGGGTAATCACAGATTTCATGATGAAATCTGGGGACACCAGGTTTTAACTAGGAATGAATCCTGGGCTTTATCTGTGACTTCTAGCAACATTTTGAGTTTTTGGTGTTTTCCGTTTTATTTTCTGTGAAATTTCTCTAGGTCAATTCCTTTGCCGGTTTAGTCTGATTTCTTGCCTGGAGTATCTAGAGATCATCTATGGACGTTATGCCAGAAGGAATTTGCCACAAGAGGTTTGGTTCTCTCTGAAAAGATGAAGTCATGCATGAAAAAGCTTCTTTTGGGCAGGTTGCATTTTTGGGAAAAGAAGCTTTTAAGCTACAATGGGATTTTTGGTAGCAGTAGGCAGGTAGAAATTTTGTATCTGCCTAGCAGGGTACTTTTTTCCATGAAAATAAAGTCTCACTTAAGTCATGATGGGAAAATTAGAGGCAGCAGGCAGGCGGGAATTTCTTACCTACCTTGTAGGATGAAAATTCCCATTGTGAAATAAAAGAAAATCACTTAAGGCATTGATGGGAATTTCTTACCTGCCTTGCAAGGTAAAAATCCCATTATGAAAGTCAAACAACTTAAGTGGATCATGGGATTTTTGGAGCTGCGGTGCAGGGTGAATAATCCCATTAGAAATTGACTTTTAAAAATAGAATTCACCTTTGCCAAAAGTGTGACCCACCTTGGGTGAATAATAATGCATTTAATAATGTTTATTCGCCCAATGTTTTTGGTGCCCAAGCATAAGGAAAAGTCAACACATGATGAAAGGATAAAGAAGATTGGAAATAGAATTCTAAAATTAAATAAATTTAATTTATTTAATGCAGCCCCCTCTCATTCAAAAAGTGCGACCCATATTGAGGAGAAATAATACTTTTTAAAGTATTAATTAATGAAATTAATTCCTATTTTTGGTGCATAAGGTCAAAGCACACTGTGAAGTCAATGTGGACTAGAAGTAGAAAGCTAAAATTAAATAAATTTAATTTATTTAATGATAGCCATGAGTATGCACAAAATAGGCGCCCAAATTGAAGAGAAAAACTTGTTAATTAATTAATTAATTGCCAGGAATAGGAGAGACAATTATTAATTATAGAATGTTTAAGGTTATATAAGAAGGGGCTGCCATAATGATGAATTAATTAATTCTTCAACAAGGAAGTGCAGCCTAGACAATTTTGGCGCCCAATTGAGGAGGAATTTTGCACAGAAGGTGTTTTTACTGTTGGAAGACTTCAAAGTTTGGCGCCTAGGTTTGAAGAAGCTTGAATTAAGTCTGATTAATTGTCTGCATAGTGGTATAGGTGCTCAGGTGAAGTTGACAAAATTCATGCTTGCTTTGCATGCAAACAAAACATCAAATTTTGGGGCAGCAGACTTGATATATGCAGATTTTTATAATTAAAATCAAGTGTTCATGTTCCGGTTGCCATCTTTGTCTGAATTAATTGCAAGAATTCATTACAGGTGCTTTTATAAGAGAAAGAGAGCTTAAATCAATGTCAATACATCGAATATGTCCTCTAAATCTGAAGAAATTTCCAGATCTGCATCGGTTGTAAAGAATTCGGTGAATAAAAAAAGAAAAAGAATTGCTCGAGATAAAGATCGCTCCAACCATGGCAAAGCGGGATGAGCGAGAAAGATGGGAGAATCATGCATAGATTCGATTGATTCGAGATCCAGATCCATAATTGCAAAGGCTTCATCCTCTTGTTTCTAGTGCAGCCCGTGAAGAAGTTAGTGCATGGAGAATTCCTTCAAAGACCTTGTGCATGTTCTCCCAATCTTTCAGTTGAAGCCTTTATTGAATTTGCATTCACCCAGAGTGCTTTCCAGAATTTTTAATTGCTCATATGCAATTAAAAATAAAAATGATGAGTTATTTATGGCAAACATTGACCGATGTATGTCTTGGAGAAGAACTACAAAAGCTTGAGGATAATAGGAAGACATGTCAAAGGCAATATTTGCAAGCAAATCACGATCACTTACTTCTAGATCCATCTCGCTTCTAGATCCAATTTGGAGAGAATGAAAGGAAAAAGAATCAGCTGCATGCAGAATATGAAAAAGGACAAGATTGCAGCTTTCCTCTTTTTTCGTTTTTCTCTTTTTTCCTGCGACAAAGTAATTGAGCGATCAATTAAATTATGAAACTTAAGTGATTGGTTTAAAAGTCATTACTTGAAGAAGTCAACTACTTAGAAATAGGTGGTAGACATGCAAAATAGAAGGTTCTATCTTGGATTTGCAAATCATGCATGTCATCATGAGAGGAATTCTAGGAGGAGATTGCCGGTTGGTTCCTCTCCGACTTCCACATGTGCCAGTTCAACTAAAAGCTTCCTATTTGTAATTTCCCTTCTACATGCTATAAGTAGAGGAAGAATCTACAGGTTAAAGGATCAGAATTTGTAAGCAACATTCTTGTGTTCTAGACTTTGTGCTGAAACCTGTGATAGCTATTTGAAACAAAGGAATAAAAAGGAGCAGATTTTCGGAGAACTTTGTGTCATAGTGCATTTTGTTTCTAGCTTTTGTCTTAGATCTACTTATAAAATTTGTGTTATTTTAGATTTAGATCTAAAATTTGCTTTTGCTTATAATTATGTGTGTTAATATCTATTGGTTCTGTCTATGTGCATGCAATCAACTCTGTAATCTATTGATTGGGTTGCACATCTTCCCCTTTCTTTTATGTGTTTTTATTATTTCCTTTTTCTTTAGATATTTCTTTTCTTTAAACAAGCTGCTTACTTGCTACAAAACTATACAACTATGGTTCATGAGCTGCATGGTTAAAGTAATACCCCCAAATAGATACTAGCATATTTAATTGACAAATCTTACACGGGAGCCTCACCGGTAAATGAGGGAGATTTATCTCATGACTGCCTAGGTTTTCAGCTATGCAGAAAATTTAGCCAACATAGTCATCCCCTTCCAAAATCATTTGTCCACAAGCAATTGCAAGCTCTCATGGCCAAATACTATCATGACAAAGTGAAAATTTATGTTGTAATGCTCCAATAATTTAGATCCTGTACTTGTCGGTGAAAGAGCTCTTGCTAAAACAAGCATATATATCTTTTGTGTAATGTCTCCTTCAAAGTTTGATTGAAATCTTTAATGATATAGAATGAAAACTAGATGAAAATACCACCAAAACTAGAAACACAGCTGCAGATCTGATTTCTACTGGAAAATGTGATTTGCATAGAGGAAGAAAATACCATAAAACACAACATAAATTGACAATTTCTAAATTCTTTTGGAAGTTGTAATTTTTATAAGTATATAGAAATGCAGAACACCAATCACTTTGAAGATAAAATTCAGATTTTATAATGAGAAACAACTCCAAATCTGACCTGTACTTGCAGCGGTGAACTATGGGTTTAAAACCCTTTATAAAATGTTGGAAAATATTGCAATAAGTCTTGGAAATATCCCTGCAACAGCTGATAGTAAAAATATGATTTTTCTAGTCATCTATAGATGAGAATAGACCCAAAGCTGGGTCCCTTCACCTCTAAAAATATTAATAAAATATGTAGATTGAAACACAGGCATTAATACCACAAAATAGGAGAGTTTTCGTTTCTCGCTTTATGACTTCCTAGAAGGTTTTCGTCCTCGAAGTCTCGTAACATTTCTTCAGCTTTAAGCCAAGAGTAGTAAAGTTGTAAAATGATAGGATGATCCTTGCCCAAGTCGACTTCCTCCCATATGAAAGAGAAATGACCCAAAGGCTACCAAAAACATAGCCAATCAACAAATGTTATCCCTTCTAAGCACTAAGCACTAAGCACCCAAAAGACTTCCCGAACCAAGTCGCATTTTCCCTTTAGAGGGATTACAAAATTTTAATTTTATTCTTTCTAAGACCCTAAGTCCCTCAATGCAAGTCGCCAAAGTCCCCGGAGTGAATAAAAATTACATTTGCCAAACTATAATACTTTAGTGAGTCCTATAAATATTTATAAGTGCTGAACATGGATTAATTTTTTTATAATGGCACTTAATAATAATTTATAGATGACGTAAGTCTAACTTGTTGATGTCCCTTAGCCGTCGGTGGACAAAAAGGCAAAGGGTCTTCAAGATGTTACTCGAGAAAGAGGCACATTTCAGTCCTCCTTCTACTAATTGCTTGCGTACAAGCAATTGCAAATTTTGGGTATTCCAAGATTTTCGCACGTTCCTCGTAGCATCCTCAATAGGTAGCCCCTTCCATTGAATCAGATACTCCCGAATGACTCTATTCCTCAATCTTCTTTCACGTACCTCCAAGATGATTTCCGGTTCCAAGACTAGTTTGCCTTCATCATCAAGAGGAGGCAATTCCATGGAGGGAACAATATGCTGCCCTAATGCTTTTTTCAAGCAAGATACATGAAACACATTGTGTATTTTACTTTCAGCTAGAAGTTCAAGCTCATATGCCACCTTTCCCACCTTCCGCATGACCTTGTAGGGGCCATAAAACCTTGGTTTTAACTTTTCCGAACCTTCCCTTTGAGGGAAGATTGCCTATAAGGTTGTAGTCTTAGGAAAACCATGTCTCCTACCTCAAAAGACCTTTCTATTCTTTGCTGATCTGCATATAGCTTCTGCTGATTTTGGGCATGTGCAAGGTTATCCTTGAGTGCTTTCATGATATCTTGACTTTGTTGTATCAAATCTTTAGCACCTGGCACTCTGCTATCCGGAAGAACAACATCAACAAATGAGAATGCATCATAACCATATAGTGCCTTAAATGGAGACATACCAATGGACATGTGATAGGAAGTGTTGTAGCAAAACTCTCCCAAATAAAGCCACTTAATCCACGCTGATTGTTGCCCTACGAAAAAGCATCTAAAATACCCCTCTATCCATTTGTTTACAATTTCTGTTTGCCCATCCGTTTGTGGATGGTAACTTGTACTTGGAGTAAGTTCCATACCTGCAAGGTGAAAGAGCTCTTGCCAAAAGGAGCTTAAGAACCTGCTGTCCCTATCACTCACAATATTCTTAGGTAGCCCATGAAGTCTAAAAACTTCCTTAAAAATATTCCAGCCACCAAAGGCCCATCAAACTTGGTAGGAAGAGAAGAAAAATGAGCATACTTGGTCAAACAATCAATTACCACATAGATACATCTTACCTTGAACCGAAGGAAGACCAACAATGAAGTCCATCGAAATGCTTTCCCATTTTTGATTTGGGATGGGTAGGGGCTGCAAAAGTCCTGCTGGAAATTCATGTTGTGCCTTGCTTTGTTGGCATATAAGGCACTCCCTAATGTGCTGCAATACCTCCTTCTTCAATCCCTTCCATACAAACTTCTCTCTCACTGTTTATATGTTTTAAAATACCCTTGGTGTCCAGCTAAAGGTGAGTCATGCATGGCTGATAAAATTCTGCGTTTTACCTTAGATTCGGGCACCAAAAGAATTCTGTTTTTATAGAGGATGAGACCATCAATCACTTGGTAATTATCATCATCAATTTTCCCATCAAATATATCACAAGCAAGCTGATTTTTGGCATATTCTGCTGTTATATCAGCCTTCCAATCTGCTGCAATTTCACTCATGGAACAACAATAAGGTTTCCTTGACAAAGCATCTACCACTATGTTCTTTTTTCCTTTCAAAAACTCAATCTTGAAGTCAAAAGATTGTACTTTACTCACCCATTTTTGTTGCCTATCATTCAGATAAGTTTGGTTAAGAAAATACCTCAAACTATTATGATTTGTTTTGACAACAAATTCGCCACAAACAAGATATTACTGAACTACACAAGAGCATACATAATGGCCAACATTTCTTGATCATAAATAGACTATCCCCTCTCTACATCCTTAAGCTTTCTACTTTCAAATGCTATAGGATCTTTGTCTTGCATCAAAACAGCCCCAATTCCATCACCGGATGCATCACACTCCACCACAAAAGGCTTTGAAAAATTTGGAATAGTGAGTACTGGACAAGAACTCATTACCTTTTTGAGATGATCAAATGCTTGTTGGGCTGATTGTGATCATGTGAAAGCTCCTTGCTTTTTCAAATTTGTTAGGGGAGTTGAAAGTTTGTGAAAATCCCTTCACAAGTCCGTGGTAATAGCTACAAAGACTCGAGAAACCTCTTAGTTGAGTCAAAGTAGTGAGAGTAGGCCAATCGAAAATGGCTTGAATCTTTTGTTGCTCCACATGTACCCCCTTGCATTGATGACATGCCCTAAAGACAAGATTTCTTCCATACCAAACTCACATTTGGATAATTTTGCAAAGAGAGATTGCTGCTCCAAAATGCTTAGAACCATATCCAGATGTTTCATATGTTCCTCCCATGATTTGCTATACACCAATATGTCATCAAAAAATACCAAGACAAACTTTCTCAAATGCTCCCTAAAAATGTGATTCATGCATGATTGGAAAGTAGTAGGAGCATTAGTCAATCCAAATGGCATCACCAAGAATTCAAAATGACCAAAGTGGCATCTAAATGCTGTCTTATGTACATCTTCATCTCTTATCTTGATTTGGTGGTAGCCAGATCTTAGATCAATCTTTGAGAAGAAAACAACTCCGTGCAATTCATCTATCCTTGGTATAGGGTACCTGTTCTTGATGGTTTTCTTTTTAATCAACACAATTGAAGAGACAAATGGACCAGAAATTGGCCTTAAATGGCCCATCTCCAACAACTCCTTTATCACGTTTTTCTCCTCTTTGAAAGCTCTTGGGTGACGATAAGGAGAAGATATAAACGGAGTTGAACCGGGTTCTAACTCAATAATATGCTGAAATCCTCTATTCGGGGCAAACCGTGAGGTAAATCTGAAAAAACCTTGCTATGTCTATCCAAAATAGATTGAATATCCACATGATATGATGGCTGCGATGAAAAATCAAAATTAACACTTACCAAACAATGTGCAGCCCATGCAATCTGCCCTCTAGTAAAAGATCTCTCCATGCTTTTGGCGGTCACTACTTGAGGAACTCCACTTCTCAAGCCTTGCAATGTTATTTCCTTGCCTTGGGACTTAAATTTCAGCTCCATGGTTTTATAATTTTGAGTGAACTCACCCAAAGATTGCAGCCATTGAACTCCCAAAACAACATCAGTTTCACCAATACCAATGACATAAAAATCATCACATACCTTGTGTCTTCCCAATGTGATTTCAAGTTGAGAAATTTTCTTTGAACATGCAAAAGTATATCCATCCGCAATGGTTACATTGAATCCTTGAAAATCTTCTACCTTCAATCCCATTCTTGTCACTAAGCCCTCATCAATGAAATTGTGAGTAGCTATCAACCAAAATTATGATTTTTGCCCATGAAGAATACCTTTAATACGGAAGGCATGATACCTTGGTGCTTCGGATAGGGTGGCCAATGTTCCATCTTTGAGTTCTTCTTTTTCTCCCCTGTTTTCTTTTCTTCTTCTTCATGACCAGCTCCCTCTTCTTCTTTTTTATCATCTAAAATGATCTCAATATAGTGGGCTGCCTCTTTTGGAAGACAACGGTGATTAGGAGTCCATGGATCTCTACAATAAAAACATAACTTCTTTCTTCTAAGCTCGTTTCTAGACTCTATTTCCTTGTTGTTTTTGTTCCAATATTTCACATTTGATTTACCTTGAAATGGCTTACCTTGCTGCCCATAATTTGGTGCCTTTTGCCCACTAGATGAAGATGACTTTGGCTGCCCAAACACTGCTGATTTTTGCTGCAGATTTTTACTCTTTGGTACTGATTTTTCCAAATCAAATGCTTTCCTAATAGCACCTTGTAAGGTAGAAGGGCTGAATGCTTTCACAAGTCCTTTAAGTTGCTCTTCTAAACCTTCCATAAACAACAATACAAATATATTTTCGTTGATATCCGGAACCATAACTGAAATTCTTTCAAATTTAGAAATATATTTTTCAAGTGACCCTTCTTGCTTAAGTTGAGCTAGTTCTCTCTGAAGTACATATCCGGATCTGTCCTATCAAATCTCTCAATCAAACATGAGCTGAAATCTTCCATAGTAGTAATGGAACCATGACCTTGGGTAATCAACCCATGGTACCACCACTCATGAGTTATTCCCTCTAAATGTAAAGTTGCAAATTTGAGGGCTTCCTCTTCATACATAGGATTTAATGAGAGATATGTATCAAGTTTTTGCACCCAAGCTCTAGCGGAACATTTTTCAGTGCCATCAAAACAAGGTAGAATTACCTTTCCTAACTTGTGTTGGATATCCCTTCTTGGTGCTTCTTGTTGAACCCTCATGTTTCTCCCTACATTCTTATTATTCGTTAACTGACAAAAATCTCTGAAAGGTAACATATCTCATACTCTAAGGCTGAGTTGCATATATTTATTTCTATAGGTCTCTACATCATCCACATCACTTTGTGCCACTTCCTCAACTGGTTCTTCTCTGTGGAGAAACTTGGCTTTGAAGGTAGGATGTGTAGTATTGGAAGTATTTCTGGTTGCCCCCATGGAGCTTCCCTCTCCCACATTAGTTGTTGCATGATTAGGAGCTGCAACATTCCCTTGTAGAGCCATAGCCAAATCACGAATCAAACTGGTAAATGCATCACACATTTCTCTTTGATTTTCCCTCATGGTTTGTTGCAACTCTCTCTGCACCCTAGTAATAGTCTCGTCTCATTCATACAGCTGAGAACATCATTTGGGGGAGCCCTCTGACCATGTTCTTCCATTGTGCCCTTTTTGGAGTGTTCCTTCTGTGATATACTACGTGGTCTTTTGCTGATTGCATTCAGTTCTAATATCTGCAGATTTCCCTCACAAGATGGGAGGAATACTTGCTCTAATACCACTGTAATGTCCCCTCCAAAGTCTGATTGAAATCTTTAATGATATAGAATGAAAACCAAATGAAAATACCACCAAACTAGAAACACAACTGCAGATTTGATTTCTACTGGAAAATGCGATTGGCATAGAGGAAGAAAATACCATAAAACACACCACAAATTGACAATTTCTGAATTCTTTTGGAAGTTGTAATTTTTATAAATATATAGCAATGCAAAACACCAATCACTGAAGTTAAAATTCAGATTTATAATGAGAAACAACTCCAGATCTGACCTGTACTTGCAGCAGTGAACTATGGGTTTAAAACCCTTTATAAAATGTTGGAAAATATTGCAATAACTCCTGGAAATATCCCTGCAACAACTGATAGTAAAAATATGATTTTTCCAGTCCTGTATAGATGAGAATATACCCAAAACTGGGTCGCTCCACTGCCAAAAATATTAATAAAATATGCAGATTGAAACCTGGGCATTAACACCACAAAATAGGAGAGTTTTCGTTCTCCTTTTATGACTTCCTAGAGGGTTTTCGTCCTCAGAAGTCTGCTGTAATATTTCTTCAGCTCTAAGCCAAGAGTAGTAAAGTTGCAAAATGATAGAATGATCCTTCTCCAAGTTGACTTCCTCCCATATGAAAGAGAAGTGACCCAAAGGCTACCAAAAACATAGCCAATCAACAAATGTTATCCTTTCTAAGCACTAAGCACCCAAAAGACTTCCCAAACCAAGTCGCATTTTCCCTTAGAGGGATTACAAAATTTTAAATTTTAATTTTATTCTTTCTAAGACCCCCAAGTCCCTCTAATGCAAGTCGCCAAAGTCCCTAGAGTGAATAAAAATTACATTTGCCAAACTATAATACTTTATTAAGTCCTATAAATTATTATAAGTGCTAGACATGTATTAATTTTTATAATGACACTTAATAATAATTTATAGATGACTTAAGTCTACCTTGTTGATGTCCCTTAGCCGTCGGTAGACAAAATAGGCCAAGGGTCTTCAAGATGTTATTCCGGAAAGAGGGACATTTTATGTTGTCCCTCTTCTTATTGATGTACTTTGATAGCTGTGAAGTTTAACAACCTTGAAAAAGAAATCAGCTGCTACCTCAATTCTGCCCTCTTCACTTTCACCTTCAAAAATAGCATTAGCAACTTTTCTCTTTGCATACTCAGCTGTACAAAAAGCCTTCCAATCTGCTGTAATCTTAGTCATAGAGCAAAAATTGAGGAATAATCAGCACATTCCAATGTGGCATCTTCACTTTCTGTTTCAACCTTGTCAACTATGGTGGAAGAGCATCCTCTAACCATACACATGAATGCAACTGAAATAATGTGGGGGCTGCTAAAAATGATGACAACAACATTAATGGTGGCAATTTGATGCATGGCTGTCTTGGAAGCACTTCTTCTAACATTTGGTGGTAGCAACACATCATCCTGCATCCCCTCCATGCTTTGTTGGAGATCTTTTGCAATCACAAACTTGTTATCCTTCATTATGTCATCTTCATCTTCAGTTGCAACCTCATATGCTCCATCATTTGCTCGGGGGGAAAGCAAACTCAACTGCTCTTTCTTTTTTATACCTGTACTTGCACATGGAACAAACTCATTAAAGAAAACAAGAGTTTCCCTCATCATTGCTTCTTCATGCCTCATGGATATGATGGCCAACTCTCTCCCATTGCTTGCAATCATCTCATATTCTCCACTCAAGTGATGGATGTTCAAAAATTCAACCATGTTGTCCCAAACTAATCTCTTCAAAATTTGGTTTGGATCAGAACTTATGAGTGCTGGTACGTAAGTATAACAGTCATACTTTGCCCTGAATTTCTTCCCAAACAATACCAAATATGTTGGGACATTGGCCTTAATTGATCTCAATGAGTGAACCCTCTTACACACAATATTAAATGAAAAGAATGTCTTCAAACCTGCCCATCTATTGCTGTCCAAAGAAGATATGCACAGTCCAACACATGAAATTGGGAGAACATCCCATCATGGTTGTAGCATTGTATTTCATTACTCAAAATTGGGATTGTGGTGGCTGGAAACCATCTTGTGCCCAATGCAAACACCTCATCAATTACTGTGGGTGGGAAATGCATCTCCCTTGTGATTAACAACTCTTTTATAGCTGCCACTAGAATGTGGGGAGAGCTGGAAATGTAGGTAACAACAGTCCTAAAAGTGGAGGTAGTTCTCATAATGATCCATGGATCATAACTCTTGTTACCCAAATTCATGCCAACTATGTTAAATTGGTAGCACAACCAAAAGATTCCCTTTTACCCATGTCTTACCCTTCTTGATCCTTCCTTTCAACAGCAAGCATCATGCTGTCCCAACGACTGTGATCTTCTCCTTAACCTTGCCTTCAAGTTTAGAAATTGGCTCCACGGAGTGACTTATGAATTGTGAGTATTGGTCCTTCACCACTTTGCTAGAATTCACAATATGCAAGTTTCTTTCTATCCTAATGCATAGGATGGTGAACTTACCAACAATAATGATCATCATTTTCCTCAAGCTGAAAGCTCCTGCAATGCTTAATAGGAGTATGGAATCATGGCTGCCAAGCTGAGTTCCCTTACTCAAAATCAAGAGTGTAAATGTTGAGACCCACCTAGCAAATATCTCATTTATGAAAAAAAGTGGGATATGCATTTTCATAATTTTTCTTCCATTCCAAATGCAAGAGAGGACATTTACCTTGATCTTCCGAAGACCACCCATGCGCAAACAATCTTGGCCTTGAATAGAAGAAGCAACATGCCAATAGTTGCAAGTTGTCTTTTTGGACCTAGCATGCTTCTTAAAATATTTTCCATGATGACAAAAATATAGCAACAACAAATCGGAAATATGGTTGTCATGATTATACCTTGGGCTGCCCACAATGAGCTCACCCTCCTTTGTCTTCACTTCTTCAACAAGTGAAGACTTCTTGGCCTGGACTCCTTCCATATTGTGTGGACACATGTATGGAACATCATCATGGTTCTTGCCGGAGTCAGGAACACCATTAATTTGCTTTCTTTTAATTGCTGTTCGGAAAATTCCAGCAAGCTAAACATCATCATGATCAACCAGAGATTTGGCTTCAACCACCAAATTCTCTCCACAATTTTGCAAATCGAATTCTTCTTTCCTTGGTCCAATCTTCGGAATGCTCGGAAGATGGATAGGGGCTTCTTGGAAAAGATCATCTTTCCATTTAGTACCCTTCATCTTCTCATCATTGTTAGAATAATTCTCATGACGATCAAAACCTTGCAAGGACATAGTGTGAGGGTGATGCAATAAATCAAATTGCTTACCATTTGTTGCTGATATGTAAATTCTTGAAGACTGGATGTAATGTCCCCAAATGGACAATTTTTACCCCCAATTGGATTTTAGGCAAATCCCAAACCCCAAATGCAGATTATAGAAATTATGACAAAATATATAATGCAGATCTGAATTTTATAAGGAAATGGCGACTTGCATAAGGTAGGAAAATCACTCCAAACTGATGTAAAACCACTGAATATTTAGCTCAAACAACTCAACAAATATTGCAAAGGTGAAATCATAAAAGAAATACCAGATTTAGTCTTCAAAATAGGCTGTATTTATTTTATAAAATCTGTAGACAGGCTGCCCTCAGACACAGCTGAAAAGTGAACCAAAAATTATGAAAGTGGGCTGATTTGGCCTCTAAAAATCAGAGTTATGATTAGCAATCCAAATCAGATCAGAAACCATCCTAGAACACTTCAAATCAGATCTCCAAGTAGGTCGCTCCACTGAAAAAGGGATGGAAACAAGGAGAAGCACAGTAACAACTCTCTCCTTCAAAACCTTGTACAAATCTGCACTTCCATAGCCTTCTATATCGTTGGAAAATACTGAAAAACACCACTAACTCCGTGATCTGCAATGGAAACCCCTGTGTGGAGAATCCTCTCAACTAGGAGAAGGGTTTTCGTCCTTTTACTAGATCTTTTGGAGGGTTTTCTTCCTCGAGAGTGAATCTCTAAGGGTTTTCGTTCTTAGAAGATTATTGATGTAAGCTCAAAGCTCAACATACAAATCAAATTTTATAAAATAGACAAGGGATGCTCTCCTCAAGCAAGTCAACTTGCTTATATAGATGTAATGGGCCAAATAGCCACCCTTGACATCCAATAAGCTTTCACCCCTTCATTTACTTTATTCCAATCACAAAGGGGGTCACATTTTCTCTAGAATAAATAAACATTACAAAATGCCTTTTTCCCCTTTCTAATTTTATTTTATCATTAAGTCTATAATAACTTACTATAAGTGCTTTTATAATATTTTCTTCTTCTTTTTCTTTTATATGCACTTTATAATAACTTATTATGACTTAAGTTCCGCTTGTTTTCATCCCTTAGCCGTCGGGGAGACAAAATGGGCTAAGAGTTTTCGACATGTACTATCTTATGAAATGGGACATTACATTGAAAACCAACATGAGCATCTGGTGAGGCCCCTTTTTAAGGGCATGCCTCTTAACAAGGTCATCCTGAAACTCAGCCTCATAAACCTCTTGCAAATCTGATTTTTCTTCAAATACATGTCCCTTCACAAGGCTGTTCTGAAAATCAGTCAATGGCACATCCTTAGGAAGTTTGAAGGATGATACATATGCCTCTATCTTGAGCTCTTTACATTCAACTAGTAATGCCCTCTTTGTTTCGATTTCTTCATTATTTTGCTGCCACATGCAATCATTGGAAATTAATAAAACATCATCTCTTGTCAAATAATCTTTACCTTCAAGCTGCATAATGGGCTTCTTTTGTTCTTGTTTAATGATTTCTTTCTCTTTCCTTATCACAAAGGGAGAATTATTTTCCTCTTTGGTTGGACATCTTTTCCCTTTTTCTTGGGCGGTGTAGATTCCTCCATGAAGCTGCATTCTCTCTCCATTACTCACAACCCCGACCTTTTTCTTGCTCCACCATTACAATTTGGTAGCGCTTTTTCTCTTCCTTTCTCAAGGTATTAAGAAGATCCTTTTGTGGTGCTTGAGACCTAGGTTCATGCCTCGCTCTACCTTTGTTCACTCCTATGAACTCTGCAAGTGATAGGGCATCACACATCTCAATTGGAAGAGCCCTATACTCCTCATAGTTGGCATTACGTTAATATTGTGCCCTATTGAGTGTTGTGTATTCACTCTGGAATGACCTCTTCCTTGTGAGGAAGGTAAGAGGAAAAGGTCTAACTGTAGGATCCATCATGAATCTTTGTGGTTGAAGATTGTTGTTGGCCTTTGAAGAGCTTCCTGGATGTATGTTATGGATCAGTTGTGCCATTATATCAACCAACCTTTCTTGCCCTTGCGCAAACCTCTCAAACTTCGCATCACCAAGAATTTTGGCTGCCATTTTATCTTCCCCCCTGCATGAATACTCTCTAGGTTGTGAAGATCAATGCTCTGATACCACTGTAATGTCCCTTTTCGGGATCTAACTGAAAACAAAGGGAAATTGCACAAACCCCAATAGAAAGTAAACCAAAAATTATGCCAGCCAATTGAAAATTATGACAGCAAGGTACAACAGTTTGTTTTTGTATAGCAAAAGCAAGAAAAATGCAATATCTCTTCAAAATGCATCATTCACACCATCCAAAGCATCTAGGAAAACTTAGAAATATTTTAGAACAAATATTAACCAAAAATCAGTGTTCAAACCCCAATTGAAATTTATTTTGTTAAATAAAATAACAATAGTGAACAATCTTACAAAAGTGGCTGGGGAAAACAAGGATTCCAATCCCAAAAATGAAGTCCAAATGTAGATTCCAGCTGCTAAAAATATGAGAAACACAATGATGGTTGAGTTGGATGTTGTCGTGCCCTAGAAACCCCTAAACTCCTCCACAAGGTGGGTCGCTCCCCTAGGAGAGGGCCTGAAAATCGCTGTAGAACCAAACCCTAGCTGAAAATCTGCAAAATCAATCTTCTTGAAGCTCTTTGGAAACCCCGGGATGGAGAGTCCTCAATGGATTGAAGAGTTTTCATTCTTCAATCAAACAAGGAGGGTTTTTGTCCTCACTTGTTGGCCACACAAGAGGGTTTTCGTCCTCAAGTGGAAGTAGTTGAGCAATCAACCCAAAAACCATGCAAAGTGATTAGTAATAAGATGATGATGATCAAATGAGCCAAATGACCCCTTCTTATACCTTGATGTGGTGCCAAAACCAATTAGAATGCCTTAATAAGGACCGACCTCATAATGGATCCTTCCTCTTCTATTTTTCATTTGTCTTTCTTCTTAACCTAGCCGACCTAGCTATATATGGAAACATACTAAAGAAGAATGCAACGATCACGAAAATAACTGAAAAACATGACAATTACTCCCCTTGTTCATTTCTTTCTTGCCCACGAGAAGTGGTGATGCGGGAGCATAGACTAAGAAAAATATATTTTGTATATATTTGTCTAACAAGCCTAATGAGGCAGATTGTAAGTAATAAGGAGCCATGTTTTGCTCCATTGTCCATTGAAATGGTCATGTTTAGATAAGAAAAGTCATTTGAGTCTATAGGGTGTTTGATTTGGTTTCTAGAGCCTCATATTTGGTTTCCCACCAAAATGAGGAGTTTGAATATTTGAATAAGAGAGTTGAAGAGTTTTGTAAAATTTTGAAGGTTAATAGGCCTAATTACATATGGTAAAGGTGATATCACCCTCTTGTAAATGCAAATCACCTCAAGACTATCTAGAAGCTAATCCTACATTGGAAGAAGGTCTTAATCCGAGATTTATCAGCGTTAGGGTTTGTGGGAATTCATTTATTATTCGGTTTCAAATCTTTATCATATTATTTGTACCTCAGTATTGAAATAAAGTTCCTAATTGGATTCAAACATCAGTTTTGCATAGTGTTATTGTTATTCAATGGGGTTTGCAGTATTAAGTGTTGTATGTACTGTTTAGTATGTGATTAATGCTCCAGTTTGAGAAGGAATCATAGTAAAACCCAGAATTCAGAAAAATTACCTAAAAAGGGACATTACGAGTTATTCTTTCTGCGAATCGGCAATAATCTTGTTTTTCTCCTAAATTTGTTTTGGAACATTTCTTTTTAATGGCATTTGATTGATAAAGAAACGCCGCTTTTTTAATTTTTAAAGCATCATAACTTAAAATAAAAAATACCTTCATTTATTGCACCTAAACCTAATCTACCTACCTAAACTTGCTAAAGACACTTCCTAAAAGCTATATAATGACATCTTGGGTCCATTCTAAATCACTCTCATTTTTCTCTTGCTAAATTTAGTTTTCATTAAACTAACATTTAGCATTGTGAAGAGCAAAGAGGCATCAAGGAGAAACTTGAAGGAAGAGTTTAGGAGGAGCTACTAAGATCGAAGAGCATCAAGGAGGAATTTCAAAGTAAAATTGGAAGGAGGATCAACTTGATGAGGAAAAACCCGGGTATTTTCAAGTTTTTTTTTTTTTTAAAGAAAATGTTAATGTGATCAATGATCACGAATGATGTGTGCATAATGCACACATCATTCATGATCATTGATCATGATATCAATATGTAGTTTTAATTTAGTAATTTTTAAACTCTATGCTTAAAAAAATGTAACATTTCCTTTGTGTTTTTAAATAAAAAGTATATGTTTTTTTAAATTAAAAATATCATCCAAACTTTGTGTATGCTCTCACCTCGCACCTATACGGTGAACTTGGTGATCAAAAGCATAATAGGATGTGTAGGGTTTTATATTTTTGTTATTTTACTATGTTCCACGTGTATGCTCTCCCCTACGTTTTTTAGTGAACGTCCGTACATCATTCATAATCATTGATCATGATATCAATATATAGTTTTAATTTAGTAATTTTTAAACTCCATGCTTAAAAAAATGTAATATTTCCTTTGTGTTTTTAAATAAAAAGAATATGTTTTTTTTAAATTAAAAATATCATAGAAACTTTGTGTATGCTCTCACCTCGCACCTATACGGTGAACTTGGTGATCAAAAGCATAATAGGATGTGTAGGGTTTTATATTTTTTGTTATTTTACTATGTTCCACGGGGACGCGTCCCCTACGTTTTTTAGCTCGCCCCGCATCGGGATGTTTTAGAACCTCGGGGACGGGTGGAAATGTCTCCTTCTCGTCCCCAAACTCGTGAATAATCGGAAAGCGTCCTAGGGAAGTAAAAAACACGAGGAACAATAGGGGGACAGCGGGAACGGCCTGGGCGTCCCGGTATGTTCGAGGACTTCTAAAAGTCCTCGATTGAAATCCGGGAGGGCGTCTAGCCCCGTCCATCCCCTACGCATACAACCTTTAAAAAATGTTATTTTTTCTAAAAACACACTTTTAAATAAAAGTACAACAATGTGGGGGCCCACAAGAACCCCCACTTGCATTTCTAAGTGCCCTATACCTAAAACAAACATCAAAACAAAAAAAAGAAGCTCATTTGACTCATTTCTCATTTTGTGAAGGAGAAGACAAAGAAAGAAAAGAGCATAGAGAAGAATAGAGAGCAACAGTGAGAAGAAGGCAAGAGAGCAATATTCTACTCTATTAGAGGTATGTTTATCATCCTTTGTTCATTTTACAAATTTGCACAAACTATTTCTTCATTGTTTCATTTTTTTATCATAGTTTCAAGCTTCACAAACTTATGAAGTTTATTATTTAATTTAATTTTGTGTTCACTTGCGATTTGCGGGGTTGTTGCATTTCTAATACAAAACAATGAGCAACAGTGAGGGTGAAGAGATTCAATTGGCAATGCAACATAGAGGTAGAACCAGAATTAGGGTTTCTTGAGGATTGAGAGTGTTGCACCAACAATGGGTTCAAATAATCTGTTTGATTGCCCTTCACAACTCCTCAAAATCTATGTAAAGGGGCCATTTGATGCTAAAATGCCTCTTTCACAATTTGTAACAGCCATTGACAAAGGAAAAAAAAAGAATTGGGGGAGTAGAGTGTGATATTGCCATATTTGCAACAAAGAATTTAGGGGCAGCTACATGTGGGTTTATTCACATCTTTTGGGCATAATTGGACAAGGGGTAAGAGGTTGTGAAAGAATATCATTAGTGAGAAGACCGAGGTGATTAGGTTGCACACAGAGGGTGAGACAATGAAAAAAGAGATGCTTATGGAGACTACTGACACAAGTGCCTACCCAATGTGTGGATGTTAAAAGTCAAAGAGGAGGGGATTATGCCAAGGAAAGAGAAAGACTTCTCATTTTATTACGGGTATGTTTAATGTGCGATCAAGGGAAGTAGCTAACTCTTCTATTGCCAAATTCTTCTTTGCCAATGCTATACCATTTCATGTCACGTTCCCCTTTCTTCAAACAAATGTTCAAAGATGTAATTCTTCTTGGTTCCTCATATGTCCCTCTGGAGAACACAAACTACGAACCAACCTCCTTGATAAAGAATATTCTAAGGTGAGTGTGGTGATGGAGGAGATAAGGAAAACTTGGATACATGGGGGATTGCTCTAGCATCATGGATGGGTGGACCGATATTAAACATCAGCCACTCATGATATCATTGTCACATGTCCCTGTGACCCTTATTTTCTTAGAGCTATTGTTTGTACAGGGAAGAGGAATGATGCTGACCTTCGATTTCAAATTTTGAAGGATGCCATAGAGGAGATTGGGCCCTCTAATGTTGTACATCTAAAGTGGATTGATTCGGCACTGCGTATGTAAGTTAGTTGGCATGATGGTTGAGGTGCTTTACAAGCACATTTTCTAGACTCCATGTTGTGTTCATGCGTTGAACAATGCATTGAAAGACATTGGAAAGATAGATTGGGTGAAGGTAGTGGTGGTAGAGGCTAGAGACATACAAATGTTCATTTGCAACCATCACACCTCACTTGCTCTATTTAGGATTTTTTTGAGGAAGGAATTCCTCAAGCCCGTGGACACTAGATATGCCAACTATTTCATTTTGTTAGAGAGGATGCTTGAGGTGCAGGAGGCTTTGCAATTAATGATGGTTAATCAGGAGTGGGGTAGATGGCCAGAGGCAAACATTTATGAAGGAAAAGGTGTGAAACAAAAGATCCTCGATGATGATTGGTGGACCACAGTTAGGTAAGCTATTGCTGATTTTATATATGTAAGTTTAGTTTTTAATTTTTAAATATTTTTATCCATGTTTATAACTTGTAAATTAGTTTAGTTTTTCATTCTTGAATCTTAATGTTTTCTAATTTTTTTGTAAATTGTTTGCAGATATGTTTGCTCCATTTCACCTGTAGTGGGGGTCATAAGATATGTTGATACAGACTCTCCTAGTCTTGGAGAGATTTATGAGACATTTGACAACATGCTTGGACAGATGAAGCAAGCCATTCATAGTAGGGATCCTACTTTGGGATTTTATGAGGAGCATATTAGGCCCATTGTGACACGACGGTGGAACACAATGAACACCCCACTTCATATGGCAGCCTATGCTCTAAATCCCAAATGGTATGCAACACGACCTGAGAGAGTGCCTCCATCTGATAATGAAGAGGTGAAAGAAGGGCTCATGATGACCTTTCGAAAGATGTATACTGATGAGGAGTCCACTTTATTGTGGACCCAATGGCTATCCTTTGTCAATCTCTGTGGACCAACATTTAACAAGCCAGAGGTGACGACAAATAGAGCTACATTAGCTCAAGTAGACACTATTAGATGGTGGACATGGCATGACAAGGATGCACTAGACTTGAGGATTCTTGCCACTCACCTCCTTTTGCGGAGTTCTTAGTTCCTCTGTGCGAGAGGAATTGGTCCACATATGGCCTCATCCACACAGTTAAGAGGAACCACCTTACCTCTCGACGAGCAGAGAAGTTAGTAGCCGTGCATAGTGCCTTGAGACTTCAGGATCGACAAACTCCTGAGTATCGTCAGACTCCAACCACACGTTGGGATGTTGATCCCGAAGATGCTTCACAGATTGATGAGGAGGCACAGGTGGGATTGGTTGGGGTTCCATTGGATGAGGCAGCCCCTCATAGTTCTAGTGACTCAGACTCAGAGTCTGATTTTGATGCCACTTTAGCGGAGTTTGATTAGGGGCAGCTATATATTTTCATTTTGATTTTCTATGTTTCAGACATTTTGTTGCCCTTGGGCATTTCATTGTAATTGAAACTTGAATCTTATGTGCAATCTCAATTCAGCTCCAGTTTTATGTATTAAAGTTTTATGATGTGTGTGATGAATGCTTTATTAAGTTTATCAATGTGTTATACTTATCATTATTCATATGAATATTTGAAATTTCCTATATTTTTAAGGTTAAATCTTATGTGAAATCTCAATTCAACTCTAATTTTATTTATTAAGGTTCTATAATGTGTGTGATGAATGCTTTAGCAATGTTATCATATGAATATTTGAAATTTTCTATATTTTTAAAATTTCCCTTATTTTTTAATAGCCGTCCCTTTTTGTCCCCTAAAAAAGGTCATAAAAAAATCCGTCTCGGAAACATGCCCCCGTCCGGAAACTTGGTGGAACATAGTTATTTTAAGAGTTTTTTTGTATTTTTTAAATTAAAAAATCCGAACTCTGTGTATGCTCTCACCTCGCGCCTATACGGTGAACTTGGTGATCAAAAGCAGAATAAGATGCATTATTGCATAGGGTTTAATAATTTAATTCTTTTTGCTATTGTTTAAAAGTTTATTTCGCTCTTTTTAATTAAAATTAAAAAATCCAAACTTTGTGTATGCTCTCACCTTGCACCTATATGGTGAACTTGGTGATCAAAAGCAGAATAGGATGTGTAGGGTTTAAGTTTTTTTGTTTTTTTAAATTAAAAAATCCGAACACTATGTATGCTCTCACCTCGCGCCTAAATGGTGAACTTGGTGATCAAAAGCAGAATAGGATATGTAGGGTGTAGTTATATTTATTGTTATCTAAGTTTATGTTTTTATTTTTCAATGTAGGTTTGATTCTTTGAGATATAAAATTTAAAAACATAAATGGCATCCATTGACTTTTGGGAGGAGAGGGCATGGGGAAGGAAAGCCAAGGCGGGGTTATGGAATCTGTGGATCCTAAAGCTCCTCTTTGGAGACATGCAAGTGTTGGAGAACCTTGTTGGCGGTGGCTCTCGAGTTTGGATATGCCATCATTGCAATATACAATTCAAATCCTCATATACCCGACTCAAAGCTCATTTAATGGGGCAAACAAGAACGGGGATTAGAAAATGTTCCAAGGTTGAAAGGAAACATATTTTGGCATATATGAAAGAGCAAGAGGAGGCTGATTTGTAAGCTTCAAGAGCTAGATTTAAAACCGCTCCTTTGCAAAATAGGGGTTCACAAAACCACCCACCCCATCAAACCATCATTTTATTCAAGTTGAAGTTGAAACTCCATTAGAGGAAGAGAGCTTGTCACGAAAGAGAAGTTCCAATGGTCCATTGGAGCAAGCATTGACAAATGAGAAAAGGGAAATTGTTGATGAGTTGGTTGTTCGATGTGTTTCTGCATGTGGGCTGCCTTTAATGTGTCGTGATCACCATATTGGCAACAAATGGTGTGATGAATTAATGATGCACCACAAGGATATAAAAGCCTCGTTATGAGAAGGTGAGAACATTATTGTTGGCGAAAGAAGTGGCCCATGTACATACTTCTTTGCAGCCAATTAGAGATTCATGGAAGGACTCATGGGTATCTATCATTTTAGATGGATGGAAAGATGCCGAAATAGACCCCTAATCAACATTGTTGTAGTGTGCCCTAAAGGGGCAATGTTCTTAAGGGTTATTGATTGTGAGGGTGAAGTGAAAGATGCTCAATTTATTGCTAATATTTTGATTGAGACTATTGAGTTAGTGGGCCCTCAAAATGTTGTCCAAGTCATCACGGACAATGCCAAAAATTGTAGAGCAACAGGGATGATTGTAGAGGGGAGATATGAGCACATATTTTGGACACCTTGTGCAGTACACTCCTTGAATTTGATGTTGTTGAAGATTGACAAAATACCATGGATAGAGAAAATTTATACAGAGACAAATGAGAATCAAATGTTTGTCACAAATCATCATATGTCCCAGGCTATCTTTAGGAGGTTCTCAAAGTTGGAGTTGCTGAAGGTAACGAAACAATTTATTAGTTTCTAATTTTTATTTGTTAACTTTCTATGAAATATCAAATTATCAATTGAATTTCTTTTAAATTTAATGTTATATTTAATAACTTGTTTTAATTTATTTTATTAGGTTTGTTGAAACACGATTTTCCTCTCACACGCTCGTCTTGAGATGACTTGTGAAGGTAAAACAAGCCTTATGCAGTATGGTGATTGATGATGTTTGGTCCGTGTGGAGGCAAACAAACACAAAACGAGCCATCAAAATAAAATCATTGATACTTGATGATGATTGGTGGGCAAAAGTTGCATACTTGCTTAGTTTCTTGAGCCTATTCTATCTATGATTATATATACGAGACATAGATAATGCTTGCATAGGGGAGATCTATGATGGCATTGACTCTATGCTTGAAAAAATTAGAGATATACAAAAAAAGAGCAGGATCCTAAAGAAAACTTCTACAATGAAGTTAAGACCGTGATCATGAGAAGGTGGAATAAAATGACCACCCCATTGCATCTCCTTGCCTATGCCCTGAATCCCAAATATTATAGTAGTGAAATACTTGGGCTACGTGGTAGGCAAGTACCATACAATGACCACGAAGCTGCGAAAGTGGAACTAAAGCAACAATCCGAACTTTGTTCCCGATCCAATGTAGCTGGGTGAAATGGTCCGCTATGAAATGACGGTCTTTGTCTCTTCATCTAATGGTAGCATGGGTGAAATAGATGCATTAAATGACAAGTACAACATGACCCCATTCATGTGGTGGTATGTACATGGCCATGATGCAAAGTACTTACGGCCTGTTACAATTAAAGGCCTCTCATAGGTATAAAATATTAAGATGAAATCAAAAGTTTGTTTATTAATTATAAATGTATATTCTTACTTCTTAGTAAATTAATTTTATTAGTAATTGAAAATTTCCAACTTTTTTTGTAATAGGTGGCTAACAATTCTTCAGCAGAGCGGAATTGGAGTACATATACCTTCATCCACTCAGCCAAACGGAACAAGTTAGCATTCAAGAAGATTGAGGATTTAGCGTATGTACATTCCAATTTGCGCATCCTATCACATAAGATTGAAGGCTATATTAGAGGTCCCAACAAACTTTGGGATATTGATCCTGAGAGTAGTGACTTTGATGCTTCTGCTGCTACTCTTAGCCAACTTTCACTGCTTGGTATTGATGAAGAAGAATCGGGATCTTTTGCACAAGGGATGGAGAGTGGAGCTAGTGGGAGTGGAGCTGTCAGTGGTGTTCATGGAGATGATTATGAGGAAAATCTAGATGATATATTCTAGAATCTAGATTATTATCATGTATATGTGAATCATTGAAATTGTAACCATGTTGAATGATGACTCTTTAGAACTTCAAATTTCAATGAATACAAAATATTTTGAGTGCTTTATCAATTATCTCTTATGGTCCATGGAGTACAATTATAAAACGAGTACTATGCACACACACACACACATATTTTTAATAATTTATTGTACGGACGTTTCCGCCGTGTTTCGTATCCAAGGTTTTTGAAAATTGCCGTTTCCGCGTTTCGTACCCATACCCGTTTCCGTTTCATGGCAACATAGGTTGGCAACAACACAATCCCTATCTAGAATACCAACAGTAGATAGTCAGGAGTCTTGTTTTTTTTTTTTTTTGTGTGGGAGGGTGGGTAGATAGAATGTGGGCAGCATAGTGGGTACTTGGGTACAAATAGTATAGAGTTGAGCACCAAGTAAGATAAGTTGATTTTGCTGCTTGACAAATTTAATTCAATTAGTTATTAATTTGAAACGTTATCATCGAATGTTGTACCATTGACGATTTCCGTTTACTCATATTTATGTAAACTTATTTGAAGTTTTGGAATCATCATCTATTGCAATCTACTTCTCCTATTTAATTACATTTCTATCTAATCACTGCTGTTATACACTTTCTGTAAATATATTGCTACTTTACTTCTCTGCATAGTTGTTAAAAAACACAGTAGGATGAATGTATGTTATCACCATGTTTATATCCTGTAAAATTGCGGAGTACTTTCGCTAATGGTTCTTGATTGCAACTCTTATTTTCTATTGAGTTACTTCTCTTCTGATATACACTTTGGAAAACTGAATGGTATACATTATATATATCAGAGAATTTCCATGATTAGAATAGTTTCTGGTTGATTCCCCCATAATACATATCTTTTAGTTTTTTGTAATCAGACCATGCTTGTCAACTTGGCTTCTGCAGGGGGTGTCTGTAGTTATGGGTACAGAGGAATATCAAGAACTTCTGGAGGAAATTGCCGAAAAATCTTCTGCACAGTTTTATCTCCTCCCTTCAGTTCCAAATCTTCTTTTGAACAACGACAGTTCTGAAACCAGTGGAGCAGAAAATGATCCTTCAGGCAACCTATTTAAACATATCTTGGAAGAGGTTGAAAAATCAGCTCTGGGGAAGGTAAATTACATTTTCAATGAGGAAATTTCGTGTCTAGTACACTGTATAATTATAATCCCAAAGCACATTCACACATTTTTGTTTTTTCTGATGTATAGGTGATGAACCAGCATTAATTGTATACACTAGTGGCACAACAGGTAAACCAAAAGGTGTTGTGCACACACATAATGGCTTGGATGCACAGGTAATATTCATTTCAATATTATTTTGCGAAGGCTAGTTGATGGAAATTTCAATGTATCTATTTAATCTGTTTATTATTATCACTTGCCTTTGTTCACTAATGTTTATTTTTGTCTTGAAACTTCCTGTATAAAAACTCCAGTTTCATTTATGGACTATCACACAAGATGGCATATCTTCTGGAGTCGCCCAATATTCTTTTTCAAAAAACTGTTGTGTGATTGTAAAATAGGTTTTCGAGGATCTGTCCACACTTATTAGAACATTCTTTTTCCAGATACAGAAGGAAAGGAAAAACTTGATTACAAAAGATAATTTAAGTGAGAATCATAGCAATATAAATGAGGAGAAAATGCTATGGGAAAACAAAATATCGAGTTAATAATAGTTAGTATTTAGCAGTTTTGTTTTGAAGATGGAAAGATGAGGAAAAGGTATTGCTATGGATGAAAAATGCCATATAAGTTGGGGCTAGTTGATGTTAAAAACTTAAACGAGAATTTATTACTAATTTAATGCATAAAAATGAGATGTTGAACTGAAAGTAAAATGAGAATCTAGGTATTTTGTGGTCATTCTCTAACTCAATACTATTAAAGTTAAATGACTAGGTTTTAAAAAATAAAATAAAATCCCATGCACTAAGCAACAACTTAGGAATGGGAATGAATATGAAAAAAGATGTGTAAACCAATGATGAGTATGTTTAAGGTTTTTACTTTTCTTGTATTAGGGTGGCTGGGGAATCATCCTTACTGGCTCTTGCACAGGAACTGTGTCAGGAAAACCTGATGAAGATTCTGCACATAAATTGAAATCTTGTTCAGAAAGTAAACCGCTGTTACAAGAAGCTACTACAGTGAGTTTTGTGAAGGGTTGTTATTTAAAGCTGAATCAGACCCTCTGACTATTATGAACGCTGACTGTGTGGTTGATGACATTTTCTATTACAACAAACATGGGCTTATTTCTTGTATTGATTATTGGGTTTCACCCAAAATTCCGTTCTATTGGATTTCCAAACTTTGGCAACCCCAAGAGAAGCACAAACTAATCATGTACACTAAATGATTCCTCATAGGGAATCTCACAGTTCACTGGCGTGTTAGAATGCCAGAGAATCTTTGAAGGAGGGCCTTATTTTTCTAACATTTTGGCCTTTATGTTTGCCCTTGGAGCACAGGCCAAAAAAAGGAGAATATGTTGTGGCATCTCAAATCAGGAGAGAAAAAGAGACTGGAAGAAACTATATTAGCAATTCACGAATGACGACAGTAGCTTGATGTGACTCAAACTACAGAACGTTACAATAGCTAATCAGGAGTGCGAAAAATACTCCAATGACAAAAATAATGTATCTGAAACTAAAACTGGGGATCAATGAAACTTTTAGCAACAAATTATTTAGGCAGACTCTTTCCCTGTAACCCTGTTGTTAAATTGAAATAAGTATTTGTTCTTTAGGACAATATAAGATGCATTTCTCAAAAACCGAAAAATAAGTAAGTGGCGGCCTTTAATTGGGTCCGAAACATATTTGTGAAATCGGTTTATTGATTCATCATTCATCTCACTAAATTGTTTCACATGTTAGTTTGTTGGTGATGTTAGGATTTCTCTTTCTATTATTTTCAAGATATCTAAACAGATAATTTTGATGAGTGCTGCATGTTTTACATGAAAATGATATATAGCAAATGCCAAATATCTGACTGGAAAATTGCCTATTTTTTTTTTGGAGAAACATTGTTATAGTAGAATGTGTTGCAAGTCCCTAATGCTCCAATTCTGTTTCAAATGTTGTCTGTCATATAGTCTTGCTGATATTATAAACCTAACTCGTGGTGGTGTATTGACAGGTCAAAATGCTAACAGAAGCTTGGGGCTATTCATCAAATGACAATTTTTGCACTGTCTTCCACTACATCATATCCTATAGATGATTATACTGTTCTATCATTAGTTGCTTATGACTGCAATGCTTCATGGGTCAATTTCTTTTTACAATTATTGAACAGTTTGATAATGATATTGATTATGAAAAAGAGCTCTTGTGGGTTCACTTGCATTTTATTAATCCACAACACTTCTAAATTATAATGCGATTCCTTAACTTCTCTGTACATGTTCATGGCCTTTTCAATGCCTTGCTTGCGCCTCTGTATGCTGGTGCAGCAGTAATTTCTAACCTAGTCTTTATGGAATTAAAAGCCTTGAGTTAGCTGATCAATTTATTATGTCTTTCTGATCTTGAGAATTATCTTGGCTTGAATATCGATACTAAAAATTTACATTTCTGTCCTCGTGGAAGCAGAATATCCTATTGGCTCATCTATTTTGAAATTACATTGTTAGCTGATCTTGATGATTTTTATGTGTTAACTTTTTCATTTGTCTATACCACATTGAAGGTTGAATTCATGCCAAAGTTCAGTGTTAGGGGAGTATGGCAGAGATGGCGTGAATCATACTCTACTGTTGGAAGCAAGCCTGAAGATGCAATAACTGTGTTTACTGGGGTATGCCAAGCTCCTCCATTGCTATCTCAGGATAAAATTTCTGACAATATAGTTTGGAGGATAAACTGTTTCTTATGTGTTTTTGCATTTTCATTTTCTTATACATCTGCAAAATTTAATGTTAGTGGGAATTTCTTTCTATTCAAGTTGCATCCCTATTACCGGTTGATTATTGTGACATAAAAGCACCTCAAAGTTGAAGTTGTTAGTTAGAGCCTAAGGCAATACTGGATAGCATACTTTATTGTTGGATATAAGCACTTCTGTTCAAATTTTTAGGCACTAGGAAGCGAGATCTTTAACTGATTCTTGTAATGGAAACCAAAGAAAATGATGTATCTACCGAGGTAAAAACAAGAACTTCATGTTAATACAAACAAAATAAACACTCTTGAGATTTCATCTGCAATTTCTTCTGTCAAATATGGAAGTGCACAAATGTACATGTTCTGCAGCATATATTGGATGCCTTATGATGGCATGGTTGAGGATCAAAACAATCAGCAGTCAACCTATGACCCTTTTCTTCCGCATAGAAAAGCATATGGAAATGCAAATAATGTACACAGAAGAGACTATAATATCTCAGGAAACTCATATGGAAATCAATTGGCAGAAATATATAACAATCCAAAAATATTTTATCATCAAAAACTCGGGTTACAAAACGCAAAACTTAACCCAAGTAGCCTTCTAGACCTACCTATGAACACTCTTACAAGCTACGTGTTGGTGAGAAAATTCGTCGGTTGAGCAAATTAGGTGCCTCCACCAACGTTCACAGGGCTATGCCCCTCTGCATTGAGTGGTGCAGCTCCCTTTATTGAATGAAAACTAATCTAATCCTATCTATTTTTGTGCGTTGTCCAAAAGGCCGGGGATCACACGGGAACACTCTCCGATCTGTGACAAAGTGCTTGTACGGGGTTACAAGAGAGGAGATTACAATGATGTAGGGTGAAGGAGAGAAATTAGCAAAGGAAGGTTATTGCTGTGAGTAGGCCAATTGCAAAGTTCACACCAAATAACCAGAGTAGTTCAACATTCAATATAGAGAAAAGCAAAAATGAAGCCATTAGTGAGACAGACAAACTCAGACACGTTTTTAAATTCATCTATCAAAGATACAAAGCTCTTTCTTGATCACCATGCTTACAAAGTGCATATAAGAGGGAAAAGAGGAAACATGAGAAAGGGAAATGGAAGAAAATTAGCTTTCATTTCTTGTGTAGTGATGAGTACAAAGCTTCAATCAATCTACAACAATTCACAATTGTTACCAAAAATTCTAACTTTCAGGATCTTTTGAAATGGAGAAGCCATTTCAATTTATAACAATGTGAATTGACCTCTCATCTTCTCTCCACATAACTCTTCACATTCATATTCTACTTGTGACTTTTCATTTGCCCCTAAAAGAGACAAATTAAGTATTTCTCTTATAATTTTGAGAAAATACTTTTACAATTTACAATTTATATCACTTAAGTGAATAGGACAAAATACAATGATTATGCTCAACGAAGAATTAGAAAAGAGAGAGAAGGAAGAGGGAGAAAGATAGGAAGGAGGAGATCAGAAATTCCAAGCATGAATGAAGATGCCTCCGCCTTCGATGAAGATCAGAGCTATTGATGAACTGGTGAAATGCTTCAATGCAAATATGAACTTGTAATGTCCCCTTTTCCAGGGCATTACTAATATATCGGTTCATCTCTTTCATTTGCATTATAACCCCTTGGCATGCCTAGCACTAAAATTGGGAGTCTTATTTAGTCCTTAAATGCACATAGGTTAGTTACTCTTTATTATTTAATTAGAAAATAATAAAGTTCACATTAAGTGAGTCTTTTAAAATTGTAATTAAGTTTTATTTGTTTTCCTTCCAAAGGGAAAAGGTCGGCCATTTGAATGTTACACCCCTTATGTTATAAAAGGAGGTTGCATGGCCATTTTTGGGGATGTTGATTTGATCATTTGTCTCTCCATGCTTGGAGAAATGGGATGTATGCCCTAGCTCTCATTGTGCTCTCTCTCATTCGACTTGGAATTGAAGCAAATCTGATTTTGATAAGGATCCATTTGTGTGTGTTGCATCTAGTGTGTGGTGAATTGCTTGGAAAAGAATTTCTTGCCCTAACGAATTTATTTATGGTGCAAATCTGATTATTATTGCATGATTTGGAGCATATTTGTTGGTTTTCAGATCTGCTATGTTTTGCAATTAATTTCATAATTTTTGGAGATGATTTGATGCCCTAAATGTGTTGGGTGACCTATTTTTTAGGGAAAATTAGGGTTTCGTGTCATATTGTGCAAAAACTAATTTTGGAATATTATTCTTTATATTTTTGTGGCCCAAAATCTAAAGTTTGAAGGTTTTGCTTGATTGGTTAAGCGGGAAATAATTTTAGAAGTGTGGCACTCTAGGATTGAATTATTAATTGTTTGTGACACACTTTAATGCTTAAAAATTGTGGTTTCAGTTCAGATTTGTTCTTGGCATTTTTGTGCATCAAAACAAGCTTTTGGAGGGTGAAAACAGTTGAGGGAAGTGTTGGTTATTAATTTATTAATTTCTGCTAACCCTAGTGCCCAGATCTGGAATTTAGATGTTAGTTTTGAAGGGGTTTAAGCGCTAAAAAAATCTGATCTTTACTTTGCATTGGAAAGCCCTAAATTTCTAGTTTATTATGCACTTTATTTCATGGCAAAATATGAAGTATTGATTAAAATATGGATTTTTGAAGCTTTATTTGTTGCAATTTGTTTCAAATTGATTCACTGCTGTAATAAAAATCAGAATTGAGAAGAATAAAAATCTGATTGTCTCCACCAATCTAGCTCACCACCTTGACCACTTCCAACCCCATTTGGGTTGTAATTGGTTGACATTGGGCTATTTTAGGTTGATTCAAAAGGATCTAATCCTTCTTGGTTCGATTTGGGTTGAAATTGTAATTTTCTATTTGTCCAAAAAGGGGACATCACAGAACTCTGGACCTTTGAACTCTTTTGCACCATGAGAAAACTCCTCTTGAACAAACCATGAAAAGTTTCCATTCCTTTTTGACCAATCATGCATATGAATGAAGACTTGAAACAATTGCTTGCACAATGCAACCATGATGATTCTGCCACCTCGAGGATGTTTGAAGATGACACTCTGACCACTGATGATCCTCCACACTGATGAAGGTTGCTCCTCTGAACACCTTTGAACACTTTGCCCCTTTTGAAAACTCTTTGAAATGATGCACTTCCGCACAATGCCTGGATACACCGAGAAGAGGGATGATGAACACTTGAGAAGAAGACCTTCGAGAGTATCGGAAGATGACTCCCCTCATTGAGTAACTCTTGATCATTGAGACACTATTACAACTTCATGATCAATCCTTCACATGAGAGAAATTGAATGCACCTTGTTCACTTGATCATGATCTTGATTCTGCCACTGCGGAAACATTGATGATGAGTGAAACATGTGACAAAATCCTCCCGAGTATGGAGTGAGGAAGGAGAACAGGACCAAAACAAATTCCATCCATCTTCTTGTCATGCACTGTATGTGAAATGAACTGAAATCTTCCGGGATCAATATTGGCATTTTGTGCTCACCGCATTGGGAAGTGTGAGAATTTGCTTGAAATTTGAACGGGAGACTTATGTGAATTCTAGGACCATTGTTGGGTGAGCAAAGGACTGAGATGTGATCACTCTTGGCTCCTTTTACCAACTTACTATTTTTAGAATATCCACCATTATGGTCCCATTTAGCCAATTCTTTGCCTTTTTGCAAATTTTACCAATTTTGAGTGTCTCGATCATGAGGGAATGAAGTAGGGAGTGTGAATGCACATTTTTCTTGGACTTACTATTTATAGTAGGCCATAGAGATGTTGGCTAGATTTTCTCGCATAGCCTGAAAACCTAGGCGATCATGAGATAAATCTCCCTCATTTACCGGTGAGGCTCTCGTGTAAGATTTTGTTAGTTATATATATCCTAATATCTATTTATGGGTATTACTCAATTACGCGGGGACGCGTCCCCCCCCTTTTCAACACGTCCAATGGGCGTCCCGGACGTCCTGGGGACGCGGGGACGTGGGGGAAACGTTTCCCCCACGTTTCCTTTTTTTAGCGGGAGAGGGCGAAACTCCACGGGCGGCGGAGAGGGGAGAAACGCCCTGGGATGTTGGGAACGGGTGGGGGGCGGCGGGGGCGTCTGGGCGTCCCGGGAACTTCTCGGGGGCGTGACGGGCGTCCCCGCCGTCCCCTCGCGGCTTTACGTTTTTAAAAAAAAAAAACAGACTTTTAATAGATTAAAACACATTTTTTTTTAGTATATGTCTAATAACATAAAAGTAACATTCCTAACCTAACCCTAACCCTAAAAGTGCTATTTTATGTTATAAATTTACAATATGGGCTCATTTCATATTCACACCAAGCAAGAGCAAGAGCAAGAGAGTGAGAGCAAGAGCAAGAGCAAGAGCAAGAGGAAGAGCAAGAGTGAGAGCAAGGGCAAGAGGAAGAGCAAGAGCAAGAGCAAGAGCAAGAGCAAGAACAAGCAAGAGGTATTTATAATTTTATTTGCTTACAATACAAGTTAAAGTTTTTTTTTTTTAAAATTTAGATTATATTTGCATTTGTTAGGGGCTGTTTTTTAGCATTTGCATCTACATTCACAATGTAATCATGCATATGCCATATAGTTTGTAGGATTTTTAAAAATGCATATCGATTGCATAGGGTTTGGTTATACAAACTACAATGTAAATGGTTACGTTTTTTTTTTTTAATTACATTTTTATTTCTAGTTTAAAATTTATATTATTTTTGCATTTTTTAGGGGTTGTTTTTTAGCATTTGCATCTACATTCATAATGCAATCATGCATATAGTTTGTGGGATTTAAAAAAATGCATCTCGCATAGGCCCTAGAGGTTTGGGTTTGGTTGTAAAATTTAAAATTTAAATGGCTACGTTTTTTTTTTAAAATTAATTCATTACATAATCAATCAATCATATAGTTATGGTTGTTTTTAATTCATTGCAGCAATCATCACCATGAGTTCTTCTACTGAGACTGAGTATGAGTATGAATCAGAGCATGAATCAGAGCAGGAGAGGGTTGAACGGGAAGTGAGATAGGTGGGCGTGGAAGAGTTGGTGATGCCACAATGGGGGGAGAGTGAAGAAGGGGCACAAAATGTAGTGGCAACCGGAATCGGTAGTTCATTTGGTAGTGCTACCAACCCCCTCTCAAATGTTGTCCAAATTTGCCATGGACCATTTGATAAGAAGAAGCCATCGCAACAATTTGCCCAAATAATTGATAACCCCAAGTCCGGAGGGGGAGCAAAGTATGGAAGTGCAACATATGTGCACTGACTTGGCATGGTAGTATCACTAGGACCAATGCACACTTGTTGCATCTTACAGAAGGGGGGTTGGCACTTGTAAGGGTCTTTCACTAGAGCAGAGAGCCGAGATGGTGAGAATCTTCAATGGAAATACCACGGACAAAGTGCTAGAAGTTCGTGGTTCTACGGCTAATACTCCATTGAGCACTCATAGGACTGGCAAACTTACTAATACTCTGGCTGGTTCTAGTTTTGAAGTGTCAGAAGTGGAAAGCAGAGGGAAGAGAAAGGCCGTGGGGCAGCCCCAAATTCAGTTATTGACATGTTTGATTCAAAGGCAAGGGAAGAGGCAGATGATGCTATTGGGAAATTTTTCTATGCTACTGGGATTCCATTTAATGCTGCTCGCTCTCCTTATTACAAGGAGGCTATGGCTAAGGTAAGTAAAAGCAGTGTACAAGTTATGTGCCTCCCGGAGACACAAAACTCAGACAACAATCTTGGATAAACTATTCCAAGGTTAATGTATGATGGAGGAGATGAAGGTGACATGGGTGTCACATGGATGCAAAGATTATCATGGATGGGTGGACGGATATTGACACCGCCCTCTCATCAATATCATTGTCTCTTCGCAAAAATGGACCGTACTTCGAGAGCAATTGATTGTTCGGGAAGCGAAAAGATGCTTTGAGTTTGAGTTTCAGATTTTCAAGGATGCCATTGAGGAGGTTGGACCTTCAAATGTTGTATAAAGTTATCACAGATGCAGCTTATGTGTGCAGAGCAAAGAAAAGAAGCTAGTGGAGCGGGAATATAGGCATATTTATCGACTCCATGTTGTGTGCATGCCATGAACAATGCATCGAAAGACATAGGAAGATTCAAAGTGGGTTAATCAGATAGTGATCGATGCCGAGATGTGCGAAGTTCATATGCAATCACCACACATCATCGCACTTTTTCGAAATTTTTCAAGAAGGAATTTTGAAACCAGTTGACACCTTGCTTTGATCCTATTTTATTTTGTTGGAGAGGATGTCCGAGTTGCAGGAGCCCCCGCAAATTATGATTATGACACAGATTGGACTAGGTGGCGTGAGTCCAAGACAGATCAAGGGAAAAGAGTGAAGGAAGTGGTGTTGCGGGAAACATTTTGGGTTGATATGAAATACATCATATCAATTATAGCTCCAGTTTTTAGTGTCATCAAATATGGGGATTCTAACAGCCCCAATCTTGGTGAGATCTACGAGTGCATTGATAGCATGCTTGGGCAAATGAAGGCAGCTATTCGGGTGAGGGACCCCACTTTGGAGTTCTATAATGAACATATACAGCCCATTATTCAGCGGAGATGGGAGAAGTTGAACACTCCTCTTCATATGGCTGCGTATGCACTAAATCCCAAATGGTATGTGGAGAGGCCAGGCAGAGTTGTCCCATTGGATGATGATGAGGTGAAGAAGGGCCTTATGAAGGCTTTTAAAAAATGTACACTCCACAAGAGGCTTCACAGATCAGAATGGAGTGGCTCGACTTCACTGAACTTGATGGGTACAAAACATCAACAAAGACAGACAGGTAACATTAAGACAGAGAAACCAAAGTGAGTGGTGGCGACCGTATGGGCTTCCGTGATTGCTGCGACCACTTGCCATTCGCCTCCTTTCCTGTGTTTCTAGCTCCCTCCGTCTCCGAGAGGAACCGGTCTACGTATGGTTGGATACACTCTGTTAAGAGGAATAGGCTTACCTCTCGCGAGAGCGGAGAAGCTTCAGTCAGTGTACACACAGTGCTGCTGGCCTTATAGATCGCAAGACACCCGAGTACAAACAGACTCAAAGCATTACGGTGGGATGTAGATCCCGAGGAGCCGAGGTAGGTCAAGAGGACAACACGTGCAAATGAGGATTGATTGGGCTTACCTTTGAGGACGAGGATGCTAGTACAACGAGCGAGGAGGAGTTCATGGATATTGCTTCAGATGGAGATTCGATTTTTTAGCCGATACTTGTAGTTGTCCTCTTTTTTGTAATATTGACAATAGACAAATGTTGGTGTATTTGGCTATGAGATTAATGATATGAATATTAGCTATTGTCACTTGATCAATCGTATTTTAGAATGGTTTTACTTTTATATTTTGTAATATTAAATATTAATATATTTGAAATTTCAAATTTCAGCTTGTCTCATATTCAAGAATCAAAATTCAAATATGTATTATGAATTTTCAATTTATGACATTAACATATTGATATTAGACTTTATAGTGTATTTGATGTTTATGAGTTCAAGTTTCACCTTATTTAAATCTCAAATGGTTTTATTTCAGCTTATTTATATAATTTAGTCACTATATCTTTTTATTTTAAATATTTATATATTTTTTAATCAGCCCCAAAATTTAGAAATTTTTGCGGTGTCCCGAAACCCGTCCCGCTAGTCCCCGTCCCTGTAACACCGGTATTACTTTAATTGTGTAACTCATGAACCATAGCTAGAAATTTTACCAATCACTTAAGTTTTATAATTTAATTGATTGCTCAATTACTTTATCGGAGAAAATAAGAGAAAGAAAAAGAAAGAGGGAAAGAAATAACACTTCTAGTCTTGTTCTTTTTCCATATTCTTCATGCGGTTGACTCGTCTTTAATTCTCACCAAGTTTGGATCCGGAAGTAGGTCACCGTGATTTGCTTGCATGAGTATTGCCTTTGACATGTCTTCCCATCTATCCTTGAAGCTTTTGCAATTCTTCTTGACACGCAAAGTAAATTCGGTGAAGGCTTCAATGGAAGATGGGAGTACATGCACAAAATCTTGGAAGGAACTTCCCATGCATTGACTTCTACACGAGTTGTGTATGGAAACAAGAGGATGAATTTTTGTTGGAAGCCTTTGCAATTATGACATCTGGATACGTCAATTAAATCGGTGATAGGTTTAGGGCCAATGTTTGTATCATTGACTTCAACAAATCTGGAAGCTATGCATGATTCTGCTGATCATTTTCTTTCATCATGCTTTATCATGGTGGAACAATCTTGTCTCGAGCTCTTCTTTTAATTTTGCGTAATCCTTGTAATCGGATCAATTTGTGCAGATCTGACAATTTCTTCAGATTCAAAAGACATATTCAATGTATCTGACATTGATTTAAGCACCCGTGATGAATACTGCAATTTGTTCGAGACAAAGATGGAGTCCATGACATGATTACTTGATTTTAACACCAAATCTGCATATAAAGCTTGGTGCCCTAAAATTTGAGGTTTTGCCTGCATGCAAAGCAATCAAAAATATTATTTAATTCACTAGAGCACTTATACCAACATGCAAATAATTGTCACAACAAAAATCAAGCCATTCCAACCCTAGGTGCCAAACTTTGAAGCTTTCCGACAATGAAAAACACTTTTTGATGCAAAAATCCTCCTTCCTTGGGCGCCAAAACTATCTCGGGCTGCAATCCTTTGCAAAAAGAATTAATTACATCTTCATTATGGCAACCCATGCTTATGTAACCCTCAACATTCTATTTCTAATAATTGTCCACCCTATTCCTGGCAATTAATTAATAAACAATGATGTTTATTCACCCAAATTGGGCGCCTATTTTTGCATGTTGTTGGCTGCCATTAAATAAATTTAATTTATTTATTTTTAGCATGCTACCTTCAGTTCACTTTGGCTTGTCTTCATGCATTGACTTTCCTTCTATTTATGGCGCCAAAATTGGGTGAATAAACATTAATAAATATTATTAAATGCATTGTTATTCACCCAAGGTGGGTCGCACTTTTTGGCAAGGGTGAATTCTAAAAATAAGAAGTCAACTTCTGATGGGAATTTTCACCCTTCACCACAACTCTAAAAATCCCTTCTTCCACTTAAGTGATTTGACTTTCATAATGAGAATTTTTACCCTGTTAGGTAGGTAAGAAATTCCTCCCGTGCTTTAAGTGATTTTTCTTTTATAATGAGATTTTTACCCTTAAGCGAGATAAGAAATCCCCTTTGCCTGCCACCTCTAATATTCTCATTACTGACTTAAGTGACTTTGACTTCATGGGAAAAATTACCCTGGCGGTTAAGAAATTCCCTTTGCCACACGCCAAAATTCCCCTTTGGCACTTAAAGTCTTCCTTAAAAAAGGTGTGACTTGCATGAAAGATAACTCTTTTCCAAAAGTGCGACTTGCATTGTGACTTCTGCCTTTAAAATTGTGTGAGAATTCGTCACTTAGGGCAGCGTGGAAGCTGGATTTTTGGTGACGAAAACACAAGTATAGAATAAAATTTGCCATTTCGGAAAGGGTCCAGGAAGATGTAGCATCAAAACTTGCATGTGCCATAACTTTCATTTCGTGGCTCTGTTTTAGGTGTCATTTTCTTTAAAAGTGCATATTTTCTTGAGTTCTACGCATTGATGGCAATATTTTTCTTATTTTCATAAAATCCATTTATTCCAAAAATGCGACTTGCACAGAGAGGCTTTTTGGTCCATGACTTTGTCTTTTTTGACTAGAAGCTTGCTTTTTGAGCCTGATTCCTTCTGGTGCGGCGGCCGCAAATGATCTCCAGATGCTTCGGTCAAGTAAATAGACTATACTGGCGAAGTAATGGACCCAGGGGAATTGAACAGAAAGATTACGGAGAAAACCGGAGAAAAACGCAAAAGAAATAAATAAAAACGAAAAATGTTACCAGAAGTCACAGACAAAGCTTAGGATTCATTCCTGGTGAAAACCCTATTGATATATGTGAATACTGGCATGCAAAACTTCAGCAGGGTTCAACCGGAGCACAATTTACTTCAAATGGGGCATTATTTATTTAATAAATAATTAAATAAAAATTTCTCGTAGACAAAACTTGGCAGAGTGATAAAATGAGTTTTGGCATCTGGGTATTTGTTGAAATTGGCTCATATGATTCACTGGGAATATCTTAACGCAATACAGGCATCTTCTGGCAATAAAAACACAAAAAGACCTGTTATTTTAAAAAAGAACGAATTCTTTTATAATGGGTAGTCCCAGATTTCAGGGTGAAATTTGGGGACACCGAGACTTACTAAAAATAAAAAGTGGTTTTCCTGATGTTAGATTCAAATGAAACCACTTGCATAAGTTTACATAATTCGTTTCGAAGCTCTGTTCACATTTTCAAGTGATTCCGCCCACTGGAACCGTGGGAAGTGACGAGGTGCCTCGTTGCCCTTTCACTGTTGTGTGTCGCGTGGCAACCATTAATGGAGTCTCTAAGCTTTGTAGCAAGTATTCTTTCCCACCTCGGATTCCGATGAAATTGATTTCATTGGAATAGGCTTCTTTTGGACTTAATATTCACATTTTTAACTTGACCCGACCCCGAATGATGGGAAATTGAGGAAACAAAAACTATGGCACAAAATGAGGGTTTTTTCGCCATTAAAAATATAGGGCATCATTCAATATGCTGCAAGTTGTTCCTTGAAGGCGTTTGGAAATGGAGAAGAATGCAAAAAACCCCATCTTGATCCGTGCACTGGTTTGTAAGGTATGAAAAATTTTCCTTCGTGGGCTATAGAAGTCAATCTGGCAAAAAAATGTACTTAGATCCTCTTAAAAATTTGCAATTTTTTATGGAAATCTTCTTGCCACGATCATGAGAAAATGGAGTGATGAATGCAAGAGGAAAATGGAGGTGGAGGATTTTGGAAAATATTTGCCAAAGTTTTGGGTAGAAACGGAGCAAAGTGGGGGAGAGCAAAAAAATGGCTATCTCCTAGATTTTATGCTTTTGAGAGAGAGAGAGGGAAAGGGGGCATTTTTTGTTCCCCTTGTCCCCTTAGAAAGGGATGAAGGGACACGAAAAGTGCGCCTTATCCCCATAGTGACAAGTGGCGGGCATGCACAACTTGGAGAGGGGGCTTAAAAATTGGCAAAAAGTTCTTATCGGAGCCTCCCATGGTCATGTGGTGTGTCATGAGGTCTAAAGTGGGGGCACAACTATTGTCCCCCATGTTGTCTTGGAAAGGGACACCAAAAGTGCGCATTAGCGCCATGGTGACAAGTGGCATTGGAAAATTCTTCTAACTGCGAGAGTGTTCTTAAGAGGGAACTTGAAAACGAAGTTCCAGAGTTCCAGAGGTCTATTTGGGCATTTCGTATATGATTTTGACTACAAACATCATTTGGAGAAGAATGAGATGGGTCTCAAGGTCTAGTTCTTGCCTGCAACCCCTTCAAAAATGACCTTCTTCCTTGGAATCACAGAGTGTGCCTGCCAAAAATGAGCTCCTTGAGAAGCACAAGGGCTTGTGAAAAATTTGAATGTTCCAACTTGTAGAGGATCCTCTTAATGTTCCAAGAGTGCTTGTTTTCTTCTTAACTCTTTATGGAGCTCTTGGAATCGTTCGCGGAAGATCGTGTACTGTTTTGTTTACCCTCTCCTTATAACTTAGGCACCAGGGGGCTGAGACTAGGTCATATGAGGGACCTGGGGCTCAAAAGGGGGAGGGGTGCATTTTTATGTCCCCTTTGTCCCCTTTGTCCCCTTAGAAAGGGTCAAAGGGACACCAAAAGTGCGCATTAGCCTCATATTGCCCCGTGGCCTTTGAAAAATTTGGCCGAGGACGAAACATGTACCTTGGAGAGGAGCTTGAAAATGATGTTTTGTAGCTCTAAAGAACTTTTGGGCACCTTTGCTTTATACAAATTTGACCGCAAAAGGCATGACAAGAAGAATGGGATGGGTCTTAAGGTCCGAATCAACTTGCTGACCTTCCCAAAAATGGTCTTTTCTGTCAAGCTTTCCGGTTGTGCCTGCAAAGAATAAGTTGTGGAAAGAAAAGAATGGGCCGTGGGAAAAATATGAAATTACCACCATGTAGAGCATTGAATCAACTTTGATTGATGGGAAAAATATGAAATTACCACAATGTAGAGCATTGAATTAGCTTTCCATTGATATTTTGTTTGACCTCCAACTCGTTCTGGAGCTCCTAGAATCATCTCCCAAAGCTCAGGTGCTTTTTCTCAATGCAAACTCCTTTGGCCTCAAAAACCCGCTTTTGTTGAACTATCTCCTAAACCTCCAGATCTTTCCAAAATATTCCTAAATCACTTGCACAATGATATTGGCTTATTAATACAACTCCCGATGAATTTAGGGCTTTAAATCCATTCAAAGAATATGCATCAGCCTTAGAAAGACTGAAAACAACCATCTCTAAGCTAGTTGAAAGATCCGTCTTGAAGGACACTATCTTGGAAGGAACTTGTTTTCATCTCTACGACACATGGGAAAGGTTGGGAAAACACATGAGTGCTTGAAGGGCAAGGATAGACCCGACACGGGGGAAGAACTGATCTGGGTAAGTGCTCAAGGGGGGCTTACACATAAAAGTTTTACACTGGGGTCCGTTGTCATGCTCGAAAATTAAAAATTTTCATGTTGCACATTTGCATGACAACATTACGATCATTCACTTCTTGCAAGTTCCACCCTATTTCGTGCCAACAACAATCTCCATAGTCCAGACACTCCCTCTACCATTTCTGTTCTTGATATTTAAATTCCTTACTCTTGTCTGTTACTTATAGACCAACTAATGGGAAGATGAAACCTTCCTGCCATTCCAAATAAACGGTGTTGGGCTGAGCTTTTGTTATACAATTCTAGAGAGATGAATTGTGCTAAATGTCAAAATTGAGCTTCAAACATGTTTGATTGTTTATTCATGACATGCATGATGCATCTACAATTGAAAATTGGCTTCTTGCTCAAGGATGCTCTTGATGGACCTTGAGAATGGTGATCGTCCTTTCTAATCCAAATTTTTTATTTATTTTTTGGTTTAGTTCTATGTGGCGGAGACAAGTATGCACCACGCTTTCTTTGCCCAACATCCATTTTCATCATGGCTATTTCTTTGTCCAACTTCAATATTTGAGGCAGTGGGAGAAGGGAGGGTTGTCCTTTCCCCTCCCTATCTCTATCTTTGTGGAGGAAAAAGGGCCGGCTATATCGATGAGAGAAATTTCTAAACCATTTTTCTCCACTTGCCATCTTTTTTCTATGTTTTTGTTAGTGCGGGTGGGGTCAAGTAATATTAAATTTAATAAATAACAATTTAATTAGTTGATTAATTATATCAACCACAAGATTATATAAGGTGAATGTACAAATATCCTAGGGAGTATTTAAATATCAAATTTATTGAATGTAAAAGGTAAAAGCACGTTTAACACAACATGTAAGGTGGGGAAAACCCAAGAGTAAAAAAATCCCACCGTAATAATACACTTTCCTTTTTACTAAATGAGAAATTTACATAGTTACCCAACACACAATAAATATTCACTTCTCCGATTACCATTTAAGGTCTTGGATCTTTCAATAATCTCGTGAATACACTAATTGAATATTTCATCTGATTATTCTATTATTCACAATCTTAAAAGAGATCACCCTATTACGTATGGTGGGTGATTCAATGCACCTATTGGTTGCGTAAATTCACTCTCAATTAATTCAATGAGTGAATTAATTAACTTTTTTGCGGTAACAAGGTGGAATGGACCCGAGAATAAATAAGTTCTATTAATTATTTAAACCATGGATGTGTATATGTGGTGGCCCACCAAAGGTGACCCCACTTAATATTATACACTCCAACACTCCCCCTTAATGTTAAGTGGGGAAACATGCCAAAGTTACCTTTTTATACAAAAGGATTTACAATCCATAAATCATCCATGATGATTTAGGCTAACATGCCAACAAGGATAATCTAATAGAAATATCCCACTTCCTCAAGGACAAGTGTATACATGAAGTTTTATATGAGTTCATGGAGCCTTTTATAAAACAAGGATCTTCCATAACCAATGCTTCATTGGGTTTTACAAGTAAACTCACACAATGTGATCATTTACATAAGTCTCACTTATAGTGAACTTTTATAATGCTTTTACAATACAAGAAGTATAGAAGATTTACAACAAGGCTGTTAGGTGACATTGTCATACACACTCCCCCTCAATGGCATCTCTCGAAAGTTGTAGCATTGCATGAAACTTGTAGAATTTTACAGCACAAAGTGCCTTTATGAAAATATCTACTCGATCATCGTAGGACAAAATTGAATATCAATATCATCATTGAGGACTTTCTCACGAATAAAATGCATATGAATCTCGATATGCTTCGTATTGTTTGATTGCAAGAGCTATACGACTCGACTATTACATACAAGAGGTATACTTTCTTTGACGCTCATATGAAGTTCTTCCAATAGTCTTTTCGTCCACATGGATTCTTTATTTGCTTCCATCGCATTTCTATATTCAACTTCTGTAGAAGAGATAGACATTGTTGGTTGCTTCTTGTTGTTCCAAGTGACGACACCTACACCAAACTTGAAAACATATCCGGAAGTAGGCTTTCTATTTAAAATATCACCAACATGATGAGGATCACAATAACAATATAATTTTTCATTATTATTACAAGTATAATACAAACCATAGTTGATTGTACTTTTAATATATTTTAAAATTATTTTAGCCATTTTCCAATTATCCTCATATAGATTCTACAAAAACTAGAAGCAATACCTACTGCATAGGAAATATCAAGTCTAGTAATAGTTAAATAGATCAAACTACGAACAAGTTGCCTATATAAAATAGGATTTTCTTTTACATGTGCGGGTTTATGATTAAGTTTAATACCAACTTCTATAGAAATGGCCACATGTTTACAATCAATCATATTAAATCTTTTAAGCAAATTATTAACATATTGAGATTGAGACACAACAATAGAGTTTTGATCTTGGAATATAGTCATGCCTAAGAAATGATGTAAAAGGCCTAGATCAGACATTTCAAAATATTGTTTTAACTTAGTTTTAATTTTGAAAATTAAACTAGTATCATTCACTTTGCTAGTTATAAAAAGGTAATCAACATATGAAACAATTAGTATAATATGATTATTTTCAGTTTTAAAAAACAAATCATTATCTAAAAAACAATTACTGTAACCAATTTTTTTGAAAAGCTGTTAATATTTCTTTAGTTAACAGATGTAAAGTTCTTTTCTAGGTTACTCAAAGCCTTTAGGTTGAGTCATATAAATTTCCTTTTTCAAATCATCTTTTACCAATGTAATTTTCAAATCCATTTGATGAATCTCCTAACCATATTGAGTGGCTAATGCTAAGAGGATCCCACTTGTGCTCATTTTTGTTACAAGAGAAAAGGTTTCAACATAGTCAGATTTGGGTTTCTAAGTAAACCCATGAGCCACTAACCTTGCCTTAAACTTATCAATTTCTCTTGAAGATTTATATTTGATTTTGTACAACCACTAAGAGCCTACAATGCTTCTCTTAGGAGGGACTAGTTCCCATGTATTATTTTTAATGAGAGCATTGTATTCATTTCATATCTTCTCATCTTGATTAACCTCTTTGAATGATTGTGGTTCACATTCATAAATCATCATTAAGGCATGATAAATGTATTGACTACAAGTCATATTTTTAAGGTTATTAGGATGAGAATCTTTTATCAAATTTTGAGCCCATTTAGGTCTTTTAGATGGTAACACATTTTGTGAGAGCTCCCCCTCAACCTCTGTATCTATATTGTCTGGAGAAGGATTTTCATCCTTTAGGACTTATGTTTCTTTCTCAAGAGAAACATAGGACGGTTCAATAAAAGCTTCACAAAATGGTTTTTCAAGGATATGGACATTTATATTTTCTACAATCTCATGTTTAGATGGATCGTATAATCTTAATCCTTTAGTTCAACCTCCATAACCAACAAATATACATGAGTAAGAGGTAGGATCAAGTTTCTTTCGTTTAACTTTTGGAATGAAAAAAGAGGGACTACCTAATATTTTCATGTAAGAGATATTTGGTTTCTTGTTCGTCTACACTTCTACAGGGTAGTTTGATGTAGGGCTTTCGTAGGAACTCTATTTAGAATATGGATTGTAGTATTAATCCCTTTTGTCCATAGGAACTTTGGAACATTTGAAACATGAATCATTGTCTAGCCATTTCTATGATAGTTATATTTTTTATTTTTGTGATGCCATCTGTTGTGGGGAGTAAGGAGTGGTTAGCTCTTTGAATCCCACATGACACAAAATTCATCAAATTTTTACTAATATATTCACCTCCATTATCTATTCTAATTCTTCAAATTTTCTGATTAGAAGAGGTTTTAACTAAGGCTTTAAATTCTTAAAATTTAGACAGGACTTGATATTTTTGTTAATGAAATATGACCAGGTCATCCTAGAGAAATCATCAATGAAACTAACAAATAGAGCACCACCGAGAGAAGGAACCTCAAGTGGACCTCTAACATCACTATGAATTAACTCTAAAAGATGAGAGGAGTTAGGATCATGATGTTTGTGAAATGGTTCGACATGTTGCTTACCATATAAGCAACCTTCACAAGTTTCATGATCGAATTTCAGTTTAGGAAGGCCTATCACAAGATTAAGACGAAACATATAAGACATACTTCTAAAATTTAAATGTCCTAATCTTTCATGCCATAGTTGCACTTCATGTTTAGTGTTAGTAGAAAAACAAGATTCAAAAGCAAAACCATTAAAAATGTGTAATCCATTTTTATGTATACTTCAAATTCATTTTAACATACCACTTATCTTGTAACAAAATAACTTTACAATTTTCTTGAGTTAATTGAGAGCAAGATAAGAGATTCTTTTTCAATTTTGGCACAAGCAAAACATTTTTAATCACACCCTTAGAAAGTTTAACATTTCCACAACTTTCAGATTGAATGATAGAGTTATCTCTTAGATAGATGTTTTCACGACATTCTACGACATCCATGAGGATATCACTCATGTAGGTCATGTGTCTAGAGGCACCACTATCTAGGATCCACTCATTGTCATTGGATGTTGTAAGTGTGGTATATAGAGCAATAGTTTTGTTTGCATTATTGGCTTGGTTTTGGCTTTGATTTTGGTTATGATTTTTCTTCTGATTGTTAAATTTCTTACTTTTGAAATTTTTATTAAACTTTCTTGTTTTGATGACAATATTCTTCTTTATGTCCAAACTTCACATGGAGAGTCCTGATGTTCGATATGGAGCAAGAGTTCATCTTTTATATTCTTGTAATGTCCCCTTTTTCCGAATTAATCCAAAATAAAGAATTCCTTGCCTTTCCTCTTTCCAAAGGCAAACAATGGATGAACAAGGGAAGATCATGGATCATATTTTACTTTTAGTTTTCTTCATTCATATTTATGTTTTATTGTCGTACTTTTCCATTCTATGGAGGTCGGCTGGGTTTCGTGGCTTTTAAAAGCAACTTAAAGGTTAAATAAGCTTTATAAGGGGTCAACCTTGCCTTTTTGGCCTTTGGCACCAAGGTGAGGTTATAAAAGGAGATCATGGACTTCATTTGCACTCATACATCTTTGGCGCATTTACTCTACTTGGACTTGTGGGCTGATTGCTCATTGTTCTTCCACTCTTGGGTGAAAATCCAAGTGTGTGGCATCTTCCAAGAAGGACAAAAACCCTTCTTGTGGTTGGTAGGGGGATGAAAACCCTCCTTCCTTGTGTGGGCTTGAAGGATTATTGCAGATTTGTGAAGAAGTCATAACCAGATTTTTATATGCATTGATTGGTCTCTCCTAGGTGGAGCGACTTACCCTAGTGTGAAGTTTGGTGTCTTCAAGGGCACAAATTTCAAATTTCTTTTCATATTCAGTTTTGCCTCTATTTTTAAAGCCAAAATCTATTTTTTCTTTGTGGAGTTTGGGGTCTCTAGCCCCTTATTTCATAATTTTTATTAGAGCTGTATTTCGCTGGTTTTTAATTAATTTCCAACAATGTTTTGAGTCATATTTCTTATTGAATATTGGTGTGGTGGTTGCCTAAAAGACTCGTATACATTTTGGCAAAGTTGTTTGAAGTATTTCAAGTGTTTTGGATGCATTTTTGTACCGCTGTTCCTAAAATCTGATCGTTGTTCAAATTTGGGTTTTATTTTCAGTTTGCTGGTTTAGAAATCAGATTTGAGATCTTTGGGATTTGTGCTAATTTCTTAATTTTTCAGTTTCAGCCCTTGAAAGGGATATTACAGTGGTATCATGTAATGTCCACATTTTCAAAGACCCTTACCCTATTTTTCCCGCATGAGGCTTTTGGGATGTTGCGTAAGGGGAAATTATGTTAAGTAATTAAATAATATTGCCTCGGAGAGTGATTTTAATCATTTGACATTATAAAACAATATTTATTTAATTATTTAATTATGGATGCTGAGTGGTTTTTCCACCACCTTGGAGTATTGCTCACAAAAGAATAATTATGGAGCAATTGATATAATTAATTATTTAATTTAATTCCCAAAATGCAAAATAAAAAGGGGAATTAATTAAATAATATTAGGTGGTTTTTTAATGTCAAAATACCCTTAGAAAAGAGGACGCCACACATAGGGATGATAAAATACTTTTATTTTATGTTTCCCCTCCAAAAGGGAAAGGTCGGTCTTTATAAGATATTGCACCCCATAGTTCTATAAAAGAGATGTCACATTTCCTTAGAGGACTATGTTGATTGATCATTTGATTTCACTCCATGCTTGGAGTATTGGGATGTATGCCCATGGGATGTATGCCCTAGTTCTTGCATTGTGCTCTCTCTCATTTGGATCTATTATTGAAGAATATTGAAGACTCATTGTTCTCTCCATTGTGTTCTCTTGAGTTGAATGTGTTTATGCATTGTTTTTCCATTCTAATATTGGCGACTTGGCTCATATGTTGATGCATTAATTTGTGAGGTTAAATCTGCATGTTGTGGCTCAAATTTAAGTGATTTTGGAAGGGTTTATGGTGTTTTATTTATTGCTGTTCACTGCTGCATTTATTAGAGCTAAAGCGACTTGCATGGGAGGTTGTTTTGGCATGTTTTGGAGTCTTTTGAGCTAGATCTGCAATCTGATCTGTATTGACATATTTTTCCAAGTTTGGGACTAATATTTTGGTGTGTTTGGAGGCTAGGAAAGAGCTGAAAATTATTTAATTAATTTTCCCTAACCCTAGCGACTGGTTTTCAGATTTTGGGCGCTGATTTGAAGGGGTTTTAATGACCTAATGTAATGTTCCCTCCAAAATCTGATTGAAACCTTTAATGATGTAGAATGAAAACCCAGTTGGAAAATACCACCAAAACTAGAAACACAACTGCAGGACTGATTTCTACTGGAAAAATGCGATTTGCATAGATGAAGAAAATACCATAAAACACACCACAAATTGCCAATTTCTGAATTCTTTTGGAAGATATAATTTTTATAAATATATAGCAATGCAAACACCAACAACTGAAGATAAAATTCAGATTTATAATGAAACATAACTCCAGATCTGACCTGTATTTGCAGCAGTGAAATATGGGTTTAAAACCCTTAATAAAATATTGCAAAACTCCTGGAAATATCCCTGCAACAGCTGCTGATAATAATATAATTTTTTCTAGCTCTAAACTGATGAAAATATACCCAAACTGGGTCACTCCAAGCTGTAAAAATAATAATAAAAGCGCAGATTTAAATCTGAATGTTCACACCATGAAATAAGAAGAGTTTTCGTTCTTCCGGTTGATTTTCATCCTCAAAAAAATCGCTACAGTATTGCTTCAGCTCCAATTCAAAATAGAAATGATAGAATGATGCCTAACCAAGTTGACTTGCTCCCATATGCAAGAGAAGTGACCCAAAAAGACTACCCAAAGCACAACCAATCAACAAATGTTATTCTTTCTATGTATGCACTAAACAACCAAGACATTCCCAACCTAGTCTCATTTTCCCTTAGAGGGATTACAAAAGTCATATTTTAATTTTACTCCTAAGACTCCCCAAGACCCTCTAATGCAAGTCGCCAAAGTCCCTAGAGTGAATAAAAATTACATTTGCCAACTCTAAAACTTTATTAAGTCCTATAAATTACTATAAGTGCTAGACATATATTAATTTTTATTTTGGCACTTAATAATAATTTATAGATAACTTAAGTCTACCTTGTTGTGTCCCTTATGTTAGGAAAACATTATTTAGTGCTCGACATCGTTTGTTGAAATACGGCGTTGATTAACAACTCATAGATATTTAATATGTAAATAGGTTTGGTGGTTGTGTGAACACCCGTAGAATAGGTGGTGTCACTCAGATTTCACCCTGAAATTTGCGACTACCCTATCCGAATTTTTTTCATACTTTTAAAATAATGGGTCGTTTGTTGTTTTTATTGCCTGAAAGTTCTTGTATTGCGTCAAGATAATCCCAAAGAGCCATATTAGCCCTTTTCGCCAAATACCCAGATGCCCAAAATTGTTTTATTCTGTCGTCGGGATTTGTCTGCGGGAAATTTGTATTTAATTATTTTGAGCCCCGTATGAGGCTATTTGCGCTCTGTTTTAACTCTATTATGAGCGAATATGTTATTATTCCTATGTGCCAGAAGGGTTTTAACTTATTTTAAGTTTTGGGCTTTATTTGTAACTTTTGGCAATTTTTCGTGTTTTTGTGGTGTCCCATTTTGTTTTCTGTGAAATTTCTCTGGAGCAATTCCCTCACCGGGTAAGCCCGATTTTTGGCCTGGAGCAGCTGGAAAACATACACGCACATTATGCCCGGAGGAAGTCGCCATCGGAGGTCTGGATCACTGGGAAAAAGTGAAGTCGTGCACAGAAAAGCCCCTGCGGGGATGGGCGCATTTTTGGAAAACAAAGGATTTAAGCTGCGATGGGAAAAATATAAGTCGCAGCAGGGGTGAAAATTTTATACCGCCCTGGGCAGGTACTTTTTCCCGTGTTATAAAAGTCACTTAAGCCGCAGTGGGAAAATAGAGGTCATGAGCAGGTGGGAATTTATTTCGCCTTGCAGGTAAAAATTCTCATGATATAATAAAAGGAAAGTGACTTAAGTGAAATCATGGGATTTTAGTGCCTCGCCTTGCAGGTAAATAATCCCATTGTCAAAGTCAAATCACTTAAGTGGATCACGGGATTTTGGTGCTGCCTCTGGCAGGTAAAGAATCCCATTATGAAAAAATTCTTAAAAATAGAATTACATGTGCAAAAAAGTGCCCCTTTGGTGAGAGAATAAAATGATTAAATTGGATTATTTTAATTAATCTTTCCTCTCAAAAAGTGCGCCCAAGCTTGGAGGAGGTCAAAAGTCAAAGATGGAATAAAAGAAAGGAATTGAATGCATTAAATTTAATTTATTTAATGGCTGCCCTCTTCCTCTCAAAAAGTGCGCTTCATTTGGGTATTATTTAATGTTTTTTAAGGCATTAAAACATTAAATTAATTTCTATTTTCAAAGTGGCTATGGTCAAAGCACACTGTGAAGCTTGAGTGAAGTGCTGTGTGAAGGATTAAATTGGATTAATTTAATTTATTGGATGGCTGTCATTAAACATGCTATTTTTAAAAGAGAAAAACATGATTTTTAATTAATTAATTGCCTTTAATTGTTAGGACAATTATTAATTATAGAATTGTGAAGGTTATATAAGCATGGGCAGCCATATGGGTGAATAATTTAATTCACAGGTAAAGAATTGCAGCCAGGAGGAAAAGTGCGCCCCATTAGAGGAAGGATTTTGTTCAGACAAAGTGCTAACAAGGCTAAAAGCTTCCAGATTTGGCGCATGCTTTGGAGGAGGTTGATCTTTGTCTGCATAGTTGTTTTCACAGGTGTTACAGGAGCTCAGGTGTTGATTGAAAGGATTCATGCTCTCTTTATGTGCAAATTAAACACCAATTTTTGGGGCAGCAGGCTTGAAAAGTGCAGATTTTTATAATTTAAATTCACTATTCATGCTCCGGTGGCCATTTTTGTCTGAATAAATTGCAGGAACTCATTACAGGTGCTTTACAAAAGAAAAGGAGTTTTTATCAATGTCCAATACATTGCAAATATCCTCCGAATCTGAAGAATTGTCCAGATCTGCACCAGTATTGAAGAAATCCGGCCAAGTTAGAAGAAAAAGAATTATTCAGACGAAGATAGACAAAGCCATGGCGAAAGGAGATGAAAAAGAGAGCACGATGGATTCATGCATTGCTTCCAAACTTGCAGACATAGGAGACACGGATCTAGGCCCAGAACCTCTTTCTGATTTGATTGATAGATCCAGAGCGGGAAAGACTTCACTCATGCGTGCGGTCAAAAGTAGTGGAATTATCCGAGCTGCAGCTTTCCCATGTACAGCCCAACCAATGCGCGAGTTCGTGATGGAGTGTGCTAGATCTTATCATCCTTCATCCAGATCAGTGCGTGATGTTGCGGGAAAGACAATAATTCGTTTGGATGCGGAGTTCATCAATTATTGTCTGAAGATTCCAGTATGAAAGGTGGTGACTTCTATTAGCATTCAGGATGCTGACAGTAGGTGGGAGAAGCATAGAGCTGATTGTGTGAGCATCATGAATAGCCGGTTCATGAAGAAGCCTAGATCCCCTTCAAAGTTCCCGAGAACTCTTCCACGGTCCAATTTGGTGCAGGAGGCAGATGATGTCGTCAAATTGCTATGCAGGTTGAATGGCGAAGCGAATGCCTACACTTTCCGTACATGGATGTATGCTTTCATCAGACCATTGAAATCAACAAGGTTGATTCTATAATCAATTGGTCGGAAATTATTAGCAGAAGAACATCGATGAGCGGCTTCGAACGTAAAAGCGTACTTTCAGCCTTCAAGATGACTTCATACTTGGTGTATCGCTGCAGCTTCACAGGTGTGCCTTTTCCAAGCTGGATAGATGTGGTGTTCTTTCCAAGGACCCCATTTTCGAGTGCTACCCACAGCTTACTGTACCTGCGTGCGAGAAGGACTTCAAAGTGATCAACGATGACTTCTTCTATGATTTCATCTGCAGGCTAGACAAAGATTTGAAGACTCACGGGGTAAGCAAGAAGAAGCGTGGGAAAGCAATGTCCAAGATTGGCGCGTTTATTCATCCAATTTGTAGATTTCACATACCTCGTGGTTACGGGCTTTTCTCGGAGAACCAATAAAGATGCCTGTATCCGAGTGATAGATTGATCGCCATGGAGTGAAAGCAGCAACTTGTGGAGTTACACGACCTTCAATAAACGGCACAAGTCTACGGGCTTCTTCCCAATCACTGTGGATATTACAACAGATCAAAGCATTCACAGAGCTCGAGGGATGGAAGCGCAAATGTTATCCGAGTATGAGCAAAGTTCTTCCCTGCACGGCTTAACTTCGATCCATTTGGAGTAGCTAGGAAGACAATCTCCCAGGAGTATGCACATGTGCCTTCGTTAGAAGATTTCTAGATGAAGTGCAGAAGTGAGTACGAGGTTAGAAAGAAAGATTTCAGCAAGCTATCAAAGAAAGCAAGTGTTTGATTTTGACTAGCGCGGATACCTGTGGATCTTAAAGATGATGGGAACGTGGTACTTGACACTTACCATCAAATGGGAGGAGATAAAGCTATACTGCAGGATAACAATGGAGGCTGCCATTCAATTGAAGAGAGATCTGGAGCTGTGTTGGTGAATACTTCGAATTGGCTGTTGACGAAGGGATACTGCCTTGATGAAGTATTGATGAATCAAATCACGGGCAACTTCGGCGTAGGAGATTCCCTCAAGCGAAAGCATGAAGGAGAAAGCAGCAGGAGGTCCGAGAAGTTGAAAGTACACAGAAGATCTCAAGAGAAAGAGAAGATCACTTCTACGACCATAGCTTTGACTCCGGTTTCTCCAGTACCCAGTACTTCACCAACTATCGCACCGCAGCCAGCCAGGACGCTCCCATGCGCCATCAATCCGGCGATGTTCGTCTTCTCTCCTCAGCCACTCCGTTCATCACCCGTTCCAGAGGAGATGTTGAAGCTGCAGATGACGGAGTTCGAAAGAGCTTTGTCCTTGGATGTTTCAGAAGATGGCAGCCATGACATTGTGGCACTTTCTGACGGAGAGGATGCAGAGCGGGAGATGGTAGTGCACTCAGTGACTTCTTACTCCCGAGAAGTAACTTCTCGGAATGGTTAGCTTTACAGTTGGTTCCGAAAGCAAGAGTAGAGATGAACTTAGAGGAGCATGACTTGCAGCTACTTCAGGATCTGAGCAGAAGAGACAGAAGGCCTAAAGTTGCTAAAGCAACTTCTAGGTTGATCATTAAGGATTGGGGAGAGAAGTTTGCTGAGATATCAATTCCGGCGGAAGGAAAGATAGAAGAGGAGCTCACGACAGAAGATGTGATGGTGACCAAAATACCACTCTGGCCAAGCTACCACCGAAGGATCAAGCAGACACGCAGACATTAATAGATGCTTTGTTCCTTAGGCTTGATAGTGAAAAGGCGGAGAAAGAAGAGCTGCAGAAGCAAATATCTCAATTATGTGAGATCATAGCCAAGGTTGCTAAACCTTCCATTCAGCCCATTTCAGAAAGGTGAGTGATCATCTTATGCAGAAATGGAAGATGCAAGCAATCAAGTAAAGGCTATTGATGAATGGAAGGATCTCGATTATTCGTCAAGCTTCGTACAACTTGGGAAGTGCCACCGCGCTAAAGGTTATGAACGATGCAAGCAAATCAACTAAAGCAATCGATGGAAAGCATAGAAGGCATGAATACACTGCAGCAGAGTAACCCGAGTATTTTGGCCGAGATCAACAAGTCACGGAGATGTATTGGTCATGCAGAACAAATTGTACTCTGGATGGATCGGCCGAGAAGGGGAAGCAAAGCTAGAGTTTTGCAGATCTTCCGTTTGGAAATCTGCAGAGTTTTGCTGAAAAGGATGCAGGCGCTTGAGAGTAGAACATCAGATTTACCAGACAGTATCATTTCTTTCACTGAGGAAAGAGTGGACGGAGGTGTTACTTCATACGTGCGGATTGTTTCTAACGAGGTGCCTAATTCCCTGGAAGGTTCTCTTCTGATGGTGCAAAAGAGAATTGATAAAGCTACCAAGCCTTTCACGATGAATTCTATCAAGTAGATTGGTGGCGCTGCAGGCAGACATTGCGAGGTTTGGGCCGAGTTTGGAAGAGGTGGAAGCATGCAGCAAAGTGTTGAATGAAGGGTTGCTGCAGTTCAGGATAGAGAAGGAAGCAGTGGCTAAAACAGATGGAAGGATGTTGAATTATATGTTCGACAAGTATATCAGATATTAGAACAAGAAGAAGATGTAAACATTACAGCTGACATGAGTTCTTCTATTCTTTCTTCTTCTATTTTCTATGTTCCTCGGATGAAATTGTAAAACTTCTAAGTTATTGGTTTTTGCAATCATTACTTGAAGTCATGTGGAACCATTCTATTAGTTAAGTGATACATGTGTCACTTAAGAAGAAGTTAGTTGAGGATGATTGCCAAATGTCATCTTTACTTGTTGTTCATACTTTAGTTCAGTTTGAGTCTTCTATTTGTACTTTCCCTCCTACATTCTATAAGTAGGAGAAGAACCTCCGGGTTAATGATCAATCAGAATTTGTAACCAGCAATCTTGTGTTTTAGACTTTGTGCTGAACCCCTGAGAGCAACTTGAAGCAGAGGAATACAAAGGAGCAGGTTTCCGGAGAACTTTGTGTCACGGTGTACTTTGTTTCTTGTTTTGAATCTTAGATCTCTTGATAAACTTTGTGTTATTTTAGATCTGGATCTAGAGCTGCCTTTGCTTTATAATTCTGTGTGTTCATATCTATTAAGTTTCTTCTATGTGCATGCAATTAGCTCTGTTATCTACTAATTGGGATGCACATCTTCCCCATTTCTTCTCTGCATTTCCTTTACTTCTTTCATCTATAATTTTCCTTTCTTAAACAGCTGCTTACTTGCTGCAAAACTTCTTAGTTATGGTTCATGAACTAAGTGGTTAAAGTAAAACCCCCTGATAGATAATAACACATTTATATTGACAAATCTGACACGGGAGCCTCACCGGTTAAATGAGGGAGATTTATCTCATGACTGCCTAGGTTTGATGCTATGCGAGAAAATCTAGCCAACAATAGGTGTGAGAGATTCTTGGGTGGTTAAATAGTTGAGAGTTTATAGGAAGCTTGAGCTTAAGAATAGGATCTCCTAATCCTATATATGTGTAAACTCTCTTCAATGAATATAATGTAGTATTATTACTGTGTATTCAATGTAAATCTCTAGCTGCTCTTTCTTTTGGTGTCAAAGAAAAACATCTTGAGATGGAAGAATCAAAATCCTAATTGTGGTTAGGGGTAGTCTCGATTTTTTTTGTGCCCCATATATGAGATTTAGTAATTTATTCAAGTCTAAGCTGCTGTTTAGTTAGCAGGAAGTTTATTTTGCTATAGATATGCTTTATATGCTTTTGTATGAAGCGTCCAACGACCATATTCCATCTTTCAATAGTTCTTCCTGATACTATTGGTTGGTGCCATTTGGGTTCACGTTGTTGTCGACTATCATAGTGCATTGTTGGCATCATACAAAACATTATATTTTCGATAGTTAAAATTTGGATAAGTGGCACATCTATCTTCTTCATGCACAACATCATTGTTTCATTCTTTTTGCATTGTATAACCTGCTCCATCTACGTACTCACCGCCAGTTTTGTCATCTTCTGTTTGACGAGATCAATAACCTTCACTAATCCATTGTGGATTCGTGGGCATCAATTTAATTCTGAAGTAATCTTGTTGATGGGTTGAGAGGAATGAAGGATGTGCCTAGTTCATGCGATTCATCTTGACTGATCGTATTTTTGAGTAGTAAGGTTTACATCGGATCACTTCTTGATGGCGTGCTAATCAGTCATCACAACCAATTGTTGATAAAACAAGCTCTGTGGGTGGCTATATCTAATTGTGCCGCTCGGAAGATATCATTTCTTGTTCTTGGTCGACCATTGTGAAGTACCCTGCGCGGATTCCCTTCAACACAGATCGTGTGGAACAATTCTAACATTGGCGAGCTCAATCCAATGGTATTAAGCTTTTTTTTTTATTATATTGTCCATGGATCACGTGTAGAGTATACGGTTTTTATTAGTCAATAGGTAAAATTATAATTGTATTCAAGATTGAGTCTGCTGTCTTTAGGTCGTATATAGGTATTGCAGTCGATTAGTCTTACTTTGTAAGACATAGTTAAGTAAAGTATTAAATGTTTTAGCTTTTCCTTGTCTCGAGTCCATAGATTTGTAATTAGTTTTGCATCTCTTGTCACAAATTGAAGTCTAGGTGTCATTTATGCTTTGTCCAGGTTAAATTTTTTTATAATGATCATTAGTATATTCACTTACGTGGTCATTTTTTTGTTTTATTAATAAGTTTGTTTTGAAGTCATAGTTCTTCATTGTGTTCGTTAGATAGTCAATTAAAATCAAGTGTTATAGTAAAAAGTAATGTCTGATTACTTTTTAAATATTCAAATATTATCTTTGGTCATTTATTTGTATGTCAAAGCAATAATAAAGTCATTGTTTGTCATTATCGTCAAAAAATTGTATTGTAAAAGAGTCGTTGCGTCAAAAATAAAAGTCCTTCAATAAGATATGACTATAGTCAATAGTCATTATTAGTATAAAGTTGTCAAAAGAGTTGAGTTGTCTTATGTCTCATAAGTAAGTAGTATTCTTGTCTTTTTGTGTTGTCAAAAGTGTCGTAAAAATAAAAAATTTGCCTTATGAACACATTTTCGGTGTTACCCGACTTCCGGCAACTATTGAGCCTCGAAGCCAAATTTGTTGAGCTAGCAGCATGAGATTGGAGGATGGAGGCAAACGGAGGTTGAAGGTCATTCAATGACCTCTCGTCGACCGCCAATGACGGGGCTACACAAGTAATTTGGTGGCATTTTTTTTTCCAGTGGTGTGTTTGCTTTAGTTTGCAGCGTTCAATAAGTGGAAATTTCACATTGAGGGGAGAACATGATCCCAATGTTCCATTTCCATTATGTCAGTTTTTTCTATGTATTTTCGAGCAACAAATTTCGACAAAATTTCCTACGTTATTTCTTGCAGTGAGATGTGATGAGGGCTGATAATAGTACTTGATATATCATGATGTGGTTGTAGGTAAACCACTTGAAAACCTTCATTTGTGGTTTGTGGTAAACCAATAGCAAAACCAACATTCTTGGTTGTTGGTAATCCATTCGCAAAACCATCACCTTGTGGTTTGTGGTAAAGCAATTCGCAAAACCACCATTCTCGGTTTGTGGTCAACCATTTGCAAAACCATCCCTGAGGTTTGTGATCATCCTGTGAAAATCACCAAATCATGAGCAGGTGCAAGTACAAAGGCGGAGTTTTCCCATGTTCGCACTAAGGGGGGAATGTTAGGAAAACATTATTTAGTGCTCCACATTGTTTGTTAAAATATGGTGTTGATTAACAATTCATAGATATTTAATATGTAAATAGGTTTGTTGGTTGTGTGAACACCCGTAGAATAGGTGCGAGAGATTCTTGGGTGGTTAAATAGTTGAGAGTTTATAGGAAGCTTGAGCTTAAGAATAGGATCTCCTAATCCTATATATGTGTAAACTCTCTCGAATGAATATAATGTAGTATTATTAATGTGTATTTTAACTCTATTTCTCAACCTCCTTTCACGTACCTCTAAGATGGTTTTCGGTTCCAAGACAAGTTTGCCTTCATCATCAAGAGGAGGCAATTCCATGGAGGGAACAATATGCTTGCCCCAATGCTTTTTCAAGCAAGATACATGAAACACATTGTGTATTTTACTTTGAGCCGGAAGTTCAAGCTCGTATGCAACCTTTCCCACCTTTCGTATGACCTTGTAGGGACCATAAAACCTTGGTTTTAACTTTTGAACCTTTCCCTTTGAGGGAGGATTGCCTATAAGGTTGCAACCTTAGAAAACCATGTCTCCAACCTCAAAAGACCTCTCTATTCTTCGCTGGTCTGCATATAGTTTTTGCTGATTTTGGGCATGTGCAAGGTTATCCTTGAGTGCTTTCATGATATCTTGACTTTGTTGTATTAAATCTTTAGCACCTGGTACCCTACTATCTGGAAGAACAACATCAACAAATGAAAATGCATCATAGCCATATAGTGCCTTAAATGGAGACATACCAATGGACATATGATGAGAGGTGTTGTAGCAAAATTCACCCAAATAAAGCCACTTAATCCATGCTGATTGCTGCCCTGTAACAAAGCATCTCAAATACCCCTCTATCCATTTGTTTACAATTTTTGTTTGCCCATCCGTTTGTGGATGGTAACTTGTGCTTGGAGTAAGTTTCCGTGCCTGCAAGGTGAAAGAGCTCTTGCCAAAAAGAACTCATGAACTTGTTGTCCCTATCACTCACAATATTCTTGGGTAGCCCATGAAGTCTAAAAACATCTTTAAAAATATTCCAGCCACCAAAGGTCCATCAAACTTGGTAGGAAGAGGAGAAAAATGAGCATACTTGGTTAAACGATCTACTACAACATAGATAACAGTCTTACCTTGGACCGAGGAAGACCAACGATGAAGTCCATTGAAATGCTCTCCCATTTCTGATTTGGAATGGGTAGGGGCTGCAAAAGTCCTGCTGGAAATTCATGTTGTGCCTTGCTTTGTTGGCAAATAAGGCACTCCTAATGTGTTGTAATACCTCCTTCAATCCTTTCCATACAAATTTCTCTCACTGTTTGTATGTTTTAAAGTACCCTGGTGTCCTGCTAATGGTGAGTCATGCATGGCTGATAAAATTCTGCGTTTTACCTTAGATTCAGGCACCAAAAGAACTCTGTTTTTATAGAGGATGAGATCATCCACCACCTGGTAATTATCATCATCAATTTTTCCATCAAATATATCACAAGCAAGCTGATTTTTGGCATATTCTGCTGTTATATCAGCCTTCCTAGTCTGCTGCAATTTCACTCATGGAACAACAATGAGGTTTCCTTGACAAAGCATCAACCACTATGTTCTTTTTTCCTTTCAAAACTCAATCTTGAAGTCAAAGGATTGTACTTTACTTACCCATTTTTGTTGCCTATCATTCAAGATCAGTTTGGTTAAGAAAATACCTCAAACTATTATGATCTGTTTTGACAACAAATCTGCCACAAACAAGATATTGCCTAAACTTCACTAGAGCATGCATGATGGCCAACATTTCTTTATCATAAATAGAGTATCCCTTCTCCACATCCTTAAGTTTTCTACTTTCAAATGCTATAGGATGTTTATCTTGCATCAAAACAACCCCAATTCCATCACCGGATGCATCACATTCCACCACAAAAGGCTTTGAAAAATTTGGAACACAAGTATTGGACAAGAACTCATTACCTTTTTGAGATGATCAAATGCTTGTTGGGCTGATTGTGACCATGTGAAGGCTCCTTGCTTTGTCAAATTTGTTAGGGGAGTTGAAAGTTGTGAAAATCCTTTCACAAATCTGCGGTAATAACTACAAAGACCCAAGAAACCTCTTAGTTGAGTCAAAGTAGTAGGAGTAGGCCAATCCAAAATGGCTTGAATCTTTTGTTGGTCCACATGTACCCCTCTTGCATTGATGACATGCCCTAAATACAAGATTTCTTCCATTCCAAACTCACATTTGGATAATTTGGCAAAGAGAGATTGCTGCTCCAAGATGCTTAAAACCATATCCAGATGTTTCAAATGCTCTTTCCATGATTTGCTATACACCAAAATATCATCAAAAATACCAATACAAACTTCCTCAAATGCTCCCTAAAAATGTGATTCATACATGATTGGAAAGTGGCAGGAGCATTGGTCAAACCAAATGGCATCACTAAAAATTCAAAATGACCAAAGTGGCACCTAAAAGTTGTCTTATGTACATCTTCATCTCTTACCTTGATTTGGTGGTAGCCGGATCTTAGATCAATCTTTGAGAAGAAAACAACCCCGTGCAATTCATCAAGCAATTCATCTATCCTTGGTATAGGGTACCTGTTCTTGATGGTTTTCTTATTTAACAACCTGTAGTCTACACACATCCTCAATGTCCCATCTTTCTTTTTAACCAACACAACCGAAGAAGCAAATGGGCTAGAACTTGGCCTTATGTGGCCCATCTCCAACAATTCTTTTATCACCCTTTCTATTTCCTCTTTGAAGGCTCTTGGATGACGATAGGGAGAAGATATTACCGGAGTTGAACCGGGTTCCAACTCAATTATATGCTGAAATCCTCTATCCGGTGGCAAGCCATGAGGTAAATCTGAAAAACCTTGCTATGTCTATCCAAAATAGATTGAATATCCACATGAAATGATGGCTGTGATGAAAAATCAGAATTGACACTTACCAGACAATGAGCAGCCCATGTAATCTGCCCTCTAGTAAAAGCTCTCTCCATGCTTTTGGCGGTCACTACTTGAGGAATCCCACTTCTCAAGCCTTGCAATATAACTTCCTTGCCTTGGGACTTAAATTTCAGCTCCATGGTCTTGTAGTTTTGAGTAAACTCACCCAAAGATTGCAGCCATTGGACCCCCAAAACAACATCCGTTTCACCAATCCCAATGACATAAAAATCATCACATACCTTGTGCCTTCCCAATGTAATTTCAAGTTGAGGAATTTTCTTGGAACATGCAAGAGTGTATCCATCCACAATAGTCACATTGAATCCTTGAAAGTCTTCTACCTTCAACCCCATTCTTGTCACTAAGCCCTCATCAATGAAATTATGAGTAGCTCCACTATCAACCAAGGTTATGATTCTTTGCCCATGAAGAACACCCTTAATACGGAAGGCATGATATCTAGGTGCTCCGGATAGGGTGGCCAATGTTCCATCATTGAGTTCTTCTTTTTCTTCTCTTGTTTGCTCTCCTTCTTCTTCATGATCAGCTCCCTCTTCTTCTTCTTCATCATCTGAAATGATCTCAATGTAGTGGGCTGCCCCCTTTGGAAGACAATGGTGATTAGGAGTCCATGGATCTCTACAATGAAAACATAACTTTTTTCCTTCTAAGCTCGTTTCTAGACTCTATTTCCTTGTTTTTTGTTCCAATCTTTCACATCTGTTTTACCTTGAAATGGTTTACTTTGCTGCCCATAGTTTGGTGCCCTTTGCCCACTAGATGAAGATGACTTTGGCTGCCCAAACATCCCCTTTGGCTGCCCATACGCTGCTGATTTTTGCTGCAGTTTTTACTCTTTGGTACCGCTTTTTCCAAGTCAAAAGCCTTCCTAATAGCTCCTGTAAAGATGGTGGGTTGAATGCTTTCACAAGGCCCTTTAGTTGTTCTTCTAACCCTTCCATAAACAACAACACTAACCTCTTTTCGCTGATATCGGAACCATAACTGAAATTCTTTCAAATTCAGAAATATATTTTTCAAGTGATCCTTCTTGCTTAAGTTGAGCTAGCTCTTGAAGTACATATCCGGATCTGTCCTATCAAATCTCTCAATCAAACATGAGCTGAAGTCCTCCATAGTAGTAATGGAACCATGACCTTGGGTAATCAACCCATGGTACCACCACTCATGTGCTATTCCCTCTAAATGTAAAGTTGCAAATTTGAGGGCTTCCTCTTCATACATAGGATTTAAGGAGAGATATGTATCAAGTTTTTGTACCCAAGCTCTAGTAGAACATTTTTCAGTGCCATCAAAAGAAGGTAGAGTTACCTTCCCTAACTTGTGTTGGATATCCCTTCTTGGTGTTTCTTGTTGAACCCTCCTGTTTCTTCTTGCATTCTTATTATTCTTTAATTGACAAAAATATTTGAAAGGTAACATATCTCTTACTCTAATGTTGAGTTGCATATATTCATCTCCATAGGCCTCCACATCATCCACGTCACTTTGTACCACTTCCTCAACCGGTTCTTCTCTGTGGAGAAACTTGGCTTTGAAGGTAGTATGTGTAGTGTTGGAAGTATTCATGTTTGCCCCTATAGAGCTGCCCTCTCCCACATTAGTATTTGCATGATTAGGAGTTGTATTATTACCTTGTAGAGCCATAGCCAAGTCACGAATCGAATTGGTAAATGCATCACACATTTCTCTTTGGTTTTCCCTCATTGTCTATTGTAACTCTCTCTGCACTTTGGTTATAGTCTCATTCATATAGCTGAGAGCATCATTGGGGGGGCCTCTTGACCATGTTCTTCCATTGTACCCTTTTTTGGAGTGTTCCTTCTATGATATACTATATGATCTTTGGCTGATTGCATTCAAGTTTTATATCTGCAGATTTCCCTCACAGGATGGGAGGAATACTGGCTCTGATACCTTGTAATGTCCCCTCAAAATCTGATTGTAATCGCTTAATGATGTAGAATGAAAACCCCTGGAAAATACCACCAAAACTAGAAACACAACTTCAAGACTGATTTGATTTACTGGAAAAATGTGATTTGCATAGATGAAGAAAATACCATAAAACACACCATAAATTGCCAATTTTTTTAATTCTTTTGGAAGATATAATTTTTATAAATATATAGCAATGCAAACACCAACAACTGAAGATAAAATTCAGATTTATAATGAAAAATAACTCCAGATCTGACCTGTACTTGCAGCAGTGAAATATGGGTTTAAAACCCTTAATAAAATATTGGAAAATATTGCAAAACTCCTGGAAATATCCTCTGCAACAGCTGCTGATAAAAATATAATTTTTCCAGCTCTAAATGATGAAAATATATCCAAACTGGGTCGCTCCAGCCTGTACAAAATATAATAAAAGTGCAGATTTAAATCTGGATATTCACACCATGAAATAGGAAGAGTTTTCGTTCTTCCGGGTGATTTTCATGAGGGTTTTCGTCCTCAGAAAATCGCTGCAGTATTGCTTCAGCTCTAAGCCAAATTTGCAAAAGTAGAAATGATAGAATGATGCCTAACCAAGTCGACTTGCTCCCATATGCAAGAGAAGTGACCCAAAAAGACTACCCAAAGCACAACCAATCAACAAATGTTATTCTTTTTCTATGCACTAAACACCCAAAGACATTCCCAACCTAGTCGCATTTTCCCTTAGAGGGATTACAAAAGTCATATTTTAATTTTATTCTTTCTAAGACTCCTCTAATGCAAGTCGCCAAACCCATTTCTAATACAAGTATAAATTATCAAAGTCCTAGAGTGAATAAAAATTACATTTGCCAAGGGTCTTCTAATACTTTATTAAGTCCTCATAAATTAGAATAATCATAATTAGGTTTTCGTGTTTGCTATGCAAAATTTGGTTTTAGAATATTATTTTTCATATTTTTGTGGCCCAAAATGCGAAGTTTGAGAATTTTTGCTTGGATGGTTAAGCGGGAAATAATTTTGGAATATTGCAGTGCTTGGGGTTTGAATATTAATTATTTTTCAGCTGTTAAAAATCTAATTTGAATGTGTTTATATTCTGGTTGTTTTCTTCCAATCTATTCCACCACCTTTGGCTAGTTCCAACCTCATTTAGGGTTCAAAATAGCATACATTGGGATATTTTAGGTTGAAGCAAAAAGGTTTTTCCCTTTCTTTGCTTAATCTTGACAAATACTTTTCCATTTTCTGAATTGTCCTAGAAGGGGACATTACATATCAGAGTTCGGATCTTTAAAGGCCTAGGGTTTCTTGTGGAAAGAAATCATGGATAGATTGATGAAGGTGCAAGAAAGACCAACAAATACCTTGGACTCTCTTGCTTCCATCATGCAAAACCTACAAAGAGGAAGGATATTAAAAGAAAAGCCTAGGGTTTCAAAGGTCAACAAGGTGACAACTAGCTTTGAGGAGTATCAAAGCCTTTTGGAGTATATTCGTGATGCCATATCATTTGTTGAGTTTGTAGGATGGAGTGGGCATTGGAATTCGGTCCAAGCCCCAAGCCATGCACAAGGGTCATGGCAAAAACATCTCAACCCTTGAGGAAAGAAGCCCCATCTTGTGGGCAAAGCAAAGAGAAACTATAGAGCTTGTTGGTGACGGAACCAAATTCCCAAGTTCGCTAGGAGAGGAGGGGCATGCCTATTCCCCCAAAGTTAAGAAAAAGAAGGTAGGTTGCAGCAGCTGCTTATGGAAAGGGAGCAACTCTTGGGAGAGTTAGAACTCCCCAATCCTCTTGCCATGGTTGATCTCTTGGTGGGTTCTCCTAATAGCACCTTGAGGACATAAAGGTTTGATGAAATAGCGGGGCACGAGCCAAGGAAAGCGAAGCATATCAATGAGAATATAACTCAAGATCCGCACCTTGGAGGAGAGGGATCCATAAAGGACGAAGATTCAACCCGTACTCCCATTCTTATTTCAGATGTTCAGCATTATGAGGTAATGGTGTATCATTGTTTGGTTAATACTAATTTTATTTTTGCACATGATGAATTCAGGCTTGAGCAAATGGGAAAAGAGAAAGGAAATCCTTGTCCAAGTAGATATGAGGGCAACAAGCTCACTGGACTGTTTATAACAGCGGTCAAAAGGGAGCATAATGATGAAGAATGGAGCCTTGGTAAGGGCCACAAAGGCATCCCAAGCTCAAGTAATCAAGATATGGAGATAGCTCAAAAGGAAGTTCCTTTGATTGGAACAAGGACCAAAAAGTGGGAACACCTTGATGGTAAAGAGCACATACACCCTCTCATGCAACATCCGAACCGGGTGAAGAACGCTTTATGTGCATGGACCAAGATAGAATTGGTAAGAAGCTACCCCCCTTCCAAAGACCATGGTATGCTTGTAAAGATAACCAATTCCTTTTTCCATTTGGTTTATATCTCAGCTGATATGCATGTGTCTAGAAAAGAATTTTGGGGTCACAATGATGAATGCATTGAAGGTAACTCACCCAAATTGATAATGCCAAGGAGAGAGGAAGAAATTCTCCACGGAGAACCAAGGATTGCAATGGGTGAAGTTGCTGGTCTGTTATTTACAACTGTCCATCATGGGAGAATTACCGATATATTTAGCCATAATAAGGTTCCGTGCATAAGTACCATTACTAGTGTGAAGAGGCGAAAGGATAAAGTGAAGGTAAACAACCCCGATATAATATCCCCTTCCCAGTTGAAGACCCTTAGCCCATTTTGTCTCCCCGATGGTTAAGGAATAAACTCAAGGGGAACTTATAATAATTTATTATAAAGTGCAAATACAAAAAAAAGAAAAATAAAAGAAATATTATAAAGCACTTATAATAAAATATTATGAACTTAATGATAAATTAAAAATAGAAAAAGGAAAAGCATTTGGAAATGTTTTATTTATTCAAGGGAAAATGCAACCTCCCTAGGAGATAAAAACAAGTGGGGAAAGCATTAAATGAGGAGGAAAAATCTGATTGGGTGTTGAGGGAGGTTAGTTGGCCCATCTTCTCTATATAAGCAAGTCGACTTGCTTAAGGAGGGATCACTTGTTTATCTTCTAAATTCAGATTTGTATGTTGAGCATTTTGCTTGCATCTTCACTCTTGAGGATGAAAACCCTCCAAGAGATCTAGAGGAGGATGAAAATCCTTTCTCTAGTTTGTGAGGATTCTATATACAAAGGTTTTCATTGTGCATCATTGGATTTTCAATATATTTTTAGTATTTTCCAGCAGTTGAAGGCTATAAAATTGCAGATTTTGTCAAGGGTTTGAAGAGGGAAAGTGCCATTATTTTCTATGCCCATTTTCCAGGTGGAGCGACCACCTAAGGAGCTGATTTAGGTTGTTTAGGGGTTGTTTTGGATCTGTTTTCAATTGCAGACTATCTTGCTGATTTTTATAAATCAAAATCTTCATTTTCAGAATTTTTGAAGGATAAGAAGTATCATTTTCAGTCATATTTCAGAGTAGCTTGTTTGCATATTTTCCAGAATTATTTCAGCCTATTGTGTCTCTAAAAATCTGGATTTTAGCTCATATATTGGCCTTATAAATACATTTGATCATATTTGAGAGGAAATAAGTTAATATAAATTCTGATTTGTTTGGGTTTTCTACTTTAGTCGTAATTTTCAAGTATAAATCAGATCTGCATTGAAATTAATTATTATACTTTCCATAATCTACTTGTGGCTTGAGGGATTTGCCTCAAATCTGTGTGGGGTTGAAAAGTGTCCATTTGAGAACATTACACCGACTCTAAAGACAATTTAGATTTATTGCCCATCATGTACTATGCCAAAGTTATGGACACCGTGCACAATGGGGAGGAATGAGGACTACGCATTCACTACACACTAACATGCTTGGACTATTCTATGCAAGTAAAAGTGGAATTCTAACCACCTTCTCGTAGTGTCCCATTTTGAAGACCCTTAGCCTATCCTTCCCCGTGGGCTTTTGGGATGTTGCAAGGGGAAAACTATGCTAGTAATTGAATGATATTGCTTGGAGAGTGATTTTTATCATTTGACATTATAAAACAATATTCATTTAATTATTAGTTCTCATTTAATTATGGATGCCAAGTGGTTTTTTCCACCACCTTGTAGTATTGCTCACAAAAGAATATTTATTGAGCAATTAATGTAATTTATTATTTAATTTAATTCCCAAAAATACAAAATAAAAAGGGAATTAATTAAATAATAATAAAGTGGCTTTTAATGTCAAAAAGACCCTTAGAAAGGGGATGCCACACATAGAGGGGGAAAATAAAATAAAAAGGGAAATTATAAGGCATCCCTTATAATTTCAAATTATGGTTTTCCCTCCAAAAGGGAGTCGCTCCACCTTGGGAGAAAACTATAAATATATGTTTTTCCATTGAGGGAAGGGTTATGTTGATGAATCTATTGATTTCACTCCATGCTTGGAGAAATGGGATGTATGCCCATGGGATGTATGCCCTAGCTATCTCTCTCTCTCTCATTGTAAGCTTCATTGGAAGCCATTGTTGAAGATATTGAAGACACTCTCTTGTTCTATTCATTAAGCTCTTTAGTGCTAATGTGTGTTTTATGCATTGTTACTCCATTAGAAGATTGGCACATTTATTTAGAGTGAAACATGCATGTTGTTGATGAATGTTAAAGAGTTTTAGAGTGTTTCGTGATCTGATTTTTAATAATGCAATTCTTCTAGTCATAGCGACTTGCTTGGGTTCTTGATTTGAGCACATTGAGCGTCTTTTGAAGTAATTAATAAATCTGGTCTATATATGCAATTAATTCCAGCTATGATGACTTGTGTTGGGTCATGTTTTGGCATGTTTTGAGGGTGAACAAGTTAAATATATAATCTGATCTGTGTTGGCATAATTTTCCAAGTATAGGACTGATATTTGGAGGGTTTTTGAAGCAAAGAAAGAGCTGATAATAATTTATGCCATTTACTCTAACCCTAGTGACTGGTTTTTGGATTTTGGGGGCTGTTTTGAAGGGGTTTCGTAATCAAAAATTCAGTTTGATAGTTCATTGGAAAGCTCTTTATTTCTACTTTATTATGCACTTTATTTCATGGTAAAAGATGAAGTATTGAGCAAGTTATGCATTTTCCAAGTTTCAGCTATCTGTGAGCAATATTTAATTATTATGTGCTAGGGTTTCATCTACACAGTTTCAGATTTCGTGGGTTGATTTGCATGCCTTATACAAAAAAAATTGTTTTATAGCTTGTTGGAAAGCTAAAAATACAGAGAATCTTTTGGCATTGGTTTGATAGAAAAATATTGAGTAGTGAAGAAATTAATTTTTGAAGTTCAACTGTTCTGGGGGCATTTTTATTTATTTATTAACTGCCGCAATAAATTTCAGAGTTGAAGAGATTAATTTCCTAACTGGTTCTCCCATCTAATCCGCCAACTTGGCTCACTCCAACTCTATTTGGGTTGTATTGAAGCTAACATTGGATTATTTGAGGTCGAACTAAGAGGGATTAGGCCTTTTAGCATCGATTAGTTAAGTTTAATTTGCAGATTTGGATAGTTCCCCAAAAGGAGATACTACACCTTCATTCTGATTTTTGAAGGGAAAAAACAAGATTACATTGGTGTTTGGGACAACATGAGGGAAACTATGATGTCCCCACTTGGGACAACCTTTGCCTCAGATGATTTTTAGGCACTTCCCTTAGTAATGAAACAACTCCACAAAGATATCACAAAATTCATTAATCCAGATCAGATTTTTAGATGAACAAACAGCTAAGGATGGTTAGGGAAATCTTTGAAAAATGTGAATTCTATTTACTTTTCCGCTCAGCTCTGTTATGCAGATTTTAGAACCCCAAAACAGCCCTTAGGATAGTGTTGTATGACCATATAAAGATCAGATCTTACTGCTGTAATAAATACCCAAAATTGGCAACTAGGGTTTGAACATGGAATCCATACAAATAGCATACAAGTCAAACTATGATTTCTCAAATCTGTTCCCTATAATTTTAGCATGCAAAATATGGAGAGAACTCAGATTTCTGGGCACCACAAAGCTGGAAACAATTAATAAAAGATCTGTAGATAAACAACTGTTTATATAACTGGAAATGGCGTTTTTGGACCCCCAAAATTATAAGAAAATGACTGCATTTATTCACAAAAATCAGATTAGCAAGAGGCCATGCAAATCAGACCTGGAAAGTATTACATTCATCACAAATCAGCTCCAGTATGTGTCGCTCCACCTGGGAGAATAATCACTATACTGCTGCAAAATAGTTCTTCAATCCTTTTCATATAAATCTCCACAAAAAGCTAGAAATTTCTGAAATTCTTTGTAAACTCAATGGAATTACCTGGGTGGAAATTCCTCTCCTTCTCTATGAGGGTTTTCGTCCTCTAGAGTATTTTTGCAAAGCACAAGCTTAGACAAAATTCTGATTTGATAAAATGAGTATGAGAGATGCCTTTCTAAGTCGACCTCTCCCCTTTATAAAGGAAATGACCCAAAAAGGAACCTCCAAAAACCTCCAATCACATTTAGTGATTATTCCTAAACATATGTTCCACTTCCCTTGTCTAGGCAAGTCGTACTTTCCTCATAGGGAGGATAAAAATTAGAAATGGGCCTTTTACTTCCTAAAGAGCTAATAATCATTCTCTAGGTAAGTCGCCATACTTCCTAGGAATGATACAAACAACATTAGACCCCTCTTTTGCACTTTTCTAGATGTTACAACTTATTTTATAAGTGCATACATATATTAAGCCAAATAAATAATTATAAGTGCTTTAATATTTTTCTTTTATTTTCTTTTAGGCACTTATAAAAATTTATTGTGACTTAAGTCACCCTTGCACACACCCTTTGGCCGTTGGGTAGACAAAATGGGCCAAAGGTCTTCAATGCTATTATTCGAGAAAGAGGGACATTTTAGTCCTTCCCCAAATTGCTTTCCCACAGCAATTCTCAGTACTCCTTTGTGTAATGTCCCCATTTTTAAGACCCTTAGCCTATCTTTCCCGTGGGCTTTGGGATGTTGCAAGGGGAACAATTTTATTAAATAATTAAATATTATTGCCTGAAGCAATAATTATTTAATTATTTAATTGTGAAGATTATTTAATTTAATTCCCAAAATATAAAAATTAAATGGGGAATTAATTAAATAAATATTTAAGTGGTTTTTATTGATAAAATCACCCTTTGAAAAGGGGACGCCACACCTAGGGGAAATAAATTGCTTTTATTTAATAATTTCCCTCTCCTAGGGATTTTGAATTTTGTGCCTCCTTGCTTATAAAAGGAGTGTTGGGATCATTGTTAGACTCATGTTGATTTGATCATTTATGTCTCTCCATGCTTGGAGAAATGGGATGTATGCCCTAGATTTTCATTGTGCTCTCTCTCATTCAATTTGGAATTGAAGTGGATCTGATTTTGAAGACTTTGTCATTGAAGATTTGAAGACTTGATATTTATTTTTGCCATTTTGGAAAGTGACGACTTTGCTAGAAATTTCTGTTGCATTTCTGGAAAATTCTCGCTTGTTGGAATTTGATGAATTTATGTTCATTGGAAAGCTCTTTGTCCAAGCTTTCCAACAAGGGTAATTTCGTGTCAAAATTCCAAGTATTGCTCAAGATATGAATTTATGAAGATTTCTGTTATTTACCTAATTTCCCAAAATTAGGCGGTGACTTGTTTTGGAGTTGGGTGACTTTTTAGCATGGCATTCGTGGATGCAAAATTCTAAAATTGATCTCATAATTTTTCTTATAATTTATGCTTCGTTTTGAGCTATGGTTCATTATTTTTGGATAAGTATTTTGCAAGTTATGAGGGTTTGATGCTGCAGCTGTATTTCGGGATTCAAAATCAGGTTTTTCGTATTTTCGTGGTTTTCTTAGACGGAAATTTGCTCCTAATTAATATCTACCATTACCCTTTCGTTTCATGCAATTCGGAGATGTAAATCAAAGTTATGGAATTTTGAATATTTCAACCTAGGGTTTTGTGAACTTACTAAAAATAGTAAGTTCCAGTTTTTGATGCTTTCTTTGAGGGTTTATGGTTGAAATGTAAGATTCATATTTTTATTTCCAGATTTGACTAATTTTTTGGTTTGTTCCAAAAAGGGGACATCACACTTTGTCTAAGTGCCATGTATAATAGACAAAATATGCTGAAGTGTTTCAGAAGTCTAACACCTGTACCTGTAAGATGAGACAAATCTTGCCACCAATTGTCCTCGTCAAGGTGCTCATACACACATGGGAGTTAGGTATTTTGGTGTCATCTAGATTTCACCACGAAATCTGTGACTACCCTATCCAAATTTTTTTCGTACTTTTAGAATAGTGGGTCGTTTTGTGTTTTTATTGCTCGAAAGTTCTTGTATTGCGTCAAGATAATCCTAAAGAGCCATATTAGCCTTTTTCGCCAAATACCCGGATGCTCAAAGTTATATTCATGTCGTGGGATTTGTCTCATGAGAAATTTGTATTTAATTATTTTGAGCCTCGTATGAGGCTATTTGCGCTCGCGTTTTAACTCGTTATGATCGAATATGTCATTACTCTTATGTACCGAGAAGGGTTTTAACTTGGAATAAGTTTTGGGCTTTATTTGTAACTTTTGGCAATTTTTCGTGTTTTTATGTTGTCCGTTTCGTTTTCTCGTGAAATTTCTCTGAACAATTCCTTTCGCTGTAAGCCCGATTTTTGGCCTGGAGCAGCTGGAAAACATATACGCACATTATGCCCGGAGGAAGTCGCCATCGGAGGTCTGGATCACTAGGAAAAAGCGAAGTCGTGCACAGAAAAGCCCCTGTGGGGATGGCGCATTTTTGGAAAACAAAGGATTTAAGCTGCAATGGGAAAAATAGAAGCCGTACAGGCATGGTGGGAATTTTATACCTGTCTAGCAGGGTACTTTTTCTCGTGTTATAAAATTCACTTAAGCCGCAAAGTGGAAAAGTTAGAGGCCACAGCAAAGGGAATTTATTACCCGCTGCAGGTGAAAATTCCCATGATAAAATAAAAGGAAAGTGACTTAAGTTAAATCATGGAATTTTAGTGCCGCCTTTGCAGGTAAATAATCCCATTGTCAAAGTCAAATCACTTAAGTGGATCATGGGATTTTAGTGCTCGCTTGCAGAGTAAAGAATTCTATTGTTGAAAATTCTTAAAAATAAAATTATATGTGCAAAAAAGTGCGCCCCCTTTGGTGAGATGATGGATGACTTAAAGTGATTATTTTAATTAATCTATCCTTTCAAAAAGTGCGCCCAAGCTTGGAGGAAGTCAACAAGTCAAAGAGGGAATAAAAGAAATGAATTAAATACATTAAATTTAATTTATTTAGTGGCTGCCCCCTTCCTCTCAAAAAGTGCGCCCCATTTGGGAGTTATTTAATGTTTTTTAAGGCATTAAAACATTAAATTAATTTCTATTTTAAAGTGGCTATGGTCAAGGCACAATGTGAAGCTTAAGTGAAGTGATGTGTGAATGATTAAATTGGATTAATTTAATTATTGGATGGCTGTCATTAAACATGCTATTTTAAAAAGAGAATAAGCATGATTTTTAATTAATTAATTGCCTTTAATTGTTAGGGCAATTATTAATTATAGAATTGTGAAGGTTATATAAGCATGGGTAGCCATATGGGTGAATTATTTTATTCATAGGTAAAGAATTGCAGCCAAGAGGAAAAGTGCGCCCCCATTAGAAGAAGGATTTTGCTGTGCAAGGTGGCAACAAGATTAAAAGCTTCCAGATTTGGCGCATGCTTTGAAGGAGGTTGATCTTTGTCCGCATAATTGTTTGCCATTGAGTGTTATAGGAGCTTAGGTGTTGTTGAAAGGATTCATGCTCTCTTTATGTGCAAATTAAACACCAATTTTTGGGGTAAAGCAGGCTTGAAAAGTGTAGATTTTTACAATTAAAATTCACTATTCATGCTCCGGTGGCCATTTTTCTTTGAATAAATTGCGGGAATTCATTACAAGTGCTTTACAAAGAAAATGAATTTTTATCAATGTCCAATACATTTCATATATCCGCCGAATCTGAAGAATTGTCCAGATCTGCACCAATTTTGAAGAAATCCGGCCAAGTAAGAAGAAAAAGAATCATTCAGACAAAGATAGACAAAGCCATGGCGAAGGGAGATGAAAAAGAAAGCATGATGGAGTCATGCATCGCTTCCAAACTTGCAGACATAGGAGACACAGATCTAGGCCCGGAACCTCTTGCCGATTTGATTGATAGATCCAGAGCGGGAAAGACTTCACTCATGCATGCGGTTAAAAGCAGTGGAATTATCCGAGCTGCAGCTTTTCCATGTACAACCCAATTGCCAGAGTTTGTGATGGAGTGTGCTAGATCTTATCATCCTTCATCCAGATCAGTGCGTGATGCTTCGGGAAAGACAATAATTCATTTGGACGCAGAGTTCATCAATTATTGTTTGAAGATTCCAGTGCGAAAGGTGGTGACTTCTATTAGCATTCAGGATGTTGACAGTAGATGGGAGAAACATAGAGCTGATTGCGTGAGCATAATGAATAGCCGATACATGAAGAAGCCTAGATCTCCTTCAAAGTTCCCGAGAACTCTTCCGCGGTCCAATTTGGTGCAAGAGGTAGATGATGTCATCAAATTGCTATGCAGGATGAATGGCGAAGCGAATGCCTACACTTTCCATACATGGATGTATGCTTTCATCAGAACCATTGAAATCAACAAGGTTGATTCTATAATCAATTGGTCGGAAATTATTAACAGCAACATCGGTGAGCAACTCCGGAACGTGAAGCGTACTTTCAGCTTCAAGATGACTTCATACTTGGTGTATGCTGCAGCTTCACAAGGCGTCTTTTCCAAGCTGGATAGATGTGGTGTTCTTTCTAAGGACCCCATTTTCGAGTGCTACCCGCAGCTTACTACTGTGACTTGCATGCGAGAAAGACTTCAAGGTGATCAACGATGACTTCTTCTATGATTTCATCGTAGGCCAAAATCAAAGACAAAACTCTTGAAGCCAACGGGGTAAGCAAGGAAGTGTGGGAAGCTGTGTCCAAGATTGATGCACCTATTCATTCAATTTGTAGATTTCACATACCTCGTGGTTACGGGCTTTTGTGGAGAACCAATAAAGATGCCAGGTATCCGAATGATAGATTGATCGCTATGGAGCTGAAAGCAGCAACTTGTGGAGTTACACGACCTTGATCAAAGTGGCACAAGTCTACGAGCTTCTTCCCAATCATTGTGGGATATTATGTTGCATCAGCATTCATAGAGCTCGGGGTATGGAAGCGAAAATGTTATCCGAGTATGAGCAAGAGTTCTTCTCTGCACGGATAAACTTTGATCCATTTGGAGTAGCCAGAAGACAATCTCCCGAGAGTACGCACATGTGCCTTCATTAGAAGATTTGGATGAAGTGAAAAAGTGAGTACGAGGTTAAAAAGAGATTTCAGAGGCTATCAAAGCCAAAGCAAGTGTTTGACTTTGGACTAGCGCGGATACTGCAGATTTTAAAGATGATGGGAATGTGGTACTTGACACTTACCATCAAATGGGAGGAGATAAAGCCATACCGCAGAATAACATAGGAGGTGCAACTGATTGATGAAAGGTCGGGAGTGTGTTGGTGAATATTTCAAACAAGTTCTTGTGAAGGGATATTGCCTTGATGAAGCATTGATGAATTATGTCACGGGAAACTTCGGCGTAGGAGATTCCTCAAGCGGAAGCACGGAGGAGAAAGCAAAGCAGAAAGTCGAGAAGTTGAAATTGCATAGAAGATCTCAATCCAAGGAGAGGATCACTTCTACGACCATGGCTTTAGCTCTGGTTTCTTCAAGACCCAAGACTTCACCAACTATTGCACCGCAGCAGCAGGACTTTTCCATGCCTCGATTGAATTCAGCGACATTCATCTTCTCCCCTCAGCCACTTTGTTCAGCACCTGTTCCAGAGGATACGTTGAAGCTGCAGATGGCGGAATTCGAAAGGGCTTTGTCCTTGGATGACTCAGAAGATGGCAGCCATAACACTGTGGCACTTTCTGACGGAGAGGATGCAGAGCGGAAGATGGTAGTACACTCAGCGACTTCTCATTCTCCGAGAAGTAACTTCTCGGAATGGTTGGCTTCGCAGTTGGTTCCAGAAGCGAGAATGGAGATGAACTTAGAGGAGCACGACTTGCAGCTACTCTAGAATCTAGGCGGAAGAGACAGAAGGCCTAAAGTTTCCAAAGCAACTTCTAGGTTGATCATCGAAGATTCGGGAGAGAAGTTTGCTGAGATATCAATTCCGGCAGAAGGAAAGATAGAGGAGGAGCTCACGGCAGAGGATGTGACAGTAACCAAAGTACCCCCCTGGCCAAGCCACCCTTTGAAGATTGATCAAGTAGGACACGCAGCATACATTGATGGATGCTTTATTCCTTAGGCTTGATAAAGTGAAAAGGCGGAGAAAGAAGAGCTACGAAGCAAGTATCTCAATTATGTGAGATCATAGCCAAGGTTGCTAAACCTTCCATCTGCCCATTTCAGAGCAGGTGAGTGATCATCTTATGCGGGAAATGGAGGATGCAAGCAATCAAGTAAAGGCTATTGACAAATGGAAGGATTTGATTATTCATTAAGCTTCATGTACAACTTGGGAAGTGCGGCTGCCTAAAGGTTATGAATGATGCAACAAATCAACTAAAGCAACTGATGGCAAACATAGAAGGTATGAATACAGTTGCAGAGAGTAACTTGAGTATTTGGCCGAGATCAACAAGTCCCGGGAGATGTATTGATTGCGGAACAGATTGTACCAAACGGATCAATCGAAAAGGGGAAGCAGCTAGAGTTTGCAGTATCTTTCCGTTTGGAAATCTGCAGAGTTTTGTTGAAGAGGATGCAGACACTTGAGAGTAGGACATCAGATTTACCAGACAGTGTCATTTCTTTCACTGAGGAGAGAGTGGACGGAATGTCACTTCATATGTGCGGATCGTCTCAACTAAGGTGCCTAATTCCCTGGAAGGTTCTCTTCTGATGGTACAAAAGAGAATTGATAAAGCTACCAAGCCTTTCATGATGAATTCTATCAGTAGACTAGTGGCGCTGCAGGCGGACATTGCAAGGTTTGGGCCGAGCTTGGAAGATGTGGAAGCATGCATCAAAGTGTTGAATGAACGGTTTGCTTGATTCAGACAGAGAAAGAAGTAGTGGGTAAAAGAGATGGAAGGATCTTTGAATTACATGTTCGACAAGTATATCCGATATCGAACAAGAAAAATACATAAACATTACATTTGACATGACTTCTATTCTTTCTTCTTCTATTTTCTATGTTCGGATGAAATTGTTAAACTTCTAAGTTATTGGTTTTCAACCATTACTTAAAGTCATGTGGAACCATTCTATTAGTTAAGTGATACATGTGTCACTTAAGGAGAAAATAGTTGAGGATGATTGCCAAATGTCATCTTTACTTGTTTATGTTTGATTCAGTTTGATTTTTCCATTTGTAGTTTCCCTCCTACATTCTATAAGTAGGAGAAGAACCTCCGGGTTAAGGATCAATTAGAATTTGAAGCAGCAATCTTGTGTTCTAGACTTTGTCTTTGAACACCCGAGAGCAACTTGGAGCAAAGGAATACAAAAAGGAGCAGTTTCGGAGAACTTTGTGTCACGGTATCTTTTTTCTTGCTTTTAATCTTAGATCTCTTAATAGACTTTTGTTATTTTACATCCGGATCTAGAGCCGCCTTTGTTTTATAATTTTGTGTGTTCATATCTATTAAATTTTTCTATGTGCATGCAATTAGCTCCTTATCTACTAATTGGGATGCACATCTTCCCCATTTCTTCTTTGTATTTCCTTTACTTCCTTCTATAAAATACTTCCTTTCTTGAACAGCTGCTTACTTGCTGCAGAACTTCTTAGTTATGGTTCATGAACTAAGTGGTTAAAGTAAAACCCCTGATAGATAATAACACATTTATATTGACAAATCTAACACGGGAGCCTCACCGGTTAAATGAGGGAGATTTATCTCATGATTGCCTAGGTTTGATGCTATGCAGAAAATCTAGCCAACATATTTCATAGGACAAATTACAATTTTCCTCATCTAAATCAACATCTTTAGCAAAAGATATCTGAATATGCTGCACATGGGATGTTAAATCAGACCTTAGGATGTCTCATGGTCCACAAAAAACTGATTTTTGTCAAAATCCAGTTGGCTCTATTACTTATCTTTCAATTTCAGCCTCTTCAGGTGAAATCAACTCCTCATTAAATTTTCCAATCATGCTATGGGCTGGCATCTTTGAAGGGGCTCCTTTCCTTATGCCTTGCAAAACAATTTTTTTGTCTTTCACTTTAAATTTTAGCTTCATGGTTTGATAATTTTGATGAAAATCACCCAAGGATTGGAGCCATTGAACACCAAGAACCAAATCCAAACCACCAATGCCAACAATATAAAATTCATCACATTCCTTGTGTCCCTTCATGGTGAAGGAAAGTTGGGAAATCTTCTTGGTACATGTGATTGTATGCCCATCCGCCAAAATCACATCAAATCCTTGGAATTCTTCTTCTTGTAGACCCAATCTAGCAACCAAAACTTCATCAATGAAGTTGTGTGTTTCCCACCATCAATCAAACTAGTGATATTTTTCCCAAGAAGATCACCCTTCACATGGAATGCATAGAAACTAGGCAAAACAGTTAGTGTTGCTAAGGTAGCACTTGTAACAACCACTTCATCATCCTTTGCTTGATCTTTTGGATCAACATCATCATCATCTTCTTCCTCTTCAATAACTTCAATATAATGAATGAAGCCCTTACCTTTGCAACGATGATTGGGTGTCCATGGTTCTTTGCAATTGTAGCACAATCTTTTCCTCCTTATCTCCCTCCTTTCCTCAATTTCAACCTTGTTTTTCTCCCATTCATGTGCTTTAGTGGGCTGCCCACTAACTGCTGCACCTTGCTTTTCATTTTGAGGTGCTATAGGCTGTTCACATGTGCTCTTTTGCTGCTGCAATGGCGTTGTTCGCCGCTGTAAATTTTTCCCTTTTGGCATAGAGCTCTCCAAGTCAATTGCTCTCTTAATGGCTCCTTGAAGAGAGGGAGGATTAAAAGCTTTGACAAGACGCTTTAATGACTCTCCTAACCCTTAGTTAAATAGCAAAACAAGTCTTTTTTCACTAATTTCAGGAACCATTATAGAAATTCTTTGGAAATTAGAAATATACTTATCTAAAGTGCCATCCTGTTTGAGTTGAACAAGCTCCTTGAAGTACAAGTCTGGATCCATCCGATCAAACCTCTCGGTCAAGCACCTGCTGAATTCTTCAAGTGAGGCAATAGAGCCATGTCGTTGAGTGATGATGCCATGATACCACCACTCATGTGCCACACCATCCAAATGTACTGTTGTAAACTTAAGTGCTTCATCTTCATACATGAGATTCAGAGAAAGATAGGTATCTAATTTCTGCAACCATGATCTAGAGAGAACTTATCTGTACCATCAAATGAGGGAAGAGTTACTTTTGGTCTTTCTTTGAATGTCTCTTCTAGGTGTCTCTTGATGGCCTGTTTCGCTTTTCCCTGTGCCCTTGTTCTTCAATTGGCATAAGTCTCTAAAAGTTAGCATATCTCTAACTCGAAGGCTTAGTTGCATGTACTCATCACCATATGCCTCTACATCATCAACATCATTTTGTGCCACTTCTTCAATTGGTTCCTCTCTTTGGAGAAACTTGGCACTTTGAAAACTTGTTGAGTAGGCTTGGGAGAAGTCTTCACCTTGGTCTGTTGGGTTTCCTTCTCCATTGCTGGTTGCTCCTTGATTGATGGCTGCCATATTTCCTTGTAGAACCATAGCCAACTCCCGAATGGAATTAGTGAATGTGTCTCGTAGCTACCTTTGGTTCTCCCTCATCGTTTGTTGCAGCTCTATCTCGAGTTCTGGTCATGACTTCATTCATATAACTGAGAGTATCATCCGGAGGTGGTCTTCCACGTTCATTCATTGTGTTCTTGGGAGTCCCTCTTCTTTGATAGACTATGTGAGCTTTTGCTGATTGCATGCAGGTTTTCCTCACAGGATGGGAGGAATACTAGCCCCGATACCACCGTAATGTACCCACTTGGGACAACCTTTCCCTCGAGATGATTTTTAGGCACTTCCTTAGTAATGAAACTATCCAACAAATATATCATATAATTCATTACTCCAGATCAGATTTTCAGATGAACAAGCAGCTAAGAATGCTTAGGGAGATCTATGCAAAATGTGAATTCTATTTACTTTTCTGCTGAGCTCTGTTATGTATATTTTAGAACCCCAAAACAACCCTTAGGATAGTGTTGTATGACCATATAAAGACCAAATCTTACTGCTGTAATAAATACCCAAAATTGGTGACTAGGGTTTGAACATGGAATCCATAAAAATAGCATACAAGTCAAACTATGATTTCTCAAATCTGTTCCCCATAATTTTAGCATGCAAAATATGGAGAGAACTCAGACTTCTGGGCACCATAAAGATGGAAACAATTAATACTAGATCTGTAGATAAACAACTGTTTAAACTTTATACAACTGGAAATGGTGTTTTTGGACCCCCAAAATTATAAGGAAATGACTGCATTTATTCTCAAAAATCAGATTAGCAAGAGGCCATGCAAATCAAACCTGGAAAGTATTACATTCATCACAAATCAGCTCCAGTATGTATTGCTTCACCTGGGAGAATAATCACTATAATGCTGCAAAATAGTTCTTCAATCCTTTTCATATAAATCTCCACAAAAAGCTAGAAATTTCTGAAATTCTTTGTATACTCAATGGAATTACCTGGGTGGAAATTCCTCTCCTTCTCTATGAGGGTTTTCGTCCCCTAGAGTATTTTTGCAAGCACAAAGCTTAGACAAAATTTTGATTTGATAAAATGAGTATGAGAGATGCTTTTCTAAGCCGACCTCTCCCCTTCATAAAAGAAATGACCCAAAAAGGAACCTCCAAAAAAAACCTCCAATCACATTTAGTGATTATTTCTAAACATATGCCCCACTTCCCTTGTCTCCAGGCAAGTCGTACTTTCCTCATTGTTGGCTAGATTTTCTGCACAGCCTGAAAACCTAGGTAGTAATGAGATAAATCTTCCCCATGAGATAAATGCGGTTCCAAAAAGTGCGACTTGCATGGAAAATAGCTATTTTCCAAAAGTGCGACTTGCATTGTGACTTTTGCATTAAAAATTGCGAGAAAATTTGTCACTTAAGGCAGCGTGGAAATTGGATGTGGAAGGCTGCCTTGAAAATTACGACTGGCATGAAGACAACATTTCCTTCCTTTTTTGGATTTTTGGTGAAGAAAACACAAGTAGAGAATAAAATTTGCCATTTCGGAAACGGTCCGGGAAGATGTAGTATCAAAAACTTGCATGTGCCATAACTTTCATTCCGTGGCTCTGTTTTAGGTGTCGTTTTCTCTAAAAGTGCATATTTTCTCGAGCTCGTGCATTGATGGCAATATTTTCCTTATTTTAATAAAATCCATTTTTGCACCCTTTTGGATCAAACGACTTCTTGCAATCTTCTAAAAGAATCCCGAGCTCGATGCTTTGTAGACATGATTAGTATTTAAAAATACTTGGATAGCTTTTCAAAACCCAAGGCTTGGGGAAAGATCCGCATGGGAAGAATGAATAGGCTACAGAATTGCCGGAGAAAACAAACGAGAAACACAAAGACAAAAAGAAATAAAACAAAACAAAAGAAGCTGCAGGCAATTGCTCGAAAATTTCTCCAATTAGGTGATCTACAAAAATCTTCCCCGGGGTGAATGTTGTATGGTAATAATGATGGGGTGAAGTGCTTTATTTAACCTAAATCCTCCAATTTTAGTTCAATCTATTTTCCAAAGAACTTTATTTATTTAATAAATAAATAAATAAAATTCTCTTAGACAAAACCTAGTGAAGGGATAGAGTGAGTTTTAGCATGTGGGTACTTGGGGAATTTGGCTTTATGATTCTCTGGGGATACCTTAGAGCAATGCAAACAACTGTAGGCAAAACAAACACAAAACGCCCGCCACATTGACAAGAACGATTTTTTAAAAAAAGGGGTTGTGCCAAAATTTAGGGTGAAACATCGGGGACACTAGTTGGTTCCGTTTGTGGACATCTTTATCTTCGTTAAAATGAAAGGAGTGAAGATGAGATCTGAACATCTCTTGTTTCGTGTCTAGTCCATTGGGCTTAGGGTCGGGCAACAAAAACGAAATAAAACGAAAAGAAAAGAAAGGAAAACAACAAACGTTTTATTTATACACAAATAGATTTTACCCTGTATCTTAGTTTTTGAACAGCTTTAGATGCTGCCCGTTGAAAGGCAGTGGTAACTCAATTCCATCCTAGTAGGCAAGGAAGAAAGTATCCATTCCAGCAGCTCTTTTGATCATGAAGGGTCCTTTCCAGAGTGAATTTGTCGTGCATGCCCTTTGGTTCTTGTCTCTTGTCCCACCAGAGAACCCAGTCTCTGATCTCGAACTTCCTTTCTTTGGCCTTCTTGTCGAATACCTTGGGCAAGTCTTTATCAACAAGTAGGGTTTGAAGAAATTCATTCCAGCATTCCTAGGGTTCCAAAATTTATAATTTTTTCACCAATTGATTGCTAAGATTGAATAATAATTTTAAAATATATTTGGAGTGATCTTACATGGTTTTTAGGGCATTTCCAAGAGGGGCGAATTGCTTGAAAGGAAGGTTTGACATGTTTTGGTGGATGTTTGGGCAAACTGATTTGATATTTGCATTCGTCATATTTTTAAACCCCAAGATCCCAAGTTTCATGAATTTTGGAGGTGATTTACTATTTTTCAAGCTTGTTGAAGTTCGTTGGTTAAGGGTTTCCAAAATTAATTATTTCCAAGCTCAATTCTGATTTCTAACAGCTGATTGTGTTTGTTGAGGGTTTCTTAATATTTTTGGCATAAGAATTGAAGTGTGTTAACAAGGTTTAACCCACTTTTGAAGGGTTTAACTTCTCCAAGAAGGTCATTGCTCTAGGAGGGGCCTAATTTGCAGGTTGCAGGTCTGATATCAGTCATCTACAACAGCTCACTAATATGATTTTTAAGTTTTTACATCTTAGCTTTTGGTCATTTCCTAAGTCCCCTAAAAGGGACATTACACCGAACTACCACAATAAGGGAATTTGTTGAGTTATAGTCATCCATTGGAGGAAGCATCAATATTTATCCAGCTAGGAAGTTGATTGGTGGCCATTCTTGGAATGGAGCATCATCCACCACCCAAATAGGGATAATATTAGGATGAATATGGAATAATGATTAGAAAGTGGAAGTGCATCATACATAGACTTAATATGCCTCACTGCAACTGCAGCCACCATGACATCCTTCCCATCGTAATCAAGCATACAATATGGCACCAATATGTCTCCACTAAATAAATCGACTAGGTACAATATTGGCTTATGAATACCATATCACAACAATGTGAACTTAGGACAAAATAGTTCACTACATCCAAAATGTCATTTTGAGGCACTCAACAATCATGATTATGGCAAAGATCTTCTAAAATTCTTTCTATAAGATCCCCAATATGTGTATAATTGTTTTTCATTTTGTAAGTGTTAAGGATTGAACATTTATTGCATTGATACTTACGAATATTACCTTGATATTTGGTCAGCACATGCCAATCAAAAGAGAGTTCATTTGAGATGTTATTTCAAAAAGATAATACACTTGATCTAATGCGTGAAATTAACAAAAAGGCACAAATTAGTTCTTAGAGAACTAACATAGACCTTTAAGTTGTCAAACATTTGTGGAATCAAACGCAGAACTGTTGGTGAACCATTCATTTACTAGTTAGATGTCTAATTGTTATTTCCTAGAGGTGCATTTCTATACTGAATTCCTAGAAATTCTTACAATCTAGGAAAAAACAATATGAAATAGTGTCAAGGTAGAAAAAGTTTAGCGAATCCAATGAAAAAGCATGTAGGTTAGTTATATAATTGCTAATGATACCTAGAGGACCATACTGCGGACTAAGATGTACTGTCATATTAGTATTATCATGGTTTCCACGCTTTTAATTGCATATTTTTAGTGACGACACTATGTGGTTGATGATTGTATTGTTAGCATTACGTAGTTTATAACCACTCTTGTTAGTATGTTGTAATGTCCCTTTCCGGGCTGAAACTGAAAAAGAAGGGAAATGGCACAAACCCAAATCAAAGCAATCTGAAATTTATAATAGTCAACTGAATTTTTGGACAGCAAGGTACAACAGTCTGAAATCTTATGACAGCAAGAGGAAAATTGCAATAATTCACCACCAATACCACTTTTACATCATCCAAAGCATGTAGGAAACTTTATAAATAATTTAGAACAAGTACAAGCCAAGAAATGAGCCTTTAAACCCCCAGCTGGAGTATATTTAATTAAATTTGCAACAACAGTGAATCCACTTACAAAAATGGCCGGAAGTTGAGATTCCAAGACCCAAAATTCAATCTGACAAATGCAACTAGCCTTAGAAATTGTCAACAATCCAAATATCAACAAGAAATGAAGTGCCATGCACTAGATATCATCAAACTTATCCACCATGCAAGTTGCTACCCTACGAGAGGGTTTACAATAAGCTGAAAATGGCGAGTTTTCCAAGAAAATCTGAGTGTAGTTCAAGTGTGACCTCCGTATAAAATCATTAATGAAGAAATGAGGGGTTTTGTTCTCAAATCAAGTGCAAAGAGGGTTTTTGTCCCCAATTGCAAGAGAGAGTAATTTCATGCTCCCAACTCCGGAAAATGAATTCCAAAAGCAAGCATATCCTTTTCCAAGCCAAGCGACCCCTTTATATAGCTTAAGGTGGCACCACAAATCAAAAGACTATCCCCCAAAGAGGATCAACCTCTTTGTAGAAAAATAAGTTTCTTTTTATGATTTCACTTTATTCCACAAAGTCCCTTCCTTTCCACCCCTTTAGCTGACATATAATAATGAATAGGCTAAATACTTTTAAGTATTTAAAAATACCATTTATTTTAGAAAAGGGGACATTACATATGCTCAGCTTGTTTCGACAACGGTTGGGTAAGGTCATTGTGTATTGGGTCCTCTTGTCATGCAAATAAAGTAATGTGCATCTGGGTAAGGTCATTGTGTATTGGGTCCTCTTGTATTGAACACAATTTATTGAATGCATTTCCTAGAAGTGCATTTCTATATTGAATGCCTATAAATTCTTGCAATCTGGGAAAAAAAGGATGAAATAGTGTCAAGGTAGAAAAATTTAGCGAATCCAATGAAAAAACATGCAGGTTAGTGATATAATTGCTAATGATACCTAAAGGACCATATTGCAGGCTAAGGATGTAGACTGTCATATTAGTATTGTCATGGTTTCCACGACTTTTTATTGCATATTTTTATACACGACATTATGTGGTTGATGATTGTATTGTTAGCATTACGGAGTTTGTAACTACTCTTGTTAGTATGTTGTAATGCCCCTTTCTAGGGCGGAAACTGAAAAATAAGAATCAACACCTTTCCCACTTGAGAGTAATCTAATTTATATAACAGCAGATCTTAAAATATCATAAACCCTAACAACAAACTGTATAGGGACTTCAACTCATCATACAACCATGTAATAACCGCTGAAAATGCTTCTAAATAATTAATCCAATCACGACAACATTTATTAATCCAATTTACATCAAAGAAATGGAGAAAACAAGTGATTACACCCAGCTGCAATTAATTTTATGACAGCAGTAGTGCAGCCACAACCAAGGGCTGGAAATAGCTCTTAGACAACTCCTAAAATCATAAAAACATAGATTTTATCCTTATAATAAAATATGAGGAATTGAATGATGCAAACCAAACATGGAGAAACCCTTCAAATCAATGTAAACCCCACTCCTATGCAATTCGCCCCACTTGGAAAAGCTGAATTATTGGCTCAATATGCAAAGAAATGATTGCTTCCACATTTACAAATTAGTACAATTCCATCCATGCAAGAATGAAACCATACATCCATCAAAATGCTGCCAACATGCTCGTGATGCGAGTCAGGGCTAGATAAAAGATATCAACTCCAAATATCTTAAGATATTCAATGATTCCAAATATCCTTGCATGAGGGTTCTTATCCCCAAGGCAAGTTCCACCATCAAGGGTTTTCGTCCTTGAAGGGATCTTTAACAAGGGTTTTCGTACTTGATAAGAGTGAAAGGAAAGGTACAACCTTTACCAAGAAGAAATAATAAGATTCAACTTAACATCATGATAGCCAAGCATCCTCCTTTTTTAACACAAGGGGTGCTACATCATAACTTATGGCCGATCTTATAATATTAAATTCGATTTCTAATTTGAGCATATCTGCTCACCAAACAACTAATTAAATAAGTAATTTATTTCATCTATTGGAGCGGTAGGCATCCAATAGGAACATAAAATAGTGCAATATTTCCTAAAATTAATCCAGACAACTTTCCTCTAGCTCCAAGTCCTTAGCCCCACAAGAAAGGAATGGAATAAGGTCTTCTTCTTGAGCGACTGACTTGGAAAAAGGGGTCATTACATATGCTTAGATTTTTTCTGACAACCATTGGGTCTTCTTGTCATACAAATAAAGTAATGTGCATCTGGGTAAGGCCATTTTGTATCAGATCCTCTTCTATCGAACAGCTTGTATTGACCATTATCTATGGAATAATGTAGGGATTAATTCTTCCATATTCTTCTATGCTGCATTGTGGTATGTTAATATTTGTAATTGATGTTTTTTGGTGGTGTAGTTCCGTAGAAAACATTCTAGTTCCGTGCCTTTGAAGATCGCTAGATCGAGTTAAATTTAGTTAAAAAAGTGAATGGTGGTTGACATTAACCATTGGCGATGGCACACTAAATTATCTTATAACATCTCCGTGTGGATTGTAATTGTGAGGTACAATTATAAAAGTTTTTAATCATTACGAAAAGAGTTGTCCTCAAGGAGATGAAGACTGATGCCGCAAGAGAAATCATTAATGCCATTCACCATGAACAAAGGCGAGAGAAGAAGAAAACATGGTCATGGAGGGTACCTAGAAATCAAATGTTCTACTTGATTGGTGGAAAAAGGAAGAAAAGGTTGTGAGAGGTATGTAATTCTCACATCCATCAAGAGAATCATGGAGCTGAAGTAGAAGTCTGAGTTGGAGCTGGAGATGAAACCAAGAAAGCGCTTTGCTGAAACTGGCGGATGCTATCCCAATCATGAGTAAGGAGTGGGTAGAGATTGGTAGACAATTTTTTTTGGGAGGTAGCAAGTGCAGACCTTTTCAACTTGGCTAGGTTGAAGTATGTTGTAAAAGAATCAACTAAAGAGTTTAGGGAAGCTTGAACAAGAAGTTGGAAGGAGTAGAATAGAAAGGGGACTTGATGTTGAACACGATAACATATGGATCACTATCAAAGGAAGGACCAAGTATAGGGACTTGTCCAACAATGATAAGAGAAAAAGAATGTTTGACATAGACCATCCTATGAAGGAGTGTATTCAAAGAGCCACGTTAAAAGAACTTGTCCATAACCACAACATCCTATCAACTTCAATTTTTTTTTTTGCTGAAGTTTGCCGATGACGGGATCCAATATGACATTGTAGGACATGCATCACATTCTGGACCACCAATGGCTAGACACATGAGCATCAGTGGTTGATGCTTTCTAGCGAAACTTCGAGGAACGACTATTGATTGGCTAAACTTCGAGGAATGACTATTGATTGGCTCACAAATCTATCTATCCAATGCTAAGGAAACATCAGAGAAACTGAGGAAAGGAATCAAGATTGAATTTGAGATCCTCAAAGATGATAGTGAGATTGTCGTGGAAATCTACAATACTCGGTGGGGTAAACACGAGAATGTTAGAGCCTATAATAAAAAAATCAAAGATAAATTGTGTAAACTTGAAGAAGAACCCGATGAAGGCTTGAAGCGATGGTCCATCAAAGAGTGGGTACAATCATTACAAAGGAAGATGAAGGTGGTCCTACCCTCATCTTATGAATATTCATACAATCAAACCATAGACATTGAAAGAGAATGAGAAATCCTGGTGCTTGAGAAGAATCGAAGAGGATGACCTTGATTCTAGTAATGATGGTGAACTTGGATTGGTGCGAGCCTCGAGGAAATGTATGCTTCAAATTATGAAGGAATTGGAGGGAGACACCAAGAACAAAGGAAAGGATCCTTACTGTATTGATTGCAAAGTTGGTTACACCAAGGTGAACTGCCCAAAGAAAATGTTATGTGAGATTTGTATACGGCAGTTAGTAAAGGGCTGCTCATACAATTTTGCATGGAATAAGAGCAGCTGAGTATTGTTCACACAAGGAGAGCAATCAACTCCACCCATCATGCTGCAAAGAAGTTACTGCATTGGATTATTAGCAGTGGGAGGAGTTGGACTAAGTATGAATCCAAAGGACAGTCAATTGTAAAGTCTTGGAAGTGCAATAAATGGGTCCATTTTACTAGAGATTGCCCTAGTTAAATAATAGAAGACTTCCTGCAGATGATGTGGGCCGGGGACTGAAATTATGCTAACCAAGTGAATGTCAAAATGATTGACATAGCCGAGGGCAAGGAGGTAATGGGAAGTACTAAAGCACAAGTGAAGGAAACTAATTACCTTGGCTCACCAACACACAAGGAATTATTGTTTAAAGCAAGAGTGGAATCTGAGAGGGCAATGGTTGAAGAATGATGTCAGTGGCATGAACTTGAAAGTAAATTTACAAGACGACTCGAGTTTAACAAAAATTCTATAACTGCTACCATGCAAGGCATTGGCATAGACATGGAGCGTAAAACAATGCACCTAATGTAAAATAGTGTAGTTTTAGGTAAGAGGGAGAGAGACATAAAATTAAGAACCCATAGTCAAGTGGCTAATCGTATCGTATGCAATGACGATGAATGTTTCATTTGGAAATTCTAGGCAAGAATTTGACAAACATTTTTATGTTTCTAGCATGAACGCTCTTTTAGATGAGACTTGAACAAGTCTTTCTAAGAAAACTGTGTCCTTTGAGATTCCAATTGGTAGATCAACATGGCATTAAGGTATTGGGTGTATTGATGGGACAAAAGGTATTTATGAAAACCAACCCTTTTTGTAAAATTTTGTACTCTTGTTGAAAAAGAAGTCATATGATGCATTATTGGGTCAAGATTGGTTAATAACAACCTGGAGTTGACCATAATTGGAAAAAGAATTTAATCTCCATCAAAACAAAGACCAAAAGTATATCATAGATTTGAAGAATCATAAAGTTAGTGAGACAACCTTATTAGACTCATTGCATCGGGGCTTCACTTATGCAGGTAGCGTGTGAGGTCCGAAGAATGCTTGGTGGATGGGAGTTGAGGTACGATGGAACTAGATGATGAATGGGTTTGGAGTTACACTCATGTTCCGAAGATGAGACAAACTCCCTCAATAGTCTGGTTCATTGGCATATGGAAGACTATGAAGTGTTCCAACCTAATTACAATAGTGTCGAGATTATGGAGATTGAAGAAGGTGAAGGCTTGCAGTGAGATGACAAAAACAAATTTTGGTGTTACCATGTCTCTTGTGAAACCTTAACATCTCAATCTTCTTATCAGTAAATTCACATAATAGGTCGGGATGTAGATTTCAATCATAAGTTGGCCCATTGGTTTGAGTGTGTTATTGGCATGAAGTCCATAGAGCGGATCGTAATGGGCTAGAACGTAGAGTGTAACGATAGAAAAACCCTACAAGGAAAAGTCCAACCTCTTCAAGTGCGACCTAATTTTAAAGTATGGTTGCATGTAAGAATGCTCGCCCTAAACAAGCAAAGGGTCATGGTACATTGGATACATGGAGCTATGGTGAGATATCAAGTACAATGTCAGCCCATTTGTCCCAAGAATCATGTTATATGTCCAAGAATGTTCCTCTATTCTCCTCCAAACAAAGAAATTGATTTCCATACGCCCCCATGTGCATTTTGGTGAGCCGTCTGACCACTTCTTTGCTTCTAATGCAAAGCGTAACCTAACGTTGCACCATCGACATTGCACCAACATAGGTTGCACCACGCGACGTTGTACCACCTAAAAGTTGCATCATCGACCTTGTGCCACCCAATCCAACATTGCATCACTTGACATAATGCACCACCTAGTTTGCGAGAAATACAACCTTTAGCCAAGTGTTGGATGTTCTCCTTTTGGAAGTTATACACCCTCCTTTCCGATGAAAATACAATAGTATTCTAAAGCCTCCCCTACACCACATGCCCTAGGCTCTTCATCTAAAAGATTCTCCCATTTATTGATATTAAAATAATAGGCGGCGGCGGTCATGTGAACTTTCTAACTAAGTACGCATCTTGGGAATTTTCTCGATTGTATGGTAAAATGCACACACTATTGTATCATACGGTTCTCCACATGCAACATTCCTATCATCGTATGTGGTGTCCCCAGATTTCATCCTGAAATTTGAGACTACCCTATCCGAAAAATTTCGTACTTTTAAAATAATGGGTCGTTTTGTGTTTTTATTGCCAGAAAGTTCTTGTATTGTGTCAAGATATTCCCAAAGAGCCATATTAGCCATTTTTGCCAAATACCCAGATGCCCAAAATTGTTATATTCTGTTGTCGGGATTTGTTCGCGGGAAATTTGTATTTAATTATTTTGAGCTCCGATTTAACTCTGTTGTGATCGTACATATCGTTATTCCTATATACTAGTAGGGTTTTAACCAGGAATGAGTTATGGACTTTATTTGTGACTTTTGGCAACGTTTTGTGTTTTTGTGTTTTTCCGTTTCGTTTTCTGTGAAATTTCTCTAGATCAATTCCTTTGCGGTTTGGCCTGATTCTTGGCCTGGAGTAGTTGGAGATCATATACGCACGTTATGCTAGAAGGAAGTCGCCATCGGAGGTCTGGTTCTCTGGGAAAAGACGAAGTCGTGCACCAAAAAGCCTCTTTTGGGCTGGCCGCATTTTTGGAAAAAGAAGAATTGAAGTGGATCATGGGAAAATTAGAAGCAACAGGCAGGTGGGAATTTTGTACCTGCCTAGTAGGGTACTTTTTCCCATGGAAGCAACGCCACTTAAGTGACAATGGGAAAATTAGAGGCAGCAGGTAGGCGGGAATTTCTTACCTGCCTTGCAGGTAAAAATTCCCATTGTGGAATAAAAAAGAAAATCACTTAAGTGAATCATGAGATTTTATTGCCTACCTTGCAGGGTAAATAATCCCATTATGAAAGTCAAATGACTTAAGTGAATCATGGGATTTTCAGGGCTGCCTTGCAGGGTAAATAATCCCATTGTCATGTGTTTCTTAAAAATAGAATTCTTTATGCCAAAAAGTGCGACCCCTTTGGGGAAGGAAAGACAACCTTTAAATTAATTAATTTAATTAATTATTCACCCAATTTTGGCACCCAGGCTTGTGGAAAAGTCAACAGAGGGTAAAGGACAAAAGGTGGTTGAAAATAGACTGTTCTAAAATTAAATAAATAATATTTATTTAATGCAGCCCCTTTATGTCAAAAAGTGCGCCCCTTTTGGGAGAGAAATAATACTTTTTAAAGTATTAAATGATTAAATTAATTCCTATTTTCAGTGGCTAAGGTCAAAGCATACTGTGAGGCTTGAGTTAACTGGAAGCAGAAGTCTAAAATTAAATAAATTTAATTTATTTAATGGCAGCCATAAACATGCACAAAATAGGTGCCCCATTTGAAGAGTGAAGCTTATTAATTAATTAATTAATTGCCAGGAATAGCAAAGGCATTAATTAATTATAGAATCATAAGGATTATATAAGCGGGGTCTGCCATAAAGATGAATTAATTAATTCACGGGTAAAAAAGTGCAGCCGGAGGAAAAGTGTGCCCCATTTGAAGAGGATTTTTGCTCAAAAGAAGGTGAAATCAATGTTAAAAGCTTCCAATTTTGGCGCACAGGTTGAAGGAGGTTGATTTGTGTTTGGATAATTGTTTGCATAAGTGATACAGGTGCTCAGGTGAAGTTGGTAAAATTCATGCTCGCTTTGCATGCAAATAAAACATCAATTTTTGGGGCAGCAGGCTTGAATTATGCAGATTTTTATGATTAAAATCCACTGTTCATGTTCGGTTGCCATCTTTGTCTGAATTAATTGCAGGAATTCGTTACAGGTGCTTTACAAAAGAAAATGAGCTTTAATCAATGTCCAATACATTGAATATATCCTCCGAATCTGAAGAATTATCCAGATCTGCACCAGTTTTGAAGAATTTCGACCGAATAAGAAGAAAAAGAATTGTTCAGACAAAGATAGATAAAGCCATGGTAAAGAGGGATGAAAAAGAAAGCACAACGGAGTCATGCATCACTTCCAAATTTGCAAGACATAGGAGACACAGATCTAGGTCCGGAACCTCTTTCCGAATTGATTGATAGATCCAAAGCAGGAAAGACTTCACTCATGCGTGCAGTTAAAAGCAGTGGAATTATTCGAGCTGCAACCTTTCCCTACACAACCCAGTTGCCAGATTCGTTATGGAGTGTGCTAGGTCTTACCATACTTCATTCAGATCAGTGCCAGATGCTACGGGGAAAACAATAATTCGGTTGGACTTTGAGTTCATCAATTATTGTTTGAAGATTCTGGCTCGAAAGGTTGTGACTTCCATTAGCATTCAGAATGTCGACAGCAGGTGGGAGAATCATATAGTTGACTGCGTGAACATAATGAACAACAAATACATGAAGAAGCCCAGATATCCTTCTAAGATCCCAAGAACTCTTCCACGGTCCAATCTGGTACATGACGTAGATGATATTGCCAAATTGTTATGCAGGATACATGGCAAGGCAAACGCTCACACTTTCCGTACATGGATGTATCCTTTCAGTAGGACCATTGAAGTCAACAAGGTTTATTCCATAATCAATTGGTCGGAAATCATTAGCGACAACATTGGTGAGCAACGCTGGAACGTGAAGCGTACTTTCAGCTTCAAAATGACTTCCTATTTGGTATATGCAGCAGCTTCACAAGGCATCTTCTCCAAGCTGGATAGATGTGGTGTTCTTTCTAAGGACCCCATTTTCGAGTGCTACCACTGTTAGTGCAAAATCACAAAGCACCCCGGACGCACATCGAGGCTTCTAGGTTGATGTTCGGGCATCCGGTGTGATTGTGCAACATGGAAACCTCTCTCCAAGCGTGGGACTTGTGAAACCGAGAGAGGAATCTCCAGAGAAGGTCGGTTCCCTGCTCTAAACTACCCGCCACAAGCTATTCCAGGTGCGGGCAAGCTAATCTAATCCTAATCTAACCATGCCAAGGAGACAGAGAGAGAGAGAGAAGGGAAAAACAACAAAAGCCTACACTAAAACGGTGATACACCAGAGAAGGAGGATGTTGGACATCTATCAAAACTGCCATGGGACAAAGAGAGGTGAGCAATGGGAAGGATGGACAGATGCATCACAGCCCAAGGATAGATTTCACCACGAGAAAATGTCCCAAAACTCTATGAACACACTCCAGGCACTGCAATGAACATTCAAACATGCACAAATACCTGCAATGAAGAGAGGCAAGAAGAGAACAAGCAAAAACGAGGAAGGATGGACAGATGCATCACAAAACACGTTTTGTTGCTCCAGAAGTTTGCACAGAACATCATTCCATTAGTAAAAGGCAAAAATGCCATTACAGAGCAAGGGAGGAGGTTCGAACTCCATTTTCAACCCTAGAGAAGAAAAGAAGGGAGGCAGAGCAGAAAGAATGAACAACTTTTTCTTCAAAATGAGCCAAATCTGGCTTTTACATTGCATGGGTCGAGCCCAGGGGACAGAAACGTGGGAAAACGTGCAAGCCCATTCCTCATTGACTGTAGATGCATTAAATCAGCATGGAGGATCTTACCAACCCATACCCTGTCACTTTGAGCGATTTTTGAGGAGGATGCGACCCATGTGCATTAATTTGGCTGCTAAAATGTCACTTCTGGCCGTGCAGAAGAAGAATGCGACCCATTAGCATTAAAACAGGTTGTTGAAACGTCGCTTCTGGCCATTATCACGCATCAGCACCGTTTCTCGATTTTCTCTCTTGCATCGCACAAAACTCGAGATTGATCCCAGAATCATGTAGAGAATTTCATAAGCTTTCCGTTGATATAAGGAACGTGCAAATCGAGCTCTGGATCGAAAGTTATGGAGGTCTGAAGTTTTAGGGCACAAAACAGGCGAAAACATGTTTTGAAATCTTTCCCGCGCTCTGCCACTTGGATGACACGTGGCACGCTCTGATTGGACGAGCAATTCTCTCTCCTCCGTCTTTTCGGCGGGCTGTCCTTTGAAATTTTGACTTTTTGATGATTTTGGGACTTTTTTCACCCTTTTCCCGCGCTCCCGCCATTTGGATGACACGTGGCATGATCTTGTTGGAGGACAGGGCGCGGGGCTTCCTTTACTTTTAGCCTTTTTGGGGAACTCGGCCAAATTCTCTAACTTCCCCGAGCTCCGCACTTTACTGCTCTATTGGACACGTGTCCAATTCCTATTGGCTCGGGCCAGCGCTTCAAACCTTGCCCCTTTGACTTTTGACTTTTCTCCTTGAGACACGTGGCGTGATCTGGTTGGTTCTCGGCCCTGCCGGCTCTTCGCGCTCCTTCGCGTCTTTTCGTCCCGGATGTCCCAAATGCTTAGTGCTCCTTGTGTTGATTTCGGCCGGTTCGCGTCCATTTGTCCCAAATGTCCCAAAGGCGACCCTCTCAGCAGTTAGCCAATTTTTCCTCTCGGTCGAACCGGCATTTCGCGCCCGCCGCGTACTTTTGTCCCACTTGTCCCAAATGCTTAGTGGGCTGCTGGAGGCTTTTCGGCCGATCCGCGCCTTGACGTCCCAAATGTCCCGACTGTCCTAGGACAAGGACTTAGCCATTTTCGTGATTTTTTCCTGGATCAATCTACTTGCCTTTCTGCAACTTTTTCGCATTTTCTCAGAGCTTGCTCCTTCCTTCTTCGGCCAGGGGAGTTAAAAAAATATCTGAGAGAACCTCAGAAACATGATGTTTGCTCTGAATCAATCAATGTGCCTGGGACTTGAACATTCTGATGCATGTTATCAAAATTACCCTGGGGGGGTGAATTTTGGATAACACTACCTGAACTTCTTGTACTGCGTGCAAGAAAGATTTCAAAGTGGTCAACGATGGATTCTTCTACAAATTCATTTGCAAGCTGGACAAGGATCTAAGGGCCAACAGGGTGAGCAAGGAAGTATTGGAAGCCATATCCGAAGTGGCGTCTATTCATTCAGTTTGCAAATTTCACATACCTCAGGGGTACTGGCTTTTTTGGAGAGCCGGTTAAGCTGCCCAGATATCCGAATGATAGATTGGTCACCATGGAGCTGAGCAGACAACTTGTGGAGATACACGACCTTCAGTCGAAATGGCACAAGTCTACGGGCTTCTTCCCAATCACTGTGGGACATTATAGCTGCCAGAGCATTCATAAAGCCCTAGGATTAGAAGCAGAAATGTTATCCGAGTATGAACAAGAGTTCTTCTCAGCACGGCTGAACTTCGATCCATTTGGAGTAGCTAGGAAGACGATCTCCCAGGAGTACGGACATGTGCCTTCATTAGAGGATTTCTGGATGAAGTGCAAAAGTGAGTACGAGGTTAGAAAGAAGGATTTCAGAGCTTATAGAGCGGCAAGTGTACGACTTTGGATTAACACGGATACCTGCGGATCTTAGAGATGATGGAAATGTGTTACTTGACACTTACCATCAAATGGGAGGAGATAGAGCCGTACTTCAGGATAATGTAGGGGGCTACCATACGATTGAAGAAAGGTCTGGCGTTGTTCTGGTGAATACTTCAAACTGGTTCCGATGGCGAAGGGATCTTTGCCTTGCGAAGCATTGATGAATCAAATCACGAGCAACTTCGCGCGTGGGAGATTCCTCAAGAAGAAACACGGAGGAGAAAGCAGCGGAAGGTCCGAGAAGATGAAAGTGCAGAAGATCTCAATTAAAGGAGAAGATCATTGCCACGACTATGACTTTAGTTCCGGCTTATCCAACATCAAGTACTTCACCGACTGTTGCACCTCAGCAGGACACTTCCATGCCTCCACTGAATCCGGCAACATTCATCGTCTCTCCTCAACCACTATGTTCAGCACCTGTTCCAGAAAAGACGTTGAAGCTACGGATGGCAGAGTTCGAAAGAGCTTTGTCCTTGGATGATTCAGAAGATGGTAGCCATAACATCAGAAAGGTTTCGATGGAGAGGAAACAGGCGGAAGATAATAGTACACTCAACTTCTCATTCTCCGAGAAGTAACTTCTCAGAATGGTTGGCTTCACAATTGGTTCCGAAGTTAGAGTGGAAATGAACTTGGAGGAACACTACTGCAAGCTACTTGAGTCTCAGGCGGAATAGACAGAAAACCTAAAGTTGCTAAGGTAACTTAAATGTTGATCATCGAGTAGCAGGCGCAGAAGTTTGTTGAGATGTTAGTTCCCGGAAGGAAAGGAGGATGAGCTCACACGAGAAGATGTGCGATAACAAGTACCCATGAGTACCCAGCCACCATAGAAGGATTGAATGATCAAGCAGGATACACAGACATTGATAGATGCTCTATTCCTTAGGCTTCGAGCAGAGAAAAGATGGATAAAGGCGAAGCTTGAAGCATGTATCTCGGTTGTGCGAGATCATAGCCAAGGTTGTTAAATCTTCCACTCAACCCATTTCGAGCACGTGAGTGATCATCTTATGCAAGAGATGGAGGATGCAAGCAATCGAGTTAAAGCTATTGACAAATGGAAGCATCGATTATTCGTAAAGTTTCGTACAACTTGGAGATGTGCAGCCCCCTTTGAAGGTTATGAATGATATAGTAGATCAATGAAGCAACTAGTGAATGACAAGCATAGTCGATATGAACACGATTCTTTGAGAGTAACTCGAGTACTTTGGTTGAAATCAATAAGCTGCGGGAGAAGTGTTGGTTGCAGAATAGATTGTACCAGACGGATCAGTTGAGAAGGGGAAGCAGTTGGAGTTTGCAGTATCTTTCCGTTTGGAGATCTGGAGAGTTTTGCTGAAGAGGATGCAGACACTTGAGAGTAAGACATCGTCTTTACCAGATAGTATCATTGCTTTCACTGAGGAGGAAGTGGTCGGAAATGTTACTTCATACGTACGGATTATTCCTAGCAAAGTGCCTAATTCCCTAGAAGGATCTCTTCTGATGGTACAAGGGAGAATTGATTGAGCTACTAAGCCTTTCACGATGAATTCCATTAGCGGTGGTGGCACCTGCATGCAATCGGATATTGTGAGGTTTGGGCCGAGCTTAGAGGATGTGGAAACATGTATCAAGGTGTTGAATGAAGAATTGTTGCAGTTCAGGACAGAAAAGGAAGCTGTGGCTAAGACAGATGGGAAAATGCTGAATTACATGTTCGACAAGTATATTGATATCGAGAGAAAAATAAGATATAAATGTTACAAATTGGCTTGACTTCTTCTATTTTCCACGTTCCCGGATGAAATTGTAAAAATTTGAAGTTATTGGTTTTGAAACCATTACTTAAAGTTATGTGTAAGAATTCTATTAGTTAAGTGATACATGTGTCACTCGAAGGAGAAGTTAGTGGAGGATGATTGCCAAATGTCATCTTTACTTGTTTATGTTTTAGTTTTGTTGAGTTTCCCATTTGTACTTTTCCTTCTACATTCTATAAGTAGATGAAGAACCTACGGGTTAAGGATCGAATTTGTAAGCAGCATTCTTGTGTTCCAGAGTTTGTCTTTGAAACCTTTTAGAACCGCTTGAAACAAAGGAATATACAAGAATAGATTTCCGGAGAACTTTGTGTCACGATGTATTTTGTTTCTAGCTTTCTATCTTAGATCTTTGAATAAACTTTGTGTTATTTCAGATCTAGATCTAGAGCTACCTTTGCTTATAATTGTGTTGATATCTATTGGTTTCTTCTATGTGCATGCAATCAACTCTGTTATCTATTGATTGGGATGCACATATTCCCCATTTCTTCTCTGTGTTTGTATAATTCCCTTTCCTTTATTCTTTAAATATTTCCTTTCTTAAACAGCTGATCACTTGTTGCAGAACTTTACAACTATGGTTCATGAGCTGAATAGTTAAAGTAAAACCCCATATAGATATTAGCATATTTTAATTGACAAATCTGACACGGGAGCCTCACCGGTAAATGAGGGAGATTTATCTCATGACTGCCTAGGTTTTATGCTATGCAGAAAATCTAGCCAATAGTTTTTGGCGACTCATTGGGGAACAACTATCTTTGTAGATCAAAGCTTATCTCTTGAAGATCATTGTTTTCCATACAAATCTCAACCTGGATGAACGTCCATTCACTCGATCCGTGAAGGCACAAGGAAGACCGATCATTTCTTGATTGCGAAGCAATTCAATTTCAATCATCCTCCTCAAGTTAGAAGCCGCAGATCTAGTCTCTCACTAGGAAGGAGAGTGCACACCCATCCAGATCGGATAATCTTCAGCATAATCCGGTGGCTGGAATTATTCACCAAGTCTACACAAGGAGAAACGCGTGCCCCGTTCGTCATGGCTAATCAGAACCAGATTGTACCTATCCCATGGGGAGCAGCTTTTGGGCCATTGAACTTGGCTCCACCTATGCACGATCTGCCAAAAGGATCCAAAAAGAATTTTCGTAAATTGTTTGGAGATGAAAAGCAAAACCGGATGATCATTTGGCGGCCTTCTTCATATCTTGTGGTGTGCTTGCGGTGAGAGTATGAAGTTGTCTCAATCAAACTCTTCATTGAGACTCTACATGACTTGGCTGGCGAATGGTTCTATCGGTAGAGGCATAACTATGCATGAGCAATTTTCGAAAAGATTCAAGCCTGCGCAGAGGACGCTAAAGACGTTGATCACTCAACCGACGATTGAAGAAAGAGCCAAGTGAGAACATGCGGGACTTTATTTTCAAGGTTCCAAAGGATTTTATATAAAATCCCCACTTCGCTCGTGCATCAGTGATGAAAATCAAAAGACGTTTTTATAAATGCTCTATTGCTCGAAGTTGAATATCAGCTAAGAAGGGCAAGACCTGTGAATCTACTTGAAGCACAAAATGCTGCCGTGGAAGTTGAAGATGACATGATCATGGTTGGAAAACTCAAACAACCATCTCACAAAGGTGATGGAGCTTCTTCAAGTACTTCAGATCCTTTGCTGCAAAGGTTGGCTAATGACATGCTGCAAATCAACAAGCAGATCTCTTAAGCAGGGAATTGACCCCTTCAAGATTAGCTCCTGCTTGGACCTTTAATGGTGAAAATCAAAATCAAAATCGTAAATGATTTTGCTTGCTTGTACCACAACGGTTGGCAATTGAAGTTGCTCCAAGGAATAACTTGGAAACTAATGAAGAAGATCTCGGCATTGATGAATCATTCGATGATGAAGACTTTGTAGATCCCGCTGGCGACTCCAATATTGGTTACCTGGACTACGAATCTGACAATGGCTATTATGAATCTTTTGAAGATTCTGATGGTCACACATTTGCGGTGTTCACAAGGTCCCAGACACGCCAAAATGCCGAAGCATCCACAAGCGGCCAAAGAAGAGAAAGAGAAGATCCTGGGCTAGATGTTACTATCTTGAAAAGAGGTAGCCCTCTTCCTTCTTCATTAGCGCCCAAGGATAAATATTCAAATTCTTTCAATTCGCAGCAGAGGGCCAACACACATCTGGCTGAAGCAAGTCAAGCTTTCGACATCATGGACCACATCAAGAAGACCACGGTCCGAAATGTCAAAAGTTGAGTATTTGAGGGCATTTCCGATCGGGTAAATAGATTGGTCAAGTATGTGCAAAGTAACGGTCCCAACCCAACAAATAATACTTCACGGGGTATCTTGTCAAGTCCAAAGATTACTCCTTCGAATAATGCGGCTACAAGTTCTTCTCCTTCTACCTCTTCTCCTGCTACATAGAAAACGATTGAGCCATTTTATGTATCTTTGCTTATCAACGGATATACAAACTAAGCAATTGCATTTTGGACTCGGAGCTTCGACAACGTCATGCCTCGCCAAAGTGCTGATGCCTTGGGCCTCACATTGACAAAAACTATCGGAAGATGTTATTCAATGGAAAAGCAAGTTCCTCTTTTGGGGCAAATCAAAGATGCGCAAGTAGTACTTGCTTCTTTTCAGACATAAAAGACTGAAAATGACTATCCTTGTAGCAGATATCCCAGTCTCTTATGGCATGTTGTTGAGTAGAAATTTCTGTAAAGAGTTGGGCGGAGAAGTCAAGATGGATTGGTCTTGTGCACACATACCAATCAAAGGAGTTAATCAAAAGTTAGAACCTGAGAAGAAATCCAAGTACACAATATCAAAGTTTGAAGATCCTAGATCTCAGATCTTGTTTCAAGAATCTGATCACGGAGTCTATTATCTAGAAATGGATAAAGAAGAAATTCAACCTGTGATTCAAGAACCGCATCAACTTGACAACAAGGTTTGGTCTCTGGAGTTTGATGGCAGCTGCTGTTCATTTGGATCCGGTGCAGGCGTTGTTCTTATCTCTCCTGAGGAAAGGTGCATGCACATTCCTTCAAATTGATGTTCGAAAATACTAACAACACAGCAGAGTATGAAACATTGTTGTTAGGCATGGAGCAGGCAAGAACAATGGGAATCAAGCTCTTACATGCAAAGGGAGATGCTGAGCTGATCGTCAAGTAGATAAAAGGTCTCTATTAAGTAAAAAAGGACAAACTTCGGCATTATAGAGATCGAGTCTACTATGCTATAGTGGATTTTAGAGCTTTCTCGATATCTTACATTCCGAGAGAACAAAATTCCAGAGCTGATTCACTTGCAGTGACTGCAGCTTTGTTAAATCCAGATTAGCCTCCCACATTTTTTAGACAGGGGATTACAAAGTTGAGATGGTCTTCCGCCCAAAAGTTCCTGACAACGTCCAGCAATGGCAAGTATTTAATGATGACAAGTAGATTGCTGCATTTCTCCAACAAAAGGACAACTTTGAAGAGATCTACTATGAGGGAAGCAATTCACCTCCGAGGAAAACTACTGTGGGAGAAATGGATGCAGACATCTTGGGAAGTTAGGAGATTATCTAGCTAAAGGGAAATAAAATTCCAAAGGCTTGGTATCTCTTGAGGAAATGTTCGACAAGCATGATCAGATGCTTAAGAAGAATGAAGAAAGTGGGGAAGGTTCTTCCTCCGATACACAGTTACTAAATTTGGGAGCCGACAATGATCCCAAATTAGTAAATCTAGGTAAGTGTTGTTCAGAGGCAGAAAGAGAAGCTTTTACAGAGCTTCTTAAGAAATATATGGATGTTTTTGCTTGGTCTTACCAGATCTGAAAACATATCAGCCTGCAGAAGTTCAACACTACATCCCATTAAAACCAGAACAAAAGCCTTTCAAGTAGAAGCTGCGGCGGCATAACCCTACCATTTCGGAACTATCTTTGCAGAGATCCAGAAGTTGTTAGATGCAAAGATTATTTATCCCATACATCATTCCGAATGGTTAGCCAACATAGTTCCTGTGAGAAAGAAGAGTGGCGAGATTAGGTTGTGCGTGGATTTTCGCAACCTCAATCAAGCTTCATTAAAAGATAACTACCCCATCCCCATCATGGATCACACTCTATAGGTGGTCACTGGATCTGAGATGCTTTCCATGCTTGATGGTTTCTCAGGCTACAATCAAGTCAAGGTGGCTGAAGAAGATCAATACAAAACGGCGTTCATTACACCTTGGGGAACCTTTGCTTACCAGAAAATGCCATTTGGTTTGATCAATGTTGGAGCTACATTTCAAAGAGCTATGGATTTAGCTTTTGCTCATCTCAAGGATATAAGCATAGTGGTGTACCTTGATGATCTGACAGTCTTTTCCAAGAACAGATGCACGCACATTTCGAATCTGGAAGAGGTTTTCATACAATGCCGCAAACATGGTATTTCTTTGAACCCTAAGAAATCTATCTTTGTTGTAACAGAAGGAAAGCTACTAGGGCACATTGTCTCCAAGGAAGGAACCAAGATAGATCCAAACGTGTCAAATCTATTCAGACATTACCATTGCCAACATCCAAAAAAGGAGTTCACTCTTTCTTTGGAAAAGTTAATTTTCTTAGGAGATTCATTCCTGACTTTGCTGAGCTAACCGTCATATCTCAAATATGATGAAGAAGACACAAGATTTCAAATGGAGCAGCGAAGGGAAGGAAGCTTTTGAGAAGATTAAGGAGGCCCTGTCAAAAGCTCCAGTCTTGGTTTCACTTGACTTAAGTAAAGAATTCATTCTTCTTTGTTATTCCTCGAACACACCATGTTAGCAAATCCCGATGCGAGAAAAATCAAGAGAAGACGTAGAAGCTCCGATTTCTTTCATGAGCATGCCTCTCAAAGCTTATGAGTTGAAATATACTCCAATGGAAAAACATGCATATGTAGTGGTGAAGGCGTGTAAAGCATTCAGGTATTATATTCTTTCCTCACATACTGTGGTCTTGGTTCCAGATACTGCAGTGAAATCTATCCTCACTCAAAAAGAGCTAGGATTGTTAAGAGGCACATGGGTGACGAAAGTTCAAGAATATGACTTGGATATCAAACCTACAAAGCTGGTTCGAGGAAGAGGTCTGTGTGAATTAATGACGGAGATGAAAGCAACAACGCCAGAGGAAGATCAAGAAGAGATAGATGAAGATTTGCCTATGGTACTTTTTATAGATCTGGTGGAGGAGTGGTACAGTAACATTGCCTATTTTCTGACGTATGGAGAATGCGGATCAACTTTCTCGGAAAGAGAAGCGAACAATTAAACTAAAGTCCAAAGATTTTGTTCTTTGGGATAATGGTTTATACAAAAGAGGAATTGATGGCATATTTCTCAGATGCGTGGATAAAGCTCAACAGGATCAGCTATTACAACAGTTTCATGACATGGCTTGCGGTGGTCATTTCTCAGCCCGAGTCACTACACACAAGATCCTCAAAGCAAGGTATTACTGGCCCACACTTTTTCAAGATACTGCAGAGTGGGTAGCTAAGTGCCAAGCGTGCCAACACTTTGTTGGGCGTGTAAAATTGCCTGCATTACCTTTAAAACCCATTGTAATTGAAGAACCTTTCCAGCAGTGGGGAATGAATTTTATTGGTATGCTAACCCGACTTCCGGTGCAGGGCATCACTACATTCGATAAGCTACGATTATTTCAGTAAGTGGGTAGAAGCCATTCTTGTGAAGAACGCCACTTCCGCCGAGGTGTGCAGTTTTATAAAAGAAAATATTGTTGTCAGGTTTGGCGTGCCCAATAAGATAGTAGCAGACAACACTCCAAATCTTTCTTCTGAGGAGCTGGTTGATTTCTGCTACACTCATGGGATCCAGCTGGTACATTCCTCCAACTACTATCCACAAGGGAATGGCCAAGCTGAATCAAGTAACAAAAACTTGGTGACTATCGTGCGAAAGCTAGTAACGGAGAATCAAAGGACTTGGCATAAGAAGTTGTTTGATGCATTATGGGCCGATAGAATTACACCGAAAAGGGCTATAGGTATGTCCCCATTTCAGCTATTATATGGTAGAGACACGGAGCTGCCTCTTACCTTGGAACTGCCTGCCCTACAACTTTCTAGAGCCCTGGAGGATTCTACATTCACTGATGCTATTGATAAAAGGATAATGTACTTGACTGAATTGCGGGAGGTACAAACTCAAGTTGTAGATAGATTGACAGAGCATCAAAAGAAGGTGAAAGTCATCTTCGAAAAAAAAGCTAGGGAAAGAAAGTTTGAAGTCAATGACTGGGTCCTTTTATGGGACAAAAGAAGAGAAGTAAAAAGGCATGCATGGAAAATTCGATTCACTATGGAAAGGGCCTTTTGTGATTAAGAAGACCACTGGAGCAAATAACTTCATTCATGCTCATCAGGATGGAGTTGAATTGCTGTTGCCTTTCAATGGGCAACACTTGAAGCTGTTCCGGACATGAAAAGTAGGGTAAAACTTGTATGTACATAAATAAAACTTTGTTTTTTCCTTGTTTTGTTTTTGTGTTGTGTTGTTTTTGTTTGCCTGACCCGGTGCCCAAAAGACAAGATACGAAACCAGAGATGCTGGGATTTCATCTTGTCCCTTGTCATTCGGACAGAGAAAAAGATGTCCACAGACAGAGCCTACTGGTGTCCACAAATTTCATCCTGAAATTTGAGACTACCCTATCCGAAAAATTTTATACTCTTAAAATAATGGGTCGTTTTGTGTTTTTATAACGAGAAAGTTTTTGTATTGCACAAGATATTCCCAAAGAGTCATATTAACCATTTTTGCCAAATACCCATATGCCCAAAATTGTTATATGTTGGCTAGATTTTCTGTATAGCACAAAACCTAGGCAGTCATGAGATAAATCTCCCTCATTTAACCAGTGAGGCTCCCGTGTCAGATTTGTCAATAAAAATGTGTTATTATCTATCAGGGGTTTTACTTTAACCACTTAGTTCATGAACCATAACTAAGAAGTCCTAAACTGCGCAGCAAGTAGCCATTCAAGAAAGGAAGTATTTTATAGAAGAAGAAAGTAAAGGAAATACATAGAAGAAATGCGGAAGATGTGCATCCCAATTAGTAGATAGCAGAGCTAATTGCATGCACATAGAAGAAACTTAATGGATATGAACACACAAAATTATAAAACAAAGGCAGCTCTAGTAGCTTTATCAATTCTCTTTTGTACCATCGAAGAGACCCTTCTAAGGAATTACGCACCTTAGTTGAGACGATCCGCACGTATGAAGTGACATTCCGTCCACTCTCTCCTCTCGTGAAAGAAATGACACTGTCTGGTAAGTCGATGTCCTACTCTTAAGTGCTCGCATTCTCTTCAACAAAACTCGCAGATTTTGAAACAGAAGATACTGCAAACTCTAGGCTGCTTCCCCTTTTCGACTAATCCATCCGGTTCAATCTGCATTCCTTGCAATCAATACATCTCCCGACAACTTGTTGATCTTGGCCAAAATACTAAGGTTACTCTCTACAATCGTATTCATGCCTTCTATGTTTGCCATCGGTTGCTTCACTGATTTGGTGCATCATCCATAACCTTTAGGGGTGACACTCTCCAAGTTGTACAAGAAGCTTGACGAATAATCAAATCCTTCCATTCATCAATAGCTTTTACTTGATTGCTTGCGTCCTCCATTTCCGCATAAGATGATCACTCACCCGCTTCTGAAATGGGTGAATGAATGGAAGGTTTAGAACCTTGGCTATGATCTCACATAATTGAGATACTTATTCGTAGCTCTTCTTTCTCCGCATTTTCACCGCTGTCAAGCCTAAGGAATAAAGCATTCATCAATGTCTCGCGTGTCTTGCTTCAATCCTTTAGTGGTGGCTTGAATGATGGGTACTTTGGTTATCATCACATCCTTTACCGTGTCATCTCCTCTATCTTTCCTTCGCCGGAATTGATATCTCAAGCAAACTTCTCTCCCGAATCTCGATGATCAACCTAGAAGTTGCTTTGGCAACTTTAGGGCTTTTGTCTCTTCCGCCCAGATTCTGGAGTAGCTGGAAGTCGTGCTCCTCTAAGTTCATCTCCATTCTCGCTTCTGGAACCAACTGCAAAGCCAATCATTCCGAGAAGTTACTTCTCAGGAGAATGAGAAGTCGCTGAGTGTACTACCATCTTCCGCTCTGCATCCTCTCCGTCAGAAAGTGCCACAGTGTTATGGCTGCCCTATTCTGAATCATCCAAGGACAAAGCCCTTTCGAATTCCGCCATCTGCAGCTTCAACGTATCCTCTGGAACAGCGCGTGAGAACAAGTGGTGAGGGGAGAAGATGAATGTCTCTCGGATTCGGTAGAGGCATGGAAACATCTGCTCTGCGGTGCAATAGTTGGTGAAGTCACCGAGTCTTGGAGAAACCCGAGCTAAAGCCATGTTCGTAGAAGTGATCCTTTCCTTGGATTGAGATCTTCTATGCACTTTCAACTTTTCGACTTTCCTGCTGTTTGCTCCTCCGTGCTTCCGCTTGAGGGAATCTCCTGCGCCGAAGTTGCCCGTGACTTGATTCATCAAGGCAATATCCCTTCGTCAGCAACCAGTTTGAAGTATTCACCAACACAGCTCCCGACCTTTCTTCAATTGTGTTGCAGCCTCCTATGTTATTCTGCAGTATGGCTTTATCTCCTCCCATTTGATGGTAAGTGTCAAGTACCACATTCCCATCATCTTTAAGATCCGCAGGTATCCGCGCTAGTCCAAAGTCAAACACTTGCTTTGTTGATAGCCTGCTGAAATCTCTTTCTAACCTCGTACTCACTTTTGCACTTCATCCAAAAATCTTCTAATGAAGGCACATGTGCGTACTCCTGGGAGATTGTCTTCTTGGCTACTCCAAATGGATCGAAGTTCAGCCGTGCAGGGAAGAACTCTTGCTCATACTCGGATAACATTTGCGCTCCATCCCCGAGCTCTATGAATGCTAATGCAGCTGTAATATCCCACAGTGATTGGGAAGAAGCCCGTAGACTTGTGCCGCTTTGACTGAAGGTCGTGTAACTCCACAAGTTGCTGCTTTCGGCGCCATGGCAATCAATCTATCATTCGGATATCTGGGCATCTTTATTGGTTCTCCACAAAAGCCCGTAACCCTGAGGTATGTGAAATCTGCAAATTGAATGAATAGACCGCCAATCTTGGACAGAGCTTCCCACACTTCCTTGCTTACCCTATTGGCCTTCAAGTCTTTGTCTAGCCAATAGATGAAATCATAGAAGAATTCATCGTTGATCACTTTGAAATCTTTCTCGCATGCAGGTATAGTAAGTAAGTTGTGGGTAACACTCGAAAATGGGGTCCTTAGAAAGAACACATCTATCCAAACTTGGAAAAAGACACCTTGTGAAGCTCGCAACATACACCAAGTATGAAGTCATCTTGAAGTTGAAAGTACGCTTCACGCCCGGAGTTGCTCACCAATGTTGTCGCTAATAATCTTTGACCAATTGATTATGGAATCAACCTTGTTGACTTCAATGGTTCGAGATGAAAGCATACATCCATATTCGGAAAGTGTAAGCATTCACTTCGCCATTAATCCTCGCATAGCAATTTGACAACATCATCCACCTCCTCCACCAAATTGGACCGCGGACGAGTTCTCGGGAACTTTGAAGGAGATCTAGGCTTCTTCATGTATCGGCTATTCATTATGCTCACACAATCAGCTCTATGCTTCTCCCACCCTTTAGCATCCTGAAGACTAATGGAAGTCACCACCTTTTGCACTGGAATCTTCAAACAATAATTGATGAACTCTTTGTCCAAACGAATTATTGTCTTTCCCGTAGCATCACGCACTGATTTGGATGAAGGATGGTAAGATCTAGCGCACTCCATCACAAACTCTGGCAATTGGGCCGTTCATGGAAAAGCTGCAGCTCGGATGATTCCACTGCTTTTAACCGCACGCATGAGTGAAGTCTTTCCGCTCTGGATCTATCAATCAAATCGGCAAGAGGTTCCGGCCTAGATCTGTTTCTCCTATGTCTGCAAGTTTGGAAGCGATGCATGACTCCATTGTGCCTTCTTTTTCATTTCTCTTTGCCATGGCTTTGTCTATCTTTTTCTGAATAATTCTTTTTCTTCTTACTTGGCTAGATTTCTTCAAAACTGGTGTAGATTTGGACAATTCTTTAGATTCGGAGGATATATGCAATGTATTGGACATTGATAAAAGCTCTTTTCCTTTTGTAAAGCACCTGTAATGAATTCCTGCAATTTATTCAAAGAAAAATGACCACCGGAGCATGAATAGTGAATTTTAATTGTAAAAATCTGCACTTTTCAAGCCCGCTGCCCCAAAAATTGGTGTTTAATTTGCACATAAAGAGAGCATGAATCCTTTCAACAACACCTAAGCACCTGTAACACCTATGTAAACAATTATGCAGACAAAGATCCACCTCCTTCAAAGCATGCGCCAAATCTGGAAGCTTTTAGCCTTGTTACCACCTTGCTTGAGCAAAATCCTTCTTCAAATGGGGGTGCACTTTTATTCTTGTCTGCAATTCTTTCCCTGTGAATTAAATAATTCACCCATATGGCTACCCATGCTTATATAACCGTCACAATTCTATAATTAATAATTGTCCTAACAATTAATTAATTAAAAATCAAGCTCTTCTATTTTAAAAATAGCATGTTTAAGGACAGCCATCCAATAAATTAAATTAATCCAATTTAATCCTTCACACATCACTTCACTTAAGCTTCACAGTGTGCCTTGACCATAGCCACCGAAAATAGAAAATTAATTAATGATTTAATGCCTTTAAAATCATTAAATATCTCCTAAATGGGGCACACTTTTTGAAAGGAAGTGGGTAGCCACTAAATAAATTAAATTTAATGCATTTAATCCATTTCTTTTGTTATTCCCTTTGACTGTTGACTTCTTCCAAGCTTGGGCGCACTTTTTAGAATAGATTAATTAAAATAATCACTTCAAGGCTGCCATCATCTCACCAAAGGGGGCGATTTTTTTGCACATATAATTCTATTTTTAGGAATTTTTCACAATGGGATTTTTACCTCGCAAGGCGGCAGCACCAAAATCCCATCATCCACTTAAGTGATTTGACTTTGACAATGGGAGTATTTACCCCTGCAAGGAAGGCGCTAAAATGCCATGATTTCACTTAAGTCACTTTCCTTTTATTTTATCATGGGAATTTTTACCTTGCAAGGTAGGTAATAAATTCTCCCCCTGCATGCCTCTAAGTTTCCCACTGCAGCTTAAGTGAATTTTATAACACGGGAAAAAGTACTCTGCTAGGCAGGTATAAAATTCCCACCTTGCCTGCCGCTTGTATTTTTCCCATTGTAGTTTAAATCCTTTGTTTTCCAAAAATGCGCCCAACCCCGCAGGGGTTTTCTGTGCATGACTTCGCTTTTTCCCAGTGATCCAGACCTCTGATGGCGACTTCCTCCGAGCATAACGTGCATATGTGTTTTCTAGCCGCTTGGGCCAAAATCGGGCTTACCCAAGAAAGGAATTGTTCTAGAGAAATTTAACAGAAAATGAAACGGACAACGCAAAAACACGAAAAAATCGCCAAAAGTTACAAACAAAGCCCAAAATTTTTTACAAGTTAAAACCCTTCGTACATAAAAGTAATGACATATTCGATCATAACAAAGATTAAAAAACGGAGCGCAAATAGCCTCATACGGGCTCAAAATAATTAAATACAAATATCCATGAGATAAAATCCCGACGACAGAATATAACAATTTTGGGCATCTGGGTATTTGGCGAAAAAGGCTAATATGGCTCTTTGGGAATATCTTGACGCAATACAAGAACTTTCAGGCAATAAAAACACAAAATGACCCATTATTTTAAAAGTACGAAATTTTTTCGGATAGGGTAGTCATGCATTTCAGGATGAAATCTGGGTGACACCAGTCGGCTCCGTTTGTGGACATCTTTTTCTCTGTTAGAATGACAAGGGAAAAGATGAGATCCCAACATCTCTAGTTTCGTATCTTGTCCTTTGGGCATGGGGTCAGGCAAACAAACACAACACAAAAACAAAAACAAAACAAGGAAAAACAAACAAAGTTTTATTTATGTACATACAAAGTTTTACCCTGCTTCTCATGTCCGAACAACTTCAAATGTTGCCATTGATCAAAGGCAACAGCAATTCAACTCCATCCCGATGAGCAAGAATGAAGCTATCTCGCTCTGGCGATCCTCTTGATCACAAAAGGCCCTTTCCATAGTGAATCGAACTTTCCATGCATGCTTTTGCTTCTCTTCTTGTTGTCCCATAAAAGGACCCAGTCATTGACTTCAAACTTTCTTTCCTCGGGTTTTTGTCGAAGATGATTTTCACCTTCCTTTGATGCTCACAACCTATCTCGCAAGTTGAGTTTGTACTTCTCTCAATTCAGTCAGTACATTAATCTCTTATCAATAAGATCCGTGAAAGTGGAATCCTCCGTGGCCTTAGGCAAAGGCAGTTTCAATGTAAGAGGCAACTCTGTGTCTCTACCATATAACAGCTGAAAAGGGGACATGCCTATCGCCCTCTTTGGTGTGATTCTATCGGCCCATAATGCATCAAACAAATTTTTATGCCAAGTCCTCTGATTTTCCGTTACTAGCTTATGCACGATAGTTACCAAGTGTTTATTACTAGATTCAGCTTGACCATTCCCTTGTGGATAGTAGTTTGAGGAATGAACTAGTTGGATCCCATAAGTGTAGCAGAATTCCACCAGCTCCTCAGAAGAAAGATTCGGAGCGTTGTCTTCTACAATTTTGCTGGGCACGCCAAACCTGACAATAATGTTTTCTTTTATAAAACTGCACACCCTGGCGGAAGTAGCATTCTTCACAGGAATAACTTCTACCCACTTACTGAAATAGTCAGTAGTTGTTAGAATGTAATGGTGACCGGCACTGAAGCCGGGTTAAGCATTCCAATAAAATCCATTCCCATCGTTGGAAAGGTTCTTCAATCACAATGGGTTTTAGAGGTAATGCGGGCAATTTCACACGCCCAACGAAATGTTGGCATGCTTGACACTTACCTACCCAATCTGCAAAGATTCTTGAAAAAGGGTCACAAGTAATACATTGCTCCGAGGATCTTGTGTGTAGTGACTCGGGATGAGAAATGACCACCGCAAGCCATGTCATGAAACCTGTTGTAGTAGCTGATCTGTTGAGCTTTATCCACGCATCTCGAGAAATACGCCATCAATTCCCCTTTTGACAAAACCATTATCCCAAAGAACAAAATCTTTGGATTTAAGTTTGATTGTTCGTTTCTTTTTTCGGAAAGTTGATCTGGGCATTCTCCATACGCCGAAAGTAAGCAATGTTACCGTACCACTCTTCTACCGAGATCTATAAAAAGTACCATGAGCAAATCTTCATCCTGCTCCATCTTGATCGCTTCAGTGCAATCGATGTTTTCATCTTTGTCATTAGTTCACATGCACCTCTTCCTCGAACCGGCTTTGTTGGTTTAATATCTAGGTCATATTCTTGAACCTTTGTCACCCACGTGCCTCTCAACAATCCTAACTCTTGCTTTGAGTAAGGATAGATTTAACCGCAAAGATTCTGGAACCAAAACCACAGTGTGTGAATAAAGAATATAATACCGAAAGCTTTGCACGCCTTCACCACCGCATATGCGTGCTTTTCTATGTGAGTATATTTCAACTCATAGGCTTTAAGGGGCGTGCTCATGAAAGCAATAGAGCTTCGCATCCTCTTGATTTTTCTCGCATCAAGATTGGCTTTGACATGGTGTTCAGAGGAATAATAGTAAAGAATAAATTCTTTATCAAGTCGGGTGAAACTAAGATTGGAGCTTTGTGGGGCCTCTTTAATTTTCTCAAAGCTTCCTTCCCTTCGCCGCTCCATTTAAAATCTTGTGTCTTCTTCATCATATTCGAAATATGACGGGTTAGCTCCAAAGAAAGGGAATGAATCTCCGAGAAAATTAACTTTTCCAAAGAAAGAGTGAACTCCTTTTATGGATGCGGCAAAGGCAATGTCCGAATGGATTTGACATGCTCTGGATCTTATCTTCGTTCCTTCTTTGGAAACTATGTGCCCTAGTAGTTTCCCTTATGTTACAGCAAAGATGGATTTCTTAGGATTCAAAGAAATACCATGTTTCGGTATCAGTATGAAAACCTCTTCCAAGTTTGAAATGTGTGCACTTCTATCTTTGGAAAAGACTCGCCGATCATCCAGTACACAACTATGCTTATATCTTTGACATGAGCAAAGGCTAGATCCATAGCTCTTTGAAATGTAGCACCAACATTAATCAAAGCCGAACGACATTTTTTGGTACACGAAGGTTCCCAAAGGTGTGATGAACGTCGTTTTGTATTGATCTTCCTCGCCACCTTTACTTGATTCAGTAGCACGAAAAGCCATCAAGCATGGAGAGCATCTCAGATCCAAAGTGACCACCGCAGAGTATGATCCATGATGGGAATGGGGTAGTTGTCTTTTAGTGAAGCTTGATTAAGGTTGCGGAAATCCACACACAAACTCTAATCTCGCCGCTCTTCTTTCTTTACAGTGGACTATGTTGGCCAACCATTCGGAATGATGTATGGGATAGATAATCTTTGCGTCTAACAACTTCCGGGTTTCTACAAAGATGGTTCCCGAAATGGTAGGGTTGTGCCGCTGTAGCTTCACAAAGGCTTCGCTCGGTTTAAGTGGGATGTAGTGTTGAACTTCCGCAGGCTGATATGTTTTTAGATCCTGGTAAGACCAGGCAAAAACATCCATATATTTCTTAAGAAGCTTAGTGAAAGCTTCTTTTTCGGCCTCTGAAAAACACTTACCCAGATTTACTAATTTGGGATCATTGTAAGCTCCCAAATTTAGTAATTGTGTGTCGGAGGAAGAACCATCCCCACTTTCTTCATTTTTCTCAAGCATCTGATCATGCTTATCAAACATTTCCTCAAGAGATACCAAGCCTTTGGGAATTTTATTTCCCTTTAGCTGAATAATCTCCTGACTTCCCGAGACGTCCGCATCTATTTCTCCCACAGTAGTTTGCCTAGGAGGTGAATTGCTTCCCTCATAGTAGATCTCTTCAAAGTTGTCCTTTTGTTGGAGAAATGCAGCAATCTGCTTGTCATCGTTGAAAACCTCGCGATTCTTTGGGACGTTGTCGGGAACCTTTGGGCGAAGGACCATCTCCACCTTATAGTCTCCCCTGTCTAAAGAATGCAGGAGGCTGGTTTGGATTCAACAAGGCTGCGAGCCACTGCAAGCGAATCAGCTCTTGAATTTGTTCTCCGTAATGTAAGATACCGAGAAAGTTCAAGGATCAAGGATAGCAGAGTAGACCCGATCTCTATAGTGCCGCAGTTTGTCTTTTTTTTGACTTGGTAGAGACCTCTTATCTCGCTTAACGATCAGCTTAGCATCTCCTTTTACGTGTAATAATTTGATTCCCATTGTTCTTCGCTCGCTCCATGCCTAACAACGCTTCATACTCAGCCATTGTATTGTTAGTATTTTCGAACATCAATTTGAAGGAGTGTGCATGCACCTTCCCTTTAGGAGAGATAAGAACAACGCTTGCGCCGGATCCAAATGAACAAAGAATCGCCATCAAATTCCGAGTCCAAATCTTGTTGTTAAGTTGATGCGGTTCTTGAATCACCGGTTGAACATCTTTTTATCCATTTCTAGATAATAGACTCCGTGATCCGATTCTCGAAACAAGATCTCGAGATCTAGGATCCTCGAGACTTTGAGCATCGTGTATTTAGATTTCTTCTCGTGTTCCAAACTTCTCGATTTACTCCTTTGATTGGTATGTGCGCACAAGACCAATCCATCTTAACTTCTCCACCCACTCTTTGCAGAAATTTCTACTCAATAGCATGCCATAAGAGATTGGGATATCTACTACCAGGATAGTCATTTTCAGTCTTTTGTCTGGAAAACAAGCAAGCACCGCCCGTGCATCTTTGATTTGCCCCACAAGAGGAACTTGCCTTTCCATGGAATAACATGTTCCGATGGTTTTTGTCAATGTGAGACCTAAGACATCGGCAACTTTGGCAAGCATGACATTATTAGAAGCTCCAGAGTCCAAAATGCAATTGCTCGGCTTTGTGTTCGTTGATAAGCAAAGTGACACATAAAATGGCTCAATCCTTTCGATGTAGCAGGAGAAGAAGTGGAAAGAGAAGAACTTGCAGCCGCATTATTTGAAGGGGGAGTATTCTTTGGGCTTGACAAGATACCCCGTAAAGTATTATTTGTTGGGTTGGGACCATTACTTTGCACATATTTGACCAATCTATTCAGCTGATCAAGAAATGCTCTCAAATACTCAGCTTCTGACATTTGGACCTTGTTCCTCTTGATGTGATCAATTATGTCGAAAGCTTGACTTGCTTCAGCAGGATGTGTGTTGGCTCTTTCTTTGCGAATTGAAAGAATTTGAATATTTATACTTAAGCGCTAATGAAGTAGGAAGAGTGCTACCTCTTTTCAAGATAGTAACATTCGGGCCAGGATCTCTCTCTCTCTCGGCCGCTTGTGGATGCTTCGGCATTTAAAAGTGCGTCCGAGACCTGTAAACACCGCAAAAGTGTGACCATGAATCTTCAAAATATTCATAATAGCCATAGCCATCGCCGTAGTCGTAGTCCTGTAACCAATATTGGTGTTGCAGCCAATGGGATCTATAAAGTCTTCATCATCGAATGATTCATCAATGCCGAGATCCTCTTCATTAATTTCCAAGTTATTCCTTGGAGCAACTTCTATTGCCAATCGTTGTGGTGCAGCAGCAAGTCTGTTACGGTTTTGATTTTGATTTTGACCATTAAAGGTCCGGGTAGGAGCTATTCTTGAGGGGGTTGCATTCCCTGCTTGAGAGATCCGCTTCTTGATCTGCAGCATGTCATTAGCCAATTTCTGCAACAAAGGGTCTGAAGTACTAGAAGAAGTGCCATCACCCTTGTGAGATGGCTATTTGAGTTTCCCAGCCATGATCAAGTCATCCTCAACTTCCACGGTAGCATTTTGTGCTTCAAGTAGATTTACAGGTCTTGCCCTTCTCAGTTGATATCCAACTTCAGGCAATAAAGCGTTTATAAAAAGCGTCTTTTGATTTTCGTCGCTCAATGTAGTGTATGGGGATTTTGTATAAAATCCTTTGGAACTTTGCAATAAAGTCCCTCATGTTCTCGCTTGCTCTTTCTTCAACTCCATCGGTTGGGTGATCAACGTGCAAGATCCTCTCGCGGGCTTCAATCTTTTTTCAGAAATTGCTCACGCATACGCCTCGCCCGATTGGTTATGGTGCCAGGAGCTAGCCGATAGAACCATTATCCAGCCAAGTCGTGTAGAGTCTCAATGAAGAGTCTAACCGAGACATCTTCATGCTCCACTGCAAGCACACCACAAGATATGAAGAAGGCCGCCAAATGATCATCTGGGTTTTGCTTTCCATCTCCAAAGAATTTTGGAAAATTCTTTCTGGATCCCTTTGGTAGCTCGTGCATAGGTGGAGCCAAGTTCAGAGGTCCAAAAGCTACTCCCCATGGAACAGGTACTAGCTGATGCCCCATGTTGACTTGAGCACGTCTCCTCCTTGTGTAGACTTGATAGACTTGGTGAAAATTTCCGCCGCCCTGATTATGCTAAAGATGATCCAGATCTGGATGGATGTGCACTCTCCTTCTTGGTGAGAGACTAGATCTGCGGCTTCTAACTTGAGGAGGATGATTGAAATTGAATTGCTCCTACAGTCGGAAGAAATGATCAATCCTTCCTTGCGCCTTCATGGATCGGGTGAATGGACGTTCAGCCAGGTTGAGATTTGTATGGAAAACACTCTGATCTTCAATAGATAAACCATGATCTGCAAAGATAGTTGTTCCCCAACGGAGTCGCCAAAAATTGTTGGCTAGATTTTCTGCATAGCACAAAACCTAGGCAGTCATGAGATAAATCTCTCTCATTTAACCGGTGAGGCTCCCGTGTCAGATTTGTCAATAAAAATGTGTTATTATCTATCAGGGGTTTTACTTTAACCACTTAGTTCATGAACCATAACTAAGAAGTCTCAAGCAAAGAAGTGCCTATTCAAGAAAGGAAGTATTTTATAGAATAAGAAAGTAAAGGAAATACAAAGAAGAAATGGGGAAGATGTGCATCCCAATTAGTAGATAAGCAGAGCTAGTTCGTATGCACATAGAAGAAACTTAATGGATATGAACACACAAAATTATAAAACAAAGGCAGCTCTAGATCCGGATCTAAAATAACACAAAGTTTATTAAGAGATCTAAGATTAAAAACAAGAAACAAAGTACACCGTGACACAAAGTTCTCCGGAAACTTGCTCTTTTGTATTCCTTTGCTCCCATTATGAAAGTCAAATGACTTAAGTGAATCATGGGATTTTCTGTGGCTGCTTTGCAGGTAAATAATCCCATTGTCATGTGTTTCTTAAAAATAGAATTCTTTATGCCAAAAAGTGCGACCCCTTTGGGGAAGGAAAGACAACCTCTAAATTAATTAATTTAATTAATTATTCACCCAATTTTGGCACTAAGGCTTGTGAAAAAGTCAACGAGAAGGTAAAGGACAAAAGGTGGTTGAAAATAGATTGTTCTAAAATTAAATAAATAATATTTATTTAATGCAGCCCCTTTATGTCAAAAAGTGCACCCCTTTTGGGAGAGAAATAATACTTTTTAAAGTATTAAATGATTAAATTAATTCCTATTTTCAGTGGCTAAGGTCAAAGCATACTTTGTGAGGCTTGAGCTAACTGAAGTGTAAGTCTAAAATTAAATAAATTTAATTTATTTAATGGCAGCCATAAACATGCACAAAATAGGCGCCCCATTTGAAGAGTGAAGCTTATTAATTAATTAATTAATTTAGTAATAGCAAAGGCATTCATTAATTATAGAATCATAAGGATTATATAAGCAGGGGCTGCCATAAAGATGAATTAATTAATTCACAGGCAAAGAAGTGCAGCCCAGAGGAAAAGTGTGCCCCATTTGAAGAGGATTTTTGCTCAAAAGAAGGTGAAATCAATGTTAAAAGCTTCCAATTTTGGCGCATGTTTCAAGGAGGTTGATTTGTGTTTGGATATTTTTTTGCGTAAGTGATACAGGTGCTCAGGTGAAGTTGGTAAAATTCATGCTCGCTTTGCATGCAAATAAAACATCAATTTTGGGGCAGCAAGCTTGAATTATGCAGATTTTTATGATTAAAATCCATTGTTCATGTTCCGGTTGCCATCTTTGTTGAATTAATTGCAGGAATTCATTACAGGTGCTTTACAAAAGAAAATGAGCTTTAATCAATGTCCAATACATTGAATATATCCTCCGAATCTGAAGAATTATCCAGATCTGCACCAGTTTTGAAGAATTTCGGCCGAATAAGAAGAAAAAGAATTGTTCAGACAAAGATAGACAAAGCCATGGCAAAGAGGATGAAAAAGAAAGCACAATGAGTCATGCATCACTTCCAAATTGCAAACATAGGAGAGCAGATCTAGGTTCGGAACCTCTTTCCGAATTGATTGATAGATCCAAAGCAAGAAAGACTTCACTCATGCGTGCAGTTAAAAGCAGTGGAATTATTCGAGCGCAACCTTTCCCTACACTGCCCGGATTGCAGATTCGTTATGGAGTGTGCTAGGTCTTACCATACTTCATTCAGATCGCTTGCGATGATACTTGGGGAAAACAATAATTCGGTTGGACTTTGAGTTCATCAATTATTGTTTCAAGATTTCAGCTCGAAAGGTGGTGACTTCCATTAGCATTCGAATGATGTCGGCAGTGGGAGAATCATATAGTTCGATCGCGTGAACATAATGAACAACAAATACATGAAGAAGCCAGATATCCTTCTAAGATCCCAAGAACTCTTCCACGGTCCAACTCGGTACATGAGGTAGATGATATGCCAAATTGTTATGCAGATTAATGGCAAGGCAAACGCTCACACTTTCCGTACATGGATGTATCCTTTCATCAGGACCATCAAGTCAACAAGGTTTATTCCATAATCAATTGGTCGGAAATCATTAATGACAACATTGGTGAGCAACTCCGAACGTGAAGCGACTTTCACCTTCAAAATGACTTCCTATTTGGTATGCGAAGACTTCACAAGGCATCTTCTCCAAGTTGGATAGATGTGTTCTTTCTAAGGACCCCATTTTCGAGTGCTACCACACTTACTTATGTATGCGACTGCGTGGCAAGAAAGATTTCAAAGTGGTCAACGATGGATTCTTCTACAAATTCATTTCAGGCTGGACAAGGATTTAAAGGCCAATACAGGTGAGCAAGGAAGTATTGGAAGCCATGTCCAGATGGCGCCTATTCATTCGGTTTGCAGATTTCACATACCTCTGTGGTTATAGGCTTTTTGGAGAGCCGGTTAAAGATGCCAGATATCCGAATGATAGATTGGTCACCATGGAGCCGAAAGCACAACTTGTGGAGATACACGACCTTGATCGAAATGGCACAAGTCTACGGGCTTCTTCCCAATCACCGTGGGACATTATAATGCATTGAGCATTCATAAAGCCCTAGGATTGGAAGCGAAATGTTATCCGAGTATGAGCAAGATTCTTCTCAAAGACGGCTGAACTTCGAATCATTATGAGTAGCTAGAAGACGATCTCCCAGAGTACGGACATGTGCCTTCATTAGAGGATTTTGGATGAAGTGCAAAAGTGAGTACGAGGTTAGAAAGAAGGATTTCAGCAGGCTTATATGTAACGGCAAGTGTCGACTTTGGATTAACATGGATACTGCGGATCTTAGAGATGATGGAAATGTGTTACTGACACTTACCATCAAATGGGAGGAGATAGAGCCATACTTCAGGATAATGTAGGGGCTACCATACGATCAAGAAAGGTCTCGACGTTGTTCGTGAATACTTCAAATCGGTTTCATTGATGAAGGGATATCGCTTGATGAAGCATTGATGAATCAAATCACAGGCAACTTCGGATGCGGGAGATTCCCTCAAGAAGAAACACGGAGGAGAAAAAGAGAAGGTCCGAGAAGATGAAAGTGCATGAGTAAGATCTCAATTAAAGGAGAAGATCACTTCGCCACGACTATGACTTTAGTTCCGGCTTATCCAACATCAAGTACTTCACCGATTGCAGACCTCAAAGAGACACTTCCATGCCTCCACTGAATCCGGCAACATTCATCTTCTCTCCTCAGCCACTCCGTTCAAAGACTGTTCCAAAAGACGTTGAAGCTACAGATGGCGGAGTTCGAAAGAGCTTTGTCCTGGATGATTCAAGATGGTAGCCATAACATCAGAAAGCACTTTTCGATGGAGAGGAAACAGAGCGGGAGATAGTAGTACACTCAACAACTTCTCATTCTCCGAGAAGTAACTTCTCAGAATGGTTGGCTTCGCAATTGGTTCCAGAAGCTAGAGTGGAAATGAACTTGGAAAAACACGACTTGCAGCTACTACTCGAGTCTAGGTGGAAGAGAGAAAACTTAAATTTGCTAAGGTAACTTCAAGGTTGATCATCGAGGAGTCGGGGCGAAGTTTCTTTGAGATGTCACTTCGGCGGAAGGAAAGGAGGATGAGGATGAGCTCACGGCGCAGATGATGTAACAAGAACTGTGAGTACCCATCGGTCAAGCCACCACAAAAGGATTGAAGTTGGATACATGGACATTTATAGATGCTCTATTCCTTAGGCTTGACAGAGAAAAGGCGGAGAAAGACGAGCTTCAGAAGCAGGTATCTCAGTTGTGCGAGATCATAGCCAAGGTTGCTAAATCTTCCACTCAGCCCATTTCAGAGCAGGTGAGTGATCATCTTATGCAAGAGATGGAGGATGCAAACAATCAAGTGAAAGCTATTGACGAATGGAAGAATTTGATTATTCGTCAAGCTTCTGTACAACTTGGAGAGGTGCCAACCCGCCTAAAGGTTATGAATGATGTAGCAGATCAGCTGAAGCAACTAGTGACAAGCATAGTAGATATGAACACAATTGCTGAGAGTAACCTGAGTACTTTGGCTGAAATCAATAAGCTGCTTCGGGAGAAGTGTTGGTTGCAGAATAGATTGTACCAGACGGATCAGTTGAGAAGGGGAAGCAGCTGGAGTTTGCAGTATCTTTCCGTTTGGAGATCTGCAGAGTTTTGCTGAAGAGGATGCAGGCACTTGAGAGTAAGACATCGTCTTTACCAGACAGTATCATTGCTTTCACTGAGGAGGAAGTGGTCGGAAATGTTACTTCATACGTACGGATCATTCCTAAAGAAAGTGCCTAATCCCTGAAGGATCTCTTCGATGGTACAAGGAGAATTGATTGAGCTACTAAGCCTTTCACGATGAATTCCATTAGCAGACGGTGGTGGCAAAGTGCGGTTGGATATTGCGAGGTTTGGGCCGAGCTTGGAGGATGTGGAAGCATGTATCAAGGTGTTGAACGAAGGATTGCTGCGATTCAAGACAGTAAAAGAAGCTATGGATAAGACAGATGGGAAGATGCTCTTTGAATTACATGTTCGACAAGTATATTCGATAGAACAAAAAAAAGATATAAATGTTACAAATTGGCTTGACTTCTTCTATTCTTTCTTCTATTTTCCACGTTCCGGATGAAATTGTAAAACTTTGAAGTTATTGGTTTGAAACCATTACTTAAAGTTATGTGGAACAATTGTATTAGTTAAGTGATACATGTGTCACTTAAGGAAAAATTAGTGGAGGATGATTGCCAAATGTCATCTTTAGTTGTTTATGTTTCAGTTCAGTTGAGTTTCCCATTTGTACTTTTCCTTCTACATTCTATAGGTAGAGGAAGAACCTCCGGGTTAAGGATAAGAATTTGTAAGCAGCATTCTTGTGTTTCAGAGTTTGTGCTGAAACCCTTGAGAGCCACCTGAAGCAAAGGAATATACAGGAACAAATTTCTGGAGAACTTTGTGTCACGGTGTATTTTTTTCTAGCTTTCTATCTTAGATCTTTGAATAAACTGTGTTATTTTAGATCTACATCTAGAGCTACCTTTGCTTATAATTCTGTGTTGATATCTATTTGTTTCTTCTATGTGCATGCAATCAACTCTGTTATCTATTGATTGGGATGCACATCTTCCCCATTTCTTCTCTATGTTTATATAATTCCCTTCCCTTCTTTAAATATTTCCTTTCTTAAACAAAGTTGCTTACTTGCTACAGAACTGTACAACTATGGTTCATGAGCTGAATAGTTAAAGTAAAACCCCATATAGATACTAGCATATTTTAATTGACAAATCTGACATGGGAGCCTCACCGGTAAATGAGGGAGATTTATCTCATGACTGCCTAGGTTTTATGCTATGCAGAAAATCTAGCCAACAAGATGCTTGGGAATCTATAGAAACGATGTAAAACAATTCCTTCACCTCCAGTGGAGGACTTAAGAAAAAAGAGATTCGTGAGTTTTCACCACCATCTACAGGCAATTGTTTTTGTGCTAATCATAGACTTGAGCACTTGTAATGATTTTGAGGGGATAGATCTAAGCAATTCTAAAATTTTCTTGATACCCTTATACAAAATATAACACCAATATGATTTTTGTAATATCCCTTTCTAGGGCTGAAACACACAAACAAGGAAATCAGACAAACCCTTAAATGAATGCAATTTGATTTTTATAACAAAGTAGATCCAATATTCATGAAACCAAAGCAGCGAATTGAATTTTGTATGTTAGGGCATCAAACACTCATCAAACATGCTGAAATTATATATATGAATGCTTCTCCAATTTATATATAATTAATGGAACCATTACCAAGCCAAAACATGTGCCAAACCTGAATATTACCTAGTTGCAATTTATTTTAGGACAAGAGAAGTGCAGTGCAGAAAAATAAAAAAATGAGGTCTCAATCCCAACAATTACAAAATATGGTAGATACCAGACTTCTAAATTATGATAAATTTGAATATCAAAGAATAATTAAGTTTTGTGCCCTTATGATTGATCTTTCTACCCTAGTTCTTTACCTAGGAGAGGGACTCAAACAATGCCAAAAGCTCTCAGAGAAAAAACGACTCCTCGATGCCCTAGATGAAACGAACAAGATGGTCTACAATGAAATTCTTCAACACCACCAAATGCATGGTTTCCGTCCTAGATCTCCCACAAGGAAGGGTTTCGTCCTCCTTATATGGCACACTAATGGATTGTTGCCCTTTAGTGGAAGGGAATTAGAGCAATCAGCCCTAAGACCAATTATAAAGTGTATATGCAAAAATTGATGCTCCAAATGAGCCCATGTGTCTCCTCTTATACCCCTTTGGTGGCGAAGGTCTAAGGGGAAATTACCCCTAGAGCGACCTCTTAAGAGCTTGCTTTATCTTTTATTTCCATGTTGGAAACTCTCCAACTTTGATGACCTCTTAAGGAGCTTACTTTATCTCATAGTTACCTAAGACTGAACGATGTCTGGGGTTTTGGGACAACAATGTTTTTTGAAAATTTGGGGACTATGCATTGGGACACTTAATAAAAATATATATAATTTATTAATTTTACAAATATAATATGACTAATTCAATAAACTAAGATTAAAATTGAAAGTTTGAAGATTCAAACCATTAATGATTAATAGTAGATTTTTCATCTAATCAACTGGAAAAGATGTCATGGGGATTTAAGAGGTAAGAGTCTTTATTTGAGGTTTTTCATTTTACTTTTTTCTGTTTCCCATTTAAGTAGATCTATATGTTTTGAATATATATATATATATATCCATTTTTCTTTCTTTCACGGGCTGCTAGGATTTTTAATTCAAAAGGTAACCTTTGTTTTATAGGTGTTATGGTTTGCAGTTTGCATATGGCAATTCAAAGTGAAAACAAGAATGACAATTATTGAGAGTATTGCTTAGACATATGGAGAGCCCCAAAACATAAAGTGGTACTGGCAAGGCAGAATAAATGTGGTCTGCTTGTCTTTCCCTAATGAAGTTTGAATTTCTGTGCAAGTGACATGTCGAAAATGGTCACCTCAGAATATTATTCCAGTACAGTGACAATGCTTACTTGAGTAGAACAGTGAGATATATTGGGAATTTTCATCATTCACAAGGATGGTACTTACTACAGGCCTTCATCTTTCTCTGACCATTTTCCATTTAGTTCGTCATTGATAGATAATCAGTTACTCTGCTTTGAGGCAAACCAAAATAATAAACTGCAGTTTATGGCAATTATGAGAACTCTGCATGTTGTTTTTTATTAGAATGTATTAAAAGTTAAAAAAAAGTATTATAAAACTGAAATTCGACATGTTTTAATGTTGGAAAAGTGCAGATTTCGTTGGGGACGTCGTGAAGTCCCCAAGACGTCCCAGGGACGTCACGAAGTCCCCAAAGGCCCTTTGCACCCGGGATTTCGGGTGCATAAACAATTTGTGGGGATGTCCCCTTTTTTTCTGGAAATTAGGTATGTGGAAACATCTTGTCCCCGCCCCCAAGTCCGGGACGTTGACTTTTCAATTGAACGTCCGGGGACGTGAGGAAAATGGTCGGGACGTGTCCCCATCACACGCTTTATCTTCTAATTTCATGTTAGGAGCTATATAACCCATTCAACCTACCTCAAAGGCAAAACACAAAATAAAAACATAAATATGAATAAAGAAATTGATATAGCTCAAGTTCTTCCCTTGTTCAACTTCTTCTTGGCCACAGAAAGGAAGATGAGCAAGAAGTTTTCAATTTATATTATTTCGAAAAAGAGGACATTACATTTTTATGCAAACCCGTAAGATAGAAAATACAACAATATGAAATCTGCCTTTATTTATCAAACAATCACAATAAAAAATACCTAGAAGGCCCAAAGCATCTAGAAACCCTTTTAGTACAAGTAGATGATTAAAAGTAATTTTTCCAACCAAAGTTTAAATTTATTTTTATTTATTTTCACACCATCAAACAAGAAAAATACACGTAGAAGATTACAACAATTTTCTCACAAAAGATGCTCCAGATGACAAGAGGAGACCCAAAGGAGACGCTGCAAACTAACAACAAACCATTCCGTCCATTGTTGATGCCCTAAATGCTGATCTGAAATCCAAAGGGGTGTAGATAGCCCTAGAAATGGCTGCAAATCATGCCCTAGCTGTGATGATCTGAAATTACGCTCAAATGTGACCCTTGAGTGAAGCCACCAAGAAGATATTGAGGGTTTTCGTTCCTCAAATCTGATCACAATGAGGGTTTCGTCCTCAAGTGATGGATGCTAAGAGGGTTTCTGTCCTCAATAGCTGAAAGTAGAAGCACAAGTACTTGACTTCATAAAATCAAGATGATAGATGATAGATGTCCACAAATGAACCCCTCCATCTTCTTTTATATCCTTCCCTTTCTTTTAATTTCTAATTAAGTGTCGACCCACTTAAATTAGAAAAGTACTCTTATTTTAAAATTAAAACATAAGTGGCCGACATAAAGTTACTTTTTGGGCTCACTTAGTTTTAATCTTACCATGTTCCCTTTCCTTCATCCCATTAGCCTATGGGAAACAATAAAATAGCTAAGGGTCTTTATCGTTTGCTTTAATTTCAAAAAGGGGACATTACAGTCCTCCCTCTCGAAATTGCTTGCCCTCAAGCAATTGCAAGCTGGATGCTCAAGTATCACCGTGCCAATGTGGTGAGTCATGTTGTAGTGCCTATAGAGCTTGGATCTCGTACCTGTCAAATGGGATAACTCTTGCCAAAGAACATGGTGTGATATATCCCAAATGGATAATGAGTGCCATCCAACCTCAAGATGATCCCCAGAATTTGTAAATGCCTGAAAACATCCACAAAATCCCACAAAGTTGAAAGCTGCCATATGCTCACATCATTGGGCTGCTGCTGTCCCACTTGGCTTCTTTTATGCAAAGAAGGTTTTGAGATATCAAACCCTTGGGCTCCAATGGTTCCTTTCATGACTTGGTGAGCTGTTCCTCCCAATATTTGATAAAAATAGACTGTAGATGGGCTGGAAATGAGTTGCAACAGCCACCAATCACTTGTATTTTCATCCAACTAGGTACCTTGTGGCTGCCATGAAGATCTCCTTTAGCTGAACCCTTCTTCCAACTTCTTTCATCAAAGATTTTCCCTCATTTTGTGCAAGCTTACATCTGTCCTTAGCTGATAACAATAGTTCCAACACTGAAAATGTCATCACAATAGCAAAATTGATCTCCTTTTGCCCCATTCAAGGGTTTGAACCATGTAGGAGCTGAAAATGCTATTGGAAGTAAGTGCATCAATGAGGCAGAAGTATTGTAGAAGCTGGTAATGCTTATGACAACAATATCGAAATTGGGAATTTGATTCATGGTTGTCCCAATTGTGTTCCTTCCGCTTTTGGTTGGAGGATATCATCATCCCTTGTTCTCCTCATATGCATGCCAATCATTAGGCTCACTTCTTCCCTTTGCTTCTCATACATATGAGCATGTTGGACTAAACCACACTTATGTCTCTTCTTTTCTATCATCTCCATTTTTGGACCTACACATAGAACAAACATATTAATGAAATCAAGAGCTTCCACCAACATCCTGACAACTGTTCATCATGCCTCATAGACATGTCGTTCAACTCTCTTCCAATGCTTGCATCTTCTTCATAATTTCCTTTCATGTGATGGACTTCCAACGGTCCATTCTTGCTGTCCCACACATGGCTGTAGTTGTAGCATTGCATTTTCTCACTCACAAACAACATTGTAGTGGCTGGAAACTCTTTTATAACAGCGGCAAACAATCCCTTATTGATGGTAGGCAGAAAATCCTTCCACCTTGTGCTGAAAACACTTTTGTGATTGTCATAAAAAGTGTTAAGGGGCTGGTTCTGTTGCAAACAACAAAAAAAAAATAATAGGACAACTGTCATACTTTAGATTATTTACAAAATTCAGAAATGACAGTGATATAGGGGCTGGAATCAACCATATAGTGACTGAAAATTCATCAACAACAGCAGCAAACTGAAAATTACTCAAGTGTATGACTGAAATTACTTGTATGGCTGCATACAAACTGTTGAGCTGGCTGGAAATGAGGATGACAACAACTCTCCAACCTGGAATAGTGAAGCCTTTTGAAGAAACATATCCTCCTTGAGTTCCCCTTCACACCATGTGACTGAAATTTCCTCAAAAATAGCCTCAAACTGAAAATTACTCACTTCAATGACTGAAACTACTTGCATGGCAGCAAGTACATAAAGATCATATGGCTTACCCACTTTCCCTATCAAGCATCTCGCTGCCCCGACAATGGTGACTATCCTCATAGCCTTGCCCTTCTTGTATCTCCAAAGATCACCTGGATCCCAAAATTTCATGTACAAGCAATTTGGAATTTGTATGAAAGTATCTATGTGCCCCTTGCCCCTCAAAGGGTTCTTCACTCTAGTATCATTTTCATCATGTTGTCCATGATGACCACAAATTTGCTGATATACCATGAAGCATCAAACTTGACATAAGATCATTCTTTTCAACATGCTGCCCATGATGACAACACATCTGAAATGACATAGTAGGAAGCAACAAATCCACAACACTTTCATACCTTTGGTTGTCCACAACTTGCTCACCTTCCTTTGCTGGATGAAGAATGATTGAGATATCTTCAACACCTCCATCCTTGTGACTTAGATTTCTGAGTTAGGATCAACATTCTCCTTCCTCTTAGACTCTTCACATTCAACAAGTGAAGCCCTTTCCACCTTGACTTCATCCATATTTTGTTGACACATGCATGGAGCATCTTCATGGTTCTTGCCAAAGTCATGAACACCATCAACTTGCTTCTTATTGATTGTTGTTCTGAAATTCCAGCAAGCTAAACATCAACATTATCATCTCGACCATTGGGCTTTAACCACAAATTCTCTCCACAATCTTGCAAATCTGACTTTTTTCTTTCTTTAGCTCATGCTCCATGATTTCTCCCTCTTCCCTCATCGTCAAGGGAGAATTCTTTGCCCTAATTTCTCATAGGTGTTGTTTTGCTTGAGTGGCTATCAACTTAGCTTCCTTGGCTCTTCTTAGCCATTCATCACACCTTTGTTGGGTCTTCATTACATCCTTTGCACTTGAAAATATGAATTCCTTTTTTCTTTTAACCCCAACATTTTGTTCATTCGAATCCATACCTTTTCCTTTGGAGGACTCTTCCTCTTCAACTTGCATGGTGGATTCCTCTATGGGTTGTTCCTTCTCAATCTCCAGCAGCTCTGATTGCTCTTTCTCCTCATGCTCCACCATCAAAATGTCTTCCTTAGTAGCTTGTGGTTTAGGTCTTGGTCCAATTCCAACTCAATCTTTCTTCAATCCCATGAAGTTGGCAAGTGGTAGTTCTTTCCGGATCTTAACTGGAAGGGCTCTATATTTAGCATGTAGTGTAGCAATGTCATCCAATATGGAGGGTTAAGTTTCCCTCACCAGAATGGTTTTTTCTTTTGGAAGGAAAGTAGGCCGAAATGACCTAGATGAAGAATCACTCACGGTTCTTGGTGGTTGGATTTTATTGTTTTCCCTTGAAGAGCTTCCTTCACCATTTGGATGTTGCATGGTATGGATCAACTGTGCCATCATATTAGCTAATCTCTCTTGCCCTTGGGAAAACCTCTCAAACCTAACATCATCAAAAATTATGTCTGCCATTTTATCTTCTCCTTTTGAATCATAGGCTAGTAAGATCAAGTGCTTTGATACCACTGTAATGTCTCATACGAGACAAATCTAAGAAATTATGGAATTTTCTGAAACCCTTATACAAAATATAACAATATGATTTTTATGCAAACCTATAAGACAAAAAATACAACAATCTGAAATCTTCCTTTATTTATCAAATAATCACAATACAAAAATACCCAGAAGGCCCAAAGCATCTAGAAACCCTCTTGGTACAAGTAGATGATGAAAAATAATTCCAACCAAAGTTTGCATTTATTTTTATTTATTTTCACACCATCAAACAAGAAAAATACCTGCATAAGATTACAACAATTTTCTCACAAAAGATGCTCCAAATGACAAGAGGAGACCCAAAGGAGATGCTGAAAATTGAAACCAATCAATTTCGCCCGCTATTGATTCCTTAAATGCTGATATGAAATTCAAAGGGGTGTAGATAGCCCTCGAAATGGTTGCAAATTATTCCTTAGTTGTGATGATCCGAAATTATGCTCAAATGTGATCCCAAGCGAAGCCACCAAGAAGATTGAGGGTTATCGTCCTCAAGTGATGGATGCTAAGAGGGTTGTCATCCTCAATAGCCTAAAGAAGAAGCACAAATGCTCGACTTCATAAAATCAAGATGATAGATGTCCATAAATGAACCCATCCATCTTCTTTTATTTCCTTTACTTTCTTTTCATTTCTAATTAAGTGTCGGCCCACTTAAACTAGAAAAGTACTCTTATTTTAGAATTAAAACATAAGTGGCCGACATGAAATTATTTTTTGGGCTCACTTAGTTTTAATCTTACCATGTTCCCCTTTCCTTCATGACATTAGCTTGTGGGAAGCAATAAAATAGGCTAAGGGTCTTTGTTATGCTTTAATTTCAAAGAGGGACATTACAATTTGTTCAAAAATTTTCTTTCAGTTTCGGGTGATTGGAATTATGTTTCCTTTGCTATCTTATTTTTATTATGTTGTCTCGTAAGGGACTCTAACTTGTTTTAAGGGGGCATAATGCAAACCAGGATATGAGCATTGTCATGGGTTTCAAATTTCATTTTCTTATTCTTTGCATATTTTAGTTGCCGACATAATGCTTTTATTATTGCCGACATTAGGTAGTTAATAATGACCCTTGTTAGTATGGTTGGTTGTTGTTGGTTTTGTCTAACTGAAAACTGTTTGGTCTTCTTTTTGTATAAATAGAATGACATGCCTAGGGGTAAGGGTATTGTGTACCAGGTCCTCCTTGTACCGAACAACTTGTATTGTGCACTACCTATAGATTAACTTGTGATTACGTCCATATCCTTCATGCTGCATTGTTGTATATGTTTAATGGTCTATAATTGACGTTCCTGGTAGTGTAGTTTCACAAAAAGAAAGAGGGACCCAGAAACCACATAGAAGATAGGAGACATTTACGTGAACCACACTATACCAGCAGTTACGATAAACAAATACTCACATTATATCTATTGATATCTTCATTAAAACCTTAGATATGTGGGTTGACGTGCGGTTTATTTATGTGCTCAGCCTTTAGGGCTTTTAGTTGCATTGTGTTAGCATATGGATTTGCACGCATGCAAATGACATGGGAATGAAGTCCCTCCTCAATGAAGGTTAGGCTGCCTTTATTGAAAACCAAAACTGTATTTACATTTGTACATTCAAAATTGTATGTGGGGGGTGTTTTGGAACATCAATGGAAAGAAAAGTGAATGAGGGAGATGGAATGGAATGAAGGAAAAGAGTGAAATGGAATGAACTGAAAGAACATGCAAGAGTTAGGTAAAAACAAAGCCTAATATTGCATGAAGAAGAAAGGTGAATGACCAACACAAATAAAACGGAGTTTGAGTTAGCCAAACAAGAATGTGTAAAAGGGAACACACATGAGCAAGTAGATAATCAGAGCTTGATCACTGTGAACTAGAACAACTGATTAATAATGTTGACAATGAGATCAAAGATAATATTTGCATGCAAGATTCAAACACCTAACATCTAATGACATAAGAACATCAAATGTTACAAGAGACAATGAATGAGACACAAAGTTATTTCATTAACTCCAAAATGTTTTTCACAAAAGAACACAAAGTTTCTTCCTGAAACAAAGCTTGCACAAAAGTATTTTCTTCTCCTCTCTCAAAGTCACCCTTACAAATGAGCCCCTCACTTCCTTTTATAACCCAAAAGTTGGTTACAAAGTAGTTAGGGTTTTAAATGCACATTAAATAGGGCACTTAAGTGACTTTGACTTTTTCAACCAACTTTTAAAAAGTGACTAAAAATAGAAACCACTTAAGTTAAAAAGTCATTTAAGGAAAAATACATAAATAAAAGAAATGGGTACATGTGGACCCACTTAAATGACTTGGACGCACACGTAGACATCCTAGTCAACAATGCGCCACCTAGATCAAGACACCTAGGATTAGTGCCTTATCCATTGGGCCAAGAGTCCGCCTATCCCGATCGTACGAGAATGAACTCATTGACCGTGCTCTGCAATCCTCCAAATGACAAGAGTGTTGAGCTTGAAACTTGAGCAATTCATCCACCCCTCTGTCTGAGCAATATCCTGGTGTGAGAAAATTTGTCTTCATTCGTATTCACATTCACAATTCTCCACATGCTCCGAGTACCTTTCCATGGTGAATTATTCATTTGTCGTGAGACCGTAGTCGTTACACCACCTTGGTTTGTCAGAATCCAGCTTCTGGTCTTTCGCCATTGAGAAGATCTCCAAGAGCCAAAATTGCAATTCACCTCCAATGGTATTACAAAACATGGCTTTAACAAACACCCCATGAATAAATATAACCAGTTATTTGCACTATACATCTGATTTGATGAAGTCGAAAGCATTGTCTAGCTTTGCAAACACTTTCTACAAATTGAATAACCTGACTCTTCCATCTCACTGCACAACCTATCTTTTATTGGTTCACTTAACATCACCAATAATCACCAAAAATAACATTTTCCTTGTTTGAAATGATGGAAGCAGTTCTCATATTTCACAACAATCTCGGAAACAAACTCGGTTGCAGTGTGTCAGCATGCACACAATTGAAGGTTCTTGTCGAGTCAAATAGTTATTCCAAGAGACATTTTTATCAATCAATATGGCAATGCAAACTTCTCATTTATGTGATAGAGGAATGGTTATTTTACTCATGAACATCATTCAGGAATCTGAATCGAAAAATACCCTGTTGCCTTCATCTCGTGGGTAATTGTTAGTGCGATCTATCTCCTCCACAAAAAGTATGAATCATTCTATGGTCTTCATACATAGAATTAAACCAAATTCAAATCATAGCATGGTCTTCATCCATAGGCTTAAACCAACATCTATAGGGATTGACCTTGCCACCATGATTACACTTAACTCTCGTCAATAATCGTTAAGTTTGTTGTAGTGTAATCAGAATTGTTTTTAGCTTTTCAGCTCAACTACTTTATATTCAAGCTTAACCCAACATTTCTGAAAAGAATGGTTTTACCACAATGCTCATGGTTCTTCCTTATTATATAACACTTGTAGTAAGAATGTTTTGGCTTTGCCATAATAAGCACAATTGTACCTTCCAAACGATGAGAAAATACCATTACCAATAAAGACCTAATGCTGCCATGATGATGACCCAGGTTCATGCCCATAACATGTCCGTAGATATCATTACCAATAAAAAATTACTGCGAGCTCGTGTTAGTGCCACATTCATGCGGCGAACATCAGCTACAAAGCCAACCCCATGATTTGAAGCTCGGACACAAGACATAATGATTACATCACGCTCCTGGCCCTGAAAGGCATCTACCGTATTGATATATAAACCTTTTCCTTCATCAGATTTGAGGACAACATCAAACTCTCGGTGCAAACATTTCAGCTGTAGCTTGTAAGGTGTGATAATTCCAACAGAAACCTTTATGCCTGCCAACTTAGTGACTCGTTGAAGATGCTCATATAATTGCAAAGCAAATTGTGCTTCATGAATATTCTGATATGAAACAGATCCACCTCTATGAGATTCTCTTCCATGAGTTACATCGTAAAACAAGTAAGGTCTCAATAGAGAATCTTTGTAATAAATTTCATCAGGTCTCCTGGTAACACTCTCACTGTCACTTAATCGATTTTGATAAAAATATCTTGAAGGAAAATCCCGAATTTGAGGATGCATTCGATACTGAACAGATAACAACATAGTTGGACAACCTGCTTGTTGGAAGCGCAAAAAGGCTTCTACTATACTGCAACATGCCTGCTGCCTGGCTAATTACTGTTGCAGGCCGTTGCTGTGGATCCCTGACAAGAACACACCTCGCAGCACCCAATGAAAGTGGAGGTAACACGCCTACTTCACTAGCTTGTAGCTTCATCTATAACCACCATATCAAACCCATGGGCTACGCGCTGGAATAACTTCCTGCCACTACTAGAAACAATAGTGAACACAATCTCAGCCTCATTTGCAAAACTTGCCTCGAGATTTGATCGAGCTTCTTCCTTCAGATGTGGGATAAACTTTATTTCCTCTTCCCAATGGCGTTGGAAATAAATCTTTATTTCTGTTTTTTTTTTCTTTTAAAACTGTTCTAGGCGCAGTGTGTGTGTACAGGTGCGTGGGAGCTGATTTTCTCCCTGGGCGCGGCTTTTGGAGTTTTAAAACTTGCTTAAACACTGTTCCTTCCCTTTCCCTAGGCATGGGAATTTCAAAACATCTTTGTTGTATTTGAAAACTGGCTTCTTTCCTCCTGGCGTGTCCTGCACTTAGCTTGTCTTTTGCTGTCTTCAAACTGTTTTTAGACTGTCCTCTTTCCTTTTCCCAATGCGCAGCTTTGGACTGTATTTATTTTCTGTGTTAAAAACTTGTTCTTATGTTTCCAGAAAGCTGGGCGCATGCCTTTGCTTCTTTTCTTTTTTTTTTATTAAAACTGCTTTATATTTCTTTTCCCACGCATAGAAAAACTTTCTTCGACTTTGAAAGAGATTCAAAACTGTCCCTCCCAATGCGTGTAAAGGAATTTTTTAGATCTTTTATTTGAAAACCGTTCTATTCCTGGCAATGCGTGGAAAGCTCCTTCAGGCCTGCGTGTGGATGCATGGTCTTTTTCAAAACAATTCTTTATCTCTTTGTCCTGCGCATTTTTAAAAAAAAAAAAAAAACTTTTTTTTTTCTATTTACCAGGCTTTGGACTGGTCTTTCCCTTCAGATGTGTGGGATGCTGTCTTGTCTATCCTGGCGCCTCCTTTTTTTTTGAACTGTGTTTAATCTTTGGAAAACTCTGTCTTTCCTTCACCCAAGGCGTGGGAAATTGCTCTTGCTGGTTCTTGATGCGTTTGGACTGTGCTGGCTGTCCTCTTTGGCTGTTTTCAAACACTGTTCCTCTTTCCTAATACCTGCGTGGAAGATTGCTGTCCTCCTCTGGCTAGTATTTGTTTAGATTTTGATAAAACCTCCTTGCATGCACGACTGATATTTCTTCCTTCACAATGGCGTGAGTTTCTCTTGCATTATGGGATGTTGACAAAATATTATGTCTTCCTGAAGAAATAAGAAGCAATTGAAAGCTTCGCATGACTTTTTCCAACGGGTTTGATGGAGGAAGTTACGGAATTAATCTAACTTCCTCTCTTCCCGGTAGTGGCTTAAGTGGGGAAATGGGGAAAGCAACGGACAATTGCCAACGGGAATGGCAAAGTGGGTTGGCAATCCCCGTCCAATTTCCCCATGTGGGAAATTGGGAATTTCTGCCCGTTAGCCAATCCATGATTTGGCAATTGGCAGAGAAAATCCCACGTGCGGGAAAATTGAAGGAAATTGCCAAGAAAGGGGAAATCCGGGTTTGGGAAGCCAAATTGGCTTCCCGGCAGTTGGAAGCGTAAGCTTACTTCCCCGGCATTAAAATTTGTCGAATGATTTTTAATTTATATTTATTTAATTAAATATCAAGTGATTTAAAAATTAATTTAATCAAACAAGGAGCAATTAATTAATTAATTTTAATGTATTTTAACGCGTTTTAAACCTTGGCAAGGGAAGAGTTCTCGCCCGAAAAGGACGAAACGAAGACTGAAACGATCACAAAAATGAGACGGTCGCAACGAGGGCAATGAACCACGCAAGGTAACACTTTTCAAAATTTCAAAATTTTCATTTTTTATTATTTTTAAACAATTTTTCTCAAGTCAAAGTTGGCTGATAACACATTGGTATGGTCTGAGCATCAGATTTGATCCATAATATTATTGTGAGGTTGGGTTGATGAAAGCATTATAACAACTGTTGAAATCAAGGAAAAAGCTAGTAAAGCCAAGAGGACAGGTTTTTATTCTGGGACAACAGTGATATATTTCCCCTTGTTAGTCTTGTCTATTTTGTGCATTCCAATACATACATGCGCCACATCATGCACATAGAGTACATGCATACGCACAAACATTCTGACATAATCTCAGAGTTTTCAATCATATTACGAGGCTGAGGTGAGGCCAACATTGTAGCAACTATTGAATTCAAGGAAAACCAGGTAAATCCACAAAGGCAGGCCCTCATTTTGGAATACACTGATATTTTACCTCTTGCTCTTAGCCTTATGTATTTTGTGCACACCACTACACACACACCCCACAGACAGGCACATGTGCACACGCGCGTGTGCAGCAAGGCATATGCATGCTCACACAGACACACATGCACATAGAGTTGTTTTCTTCTTCCATTTGGAACTACTTCTTTGGATTCATGCTTGCAGTATTCTTCACATTGTTTGAATTATAGAATTGTATTGGTAAGGAATGAGAATAGACAGATGAGCAAATGATAATTGCTTTGAATACCGGGCAGTTAAGACTGACACAGACTGCATAGATATGGCACGATCGTGTTGTTTATTTAATATGAGATGAACACTTTAAAAATACAATATATGGAAGGATAGAAGGAAGCCATATGTTCTCACCAGGAATGTCATAATCAATAAGACGTCCTTTGTGTGCTGACATGATTCAACATAACTGTCTTTGGGATATGTATGTCATTTTCCAGCTTGTCTTGACTCTTTTGTGCTTGTGTAACGTAGCACAGAGATACACTCTCATGAATAAAGTTTCTGCACCATGAAAAATCTTGGGAGGAGTTTGTATGTTGTTCTTATTATTGCACAAATGTATGCGCTTTGTGGACAGGAAAAAGCAGGAAGTTACTGTATTTTAAATCTAACAACTTTCTTGAATTAGGTACCAACAATGTATGTCAGGTTACTGCAAGGCTATGATGGCATGGATCCTGACTCTCAGAAAGATTCTGCAACTGCGGCACATCAGTTGCGTCTCATGGTAAAGAAACATACATTTGGTTATGCTATTTTCTAGTTGCCTGGTATTGCTGTGTTATAGATTGATAAATATGTTGTCTATATCATTTAGTAGTTTTGCCAAATATTATTTATGTATTTTACATCGCAGCTGAAAAGGATTATATTACATTAGTTTTACAAAATAGTTATATGGAAAATCTCTTCCTATAATTGCCTGAAAAGTCAACATCTGAGCCTGCACACCAAGAGACATAGATTCAACCTCTTTACGCAAACACACAATCTTAGATTTGACAAGCAATGCCAAACTTACCTCAAAAACATCATCTTCCCAAATTCTATTTATTACAGTGGTATCAATCTTTCATTTCGTCATCTGATGGTTATGTCCTCTCTCTTCCCCCACATTTTTTGTGACACTCCTAAATCATCCTCCTGTATGCCAATTTCTGATGTTAGTTTTTCGCCGTAGTTACCAAATCTGGTCGGATCTGCACAAAATCTGGCCCCCGATTTTTCAGCCGGTCTGGATAAGTTTGGTCTAGGTCGGCCCTATTTTTTAAAATTTGTTTTAATTTTTTTTCTAGCAAAGACACCCAGCAGCCTTATATATAATTTAATATATATATTATAAATTTTAAAAATATGTTTATATTATATATTGGGTTTTTCCAAACTTTTTCATAAATTCTGCATTTTTGGATTTTCGGCCACCTGATCAGTTTTAGATTTCCATCATCCTTATTCATAAACATTACATATTCTAAACTCATTGGAGAGATGTTAGTGTGGTTTCTTGACAATATTCACATTATGTTATGTTGAAGGCTTTTGTGAGAAAGTTAGTTAGATTATTAATATTAGTGGGATTTTTACTCGCATGTGTGTAGGGGGAGGAACGATGAATGTTATCCACCAATTTATGCTTCTCACCTCTAGTATCTTTCTCCATTGGAAAAGCTTTTGGAGAGCGTAGTGCCTTATATATCACCCGTCTCACAATTATTAGCAATATAGGATTAATCCAATTACAACCCAATCATGTGTTTTTTTTTTGGATGGATGCTTCATATATTCACCAAAAAGCTGTACAAAAACAGCAAAAAGAACTGTACAGTGGGAAAATACAATGAAGATTACAATCTCTTCCTTAATGCAATAAGGACAGAGATAAAATCTGAATAGGCCTCAGGTTCTAACTTTCTGGCATCCTTAATCAACAAAAATCCTTTGGCCAACAACTGCATACGTACCTTGTCTTTCCACATGTGACAGAAATCAGACAAAGAGCAAACCTCATTTGCAAAAACATACTTGCACCTGAGTTTTCTTAGATTCCGCTGCAGAGACTTGCAAGCAGTTCCAAATACTCCCAAGAGAGTCTCTAATAATAGATCTGGAATCACCAAACAGTGCTGCCCGCCAATGCAGATTCCCTTGAAGAATGACTGTCAGCTTGTCTAGAATAAACTTTCAACACGATCTCACAGAAGAACAGTCCCAAAAGAGATGCCTGGTTGGTGAAGGTTTCCTACAAGTTATGGGTATTTGCTTGGTTGTGATTTATGAAGTATTTATGTTTTGTTGGCTTTCGCGATAGATTTAGTTATATTATTAATTTTTGTGGGATTTTCACTTGTGTGTGGATTTAAGTCATCTCAAGATGATCACCATGAGTAGTCACTAACATAGTGACATTGTTTCCTCATGTAATTTTGGTAATAATCACAAGGCAAGGGGACCCACTTAGCACACAAACACCACAAGCATTTTTGGTATGGGGAAGAAATAGAGAATGTAATCCACTGATTTGGGTTTCTCACCCTCTAGCCTCTTTCCCTGTTGGCAAATGTAATATCCCCTTTAGGGCTGAAACTGAAAAACTAAGAAATAGCACCCATCCCAATTGAGAGTAATCTGATTTTTACAACAGCCAACCAAAGAATATTATAATGTAATGTCCCCCTTTTCGGATTAATTCATTTTGGAGACTTGTAGCGCATTCCATTTTCCGTGGGCAAGAATGAGATGAACAAGGGAAGTGTTTGTCATGTTTTTCAGTCTTATTTATAAACATTTGCATTTTCTTTCATGGTTTCTCTCATAAGCTAGGTCGGTTCGGTAGGAGTTAAAAAGCCAAAGACAAAATAAAAACATCATCATGAGGTCGGTCATGGGGGGAACTCCCTCATGGGGTTTGGTGCCACCGAAAAGATATATAAGGGGTTGCTTGGACTCATTTTGGGCATGCATATTTATTATAATTTTACACTTGGTTTTGGGGCTGAGTGCTCTATTCCATTCCACTAGAGGGCGAAATTCCTTTGGTGTGGCACACAACGAGGATGAGACCCTTTCTTGTTCAGGTTGGAGAACAAAAAGTTTCCAATTAGTGGTTCCTAAGGGCTTCAAAGAAGGTGATCTTGCTGGTTTGTAGCTAGGGCTTGAAGGAGAAAGAGTTGTCAAGGTCTTCTACATCAATTTTGCACCCTCTCCTAGGGTGGCGACTTGGGTATAGGAGGGTTTAAGTGCCTTCTAGGACACCTCTTGACATTTGAAGTTGATGTTCATATTCTTTCTAATTTATAAGACTGATTTCTCACTTCATTGGTACTACGGGGTTTTGGAATCATCATTTCCAACAGTTGATGTGAGCTGTATTTTTCTGGTTATTTAATTAATTACAGCTGTGGTTTATCACTTGTTTCTTATTTATTTTTAAGTATATTGGCTGGATAAATATCTTCATCGTTGGATAAAATAGTTGGAAGCATTCTTTGTCATTTTCAATTTGTTATTGCATGGGAATTGATACCAATAAATGCTGTTACAATTCGATGCTATAGAGGGTTTTATTCTCTAATTTCCAGCTGGTTTTAAGGGAGTTTGATGCCTTAGAAGTGGGATTTTCAGTTCGCTGATAGGATTTGATAGATGTTGTTCCAAAAGATCTGATTTCTGTCGTTTGGGTTTAAGGCCAAACCCTTATTTTCAGTTTCAGTCCTCGAAAGGGAAATTACATATTAAACTCTAGCAGCGAACTGTATTCGCACTTTAAGGGCATCAAACACCCTCCAAACAAGCGGAAAATAGATGTATAACTTCTTCAAATATTATACTCAACCAATGGAATAAACACCAAACAAAAGTACTCCAAAATATATGCAAATTATGAAGTTCTATACAACTGTAATTAAATTAATGACAACAAAATTACAACTCACAATAATGGCTGGAAATGGAGGTTACAAGCCCCAAAAATCTCATGAAAGTGTGAAATCAGCCTCTAAAATTATGAGGAATATGGATATCAACTCCAAATGAAGAAATGTGCCCTAGATGGCACCCAACTCCTCCAAGCAAGTCACTACCCTAGGAGAGGGCCTAAAATTGGTGCTCAAACCCTAGCAACTCTTCTCCAATCAAACCCTAGCTGAAAATCTGCAACATCAATCTCCTTGAAGCACTTGGAAACAACTAATTGAAGATTTTTCATTCTTCAACCAAGCAAGGAAGGGTTTCGTCCTCCTTGCTAGCCACGCGAAAGGATTTTTGCCCCTTAGTAGAAGGAATTGAGCAATCAGCCCAAAAACCATGCAAAGTATATTTTTGACAAGATGATGATGCCCAAATGAGCCAAGTGAACCCTCTTTTATACCCCTTTGTGGCGTCAAAACCAATTTGGAAGCCTCCAACTAAAACCGACCTCATAAGGATGCTTTTCTTTTATTTTCACTTTGGCCTTTCACCTTCTTAACCCAGCCAACCTGACTCATGTAGAAAACTATGAAAGAAAAATGCAAATGCCCATGAAAATAACTGAAAAATGTGACATTCACTTTCTTTGTTCATTTTATTTTTGGCCATGGAAAGTGGAATGGGCTCAAAGTCTCCAAAACGAACTAGCTTGAAAAATGGAACATTACAGTCCTCCCCTCCCAAAATTGCTTGCCCACAAGCAATTGCAAATTTGGGTGCTCTAATATAGTGGCACCTTCCCATGTAGCATCTTCAATTGGTAGATCCTTCCAACGGATCAAATACTCCTTAATGCTTTAGTTCCTTAACTTTCTTTCTCGAATATCCATTATAGCTTCCAGAATCAAAATTAACTTACCTTCTTCATCCAAAGGTGGCAGCTGAATAGGAGTAATGTGCTGTCCTAGTGCCCTTTTTAGGCATGAAACATGAAAGACATTATGTATCTAGCTATGCTTCAGTAGCTCTAGCTCGTATGCTACTTCTCCAACTCTTCCCTTTACTCGTAAGGCCCATAGAAACATGGTTTAAGATTTTCCACACCACTATGTTTGAGGGAGGATTGCTTATAGGGCTGCAACCTCAAAAATACCATGTCTCCTACCTCAAATGTCCTTTCCACTGGCGCTGATCTGCATACAACTTCTGTTGGTTTTGTGCACATTGGAGGTTTTCTTTGAGCACCTTCAAGATGTCATGACTTTGTTGCACCAAATCTTTGGCCCCCGATACCCTACTACCAGTCATAACCTATGTTTCTAGGATACGCCCTAACCCCCACGTAACCCCCACACCATTTTCTGTCGGTATGTATCCAATACGGATACGTATAGATACAGATATTGACACGCCAAGGATACGTATGGCAGCCACATGATCAATAAAAATGCTAAGTCTTAAGTATATTGAATGTTTTGAACATTGATTCAAGTTTCGTATTACTATTTCAGTTATTTATGGACTAAAAAATGAGTAAAATGAGTAGATGTATGTATATATATATATTTGATTTTTTAATATATATGTACGGACGTATCCAAGACGTATCGTACCCAAGGGTTTTTTAAAATTGACGTATCCATGTATCGCACCCTGCCATACGATACTCGTACCCGTATCCTGGCAACATAGGTCATAACCAAGTCAACAAAAGAGAGCATCATAACCATATAAAGCTTTGAAGGGTGACATACCAATGGACATTTGGAATGTAGTATTATAACAAAATTCAGCCATATGTAACCATTTTACCCAAGCTGATTGTTGCCCATCAATATAATTCCATAGGTAGCCTTCTACCCATTTATTCACTATTTCCGTTTTCCCATCGATTTGGGGATGATAGCTAGTGCTAGGAGTGAGCTTGGTACCTATCAAATGGAAAATTTCTTGCCAAAACATGCTCAGAAATCTGCTGTCCCTGTCACTTATGATGTTCCTTGGCAGCCCATGAAGTCTAAATACCTCCTTAAAAATATCAGCCACTATAGGTGCATTATACTTGGCTGGAAGTGGATAAAAATGGGCATATTTCGTGAGTCTATCAACCACAACATACAAACAACTCTTACCTTGAACCATGGGCAGCCCTATGATGAAGTCCATGGAGATACTTTCCCATTTTTGAGTGGGAATAGGAAGGGGCTGCAAGAGTCCTGTTGGAAATTCATGTTCGCCTTATTTTGTTGGCAAACCAAACATTCCCATATGTATTGGAGCATTTCCTCTTTAAGCCCTTTCCAAAAGAACCTCTCTCTAACTTGCTTATATGTTTTGAAGTAGCCCGGATGGCCAGCCAATGGGGCATCATGAACAACCCTCAATATCTTACTTTTCACCTTTGATTCGGGGACCAAATAGACCCTATTCTTATAGAGAATGAGCCCATCCATTATCTTATACCTTTCATCCACAATTTCTCCTTCAAAAACAACATTAGCGAACTTATTCTTGGCATACTCAGCTCTAATTAAAGACTTCCAATTTGCTGTTATTTTAGATAAAGAGCTAAAATGTGACTCTTTTGACTAGAAGCCTTCTACTAAATAATTTATTTGAGGGGTTTTGTGACCATACCTTGTAGTACCAGCCAATTTCCTCCATTTATGAATCTTAGCTCCATACTTTGTTAGTTAACAAAGTGAATTCTCCCAATGAGTGTAACCATTGGACCCCAAACACAAGATTTGTATTAGCTATGCCAATTTGATTAAAATCATCACATATCTCATATTCTCGTAAAGTGAAAAGGAGTCGTGGCTTTCTTGTACATGGCATGGAATAGCCATCCTCTACGGTAACCTTGAAGCCTTTGAAGTCTTCCACCTTCAAGTCCATCCTTGCAACCAAGCTCTCATTAATGAAATTATGAGTAGTCCCACTATCAATCAAGACCACGACTCTTTGCCCTTGTAGGTCTCCTCTCACCCAGAATGGATGATATTTAAGAGCACTCGAGAAGGTGGCAAGAACACTATCTAATCTTTCTAGATCTTCCTCCAGATCACAATTTTGTTTTACCACTTCAACACAAGCTTCTTCTTCTTCTTCTTCATAATCTGAAAATACCTCAAAATAATGCACATTTCCTTTGCTTAGGAAACAATGATTGGGAGACGATGGATCCTTTCAAAAAAAGCACAAGTTGTTCCTCCTCAGCTCATTCCTTGATTCCACTTCTTTGTTGGTTTTGGACAGCTCCTTGGGTATGATTGGTACCCATTGAAAAGACTTCTTTGGATGGTTCAAAGTTGTGGTTCTTGGTTGTCCCAAAAGTCCCTTTGGCTGTCCTCCATTCCAAGATGCCCTTGGCTGCTCACTAATCATTGTTGTCCTTGGAGTAGCACCTTCTAGGTCCAAAGATTTCTTTATTGCCTCTTGGAGAGACAAAGGATCAAATGCTCTTACCAAACCCTCAATGAATAAAACAATTAGTCTCTTCTCTGTCACATCTGGAATCCTCACTGAAAGCCTTTGAAATTCAACAACTTAGTCTTCCACCATGCCTTGTTTTAACTGTGCTAGGTCCCGAAAATGAACTTTTGGATCAATCCTATCAAATCTCCCAATGAGCCTCCTACAAAACTCATCTTATGAGTGGATGAGATTGTGCCCTTGTGCATCCAATCCTTGGAACCACCATCTTGGCATGTAAAATGTCTTTGCATTTTACTTGACAACCGCATATTTTGTCACTTTTCGGTCAAGTTGGCCAAAATTGTCAAATTGTCTCTTTGAAAGATTAACTTGTGCAGCGGGTTTTGGGAACCTTGAGTGGAGTCGAAGCCTAGACACTAGTCATTGGAAAACTTTCAAGGTCTACTACATGATGACATATTCACAAGCGTTAAAGTTTTGAAACATCGATAGCGGAAACCATTTGAACTCGAGACACAAAAGTCTTTCCGGAAAAGAGATCCCTGACCATTTGAATGTTTCAAGAACCTCGGGTGGAGTCAGGAGCCTAATAAATGTTCAAATTGCATCACATCGAGTTCCCTTCATGGCCCAAGTGTTAGTTTTGTTCATACTCATCTCAAGCTCATGTAGCAGCTCAGCTCACTATCATGCCTTCCTATGCCAAAATGGTGAGTTGACTCAAAACTCAAGGAGAATTCATTTTCAAGGTTTCTAAATGGTTACATTGGATTTGTTGGCCCATTTTGAATCAAATTCAGTATATTACACGGCCTCAAAAAGTCCTTTTACTTGGGGTGAAGGTTCCACTTTTTAGTTCTTGTTCAAGCCTCTAGATGTGCTTTTGGGAACTTTAGTTCCTCCTTCCACTCAAAAATGTGCTTTTGCATCTAATTGGTTCCAATTTGAGGTTCAAAATGTGTGATGGTTCTTTATGAGAGTGAAAAATGTGCTTTTTGGAAGTTGTGGGGTTTAATTTGTCATCGGGCTTGAACTTTTTGACCTTGGTTCCTCATGAGAACCAAAAGTGCACTTTTGGCACTTAAGTGGTTCCAATTTCTAATTTGCCATTGAGGTTGCATTTTTATCACTTAAAGTTGGTTCCCAAATTCTAGTTTGCCATTGAGGTTGAACTTTTGTCACTTAAGTGACTTCCACTTTCTATTTTCCCATTAACATGCACTTTATTGGTTCCCGTGTCCTAATTTTGCATTGGCATGACTTCAAGTTTCAACTTGAACACCCAAAGTCCACCCAAGAACCCTGGAGGTTCCTCATGGAGTCCAAAATCCGCTCGAGGACCTTGGAGGTTCCCACGGAGTCCAAAAATCCGCCCAAGAACTTGAACACCAAAATCTGCCCAAGAACCTTGGAGTTCCACTTGAAGTCCAAAAATATGCTCGAGAACCTGGAGTACCTCCTCCACTTCAAACGTGTGTTTCCCCTCCCAAAAGCACAAGAAAATCACTTAAAGCACCTCTTGCTCAGCCCAACTCCATTTTATAACAAAAGTGCTTCTCCATTTTGCTTCCATTCCTCCATGAAAGTTTGTTGATGCCCTAGGTTTGCAAGAACTTGTTTTGCTCATATCTTGAGCTTTCATGGGAAAAATCTTTTGAAATTTTGCATGCATGACCTCCATAGAATTGCCTTCAATCTGATCTAAGAAGCAAGGACTGTGATAAAGTGGTTTATTTTATCTTCCCATTTGAAAATTGCAGCCATAAAAACCGTTGTTTTCCATATTCTTCTCAAAAATCCAAGTGTTGATATCTCGCAGCCCCATGATCGATCCTCATAAACCTTTGCTCATATGATCCCATCCAAAACACCTTCATAGTGATCCATTTATCAATAGTTGAAGTGGAGAGATTCATCCTACGAGATTTGATCATTTTTTGCTTGAAAACCCATTTAAAAAACCACATTTTGCAACCAGACCTTGTTTCGCAATTTCCCGTAAATCCCAACGAGAGGTGTCTCAAATTCAAGCAAGTCATCTCCTCCTCAACACTTTTCAAACGAGACGAGTCCCATGTCATTAGGATGAGTTTTGCTCTTGGAATGATCCAACCAAGTTTTCAGCCCAAATCCCATTAAAAATGTGCTAAATCAAGCCCAAAATATCTTTTGCAATTTTTGTAAATCTCAATGAGAGATCTGTCCCAAATTTGGAGCAAGTCACCTCCTTCCTCACACCTTTCAAATGAACCCATTCGTTTTTGATTCCATTGAGTATCTTTCCGGCTTTATCCAATCCATATTTCCGCAATTTGCTTCATTAAAAATCTTGCTTGACCTCATATTTTACCTTCGTGGATACGATTTTGCTCTTGCTCAATTTGTCATACTTCACATGCTGAAATATGAAATTTAATTATTTTGGCTACGAGCCTATCTCCGTGTTAATCACCGAAATGCGCAACCTCGGAAATAACAATGTTGATCACATGGATTTCAAAGACTTGAAAGCAAGATTGGAAAAAGGCAATAAAACACTCAAAGGCAAACAAAATCTTTTGTAGTGGCTTGTCAGATTCGTGCCATGGGTTTTCCTTTGTCTATTCATGCATGGATCTCGTCATCTCATGTTTGGATCACTATGATCCCATTACTCGAGAAATCAAAGCTGTTAATGGTTCCCTGTCAGCTCAACTAGATCCGGTCCGCATTGGCACCACTTCGGTATATGAAGAAGAAAGAATTTAGTTGTCTTGACCAAAGAGAAAGCCCCAACCACATGGAATGATCGAAATTCAAGGCTTCAAAACATGTTAGCAAGTTCTTGGTCAAGGTGCAAAAGAAAGGACCATCTAAACTTCCCAAGACTCTCCATAGGGCTAACTTCCATGAGGAAGTTTTGCAGACATGTTTGTCCTTTTGAGTCGAGTCATGAGAGAACTTGCCATAGAGGAGTTCAAACTGTTGATGGCCGAGTTTATGAATGTTATTTGTGAAGGGTCGTAACATATTGATTAGTTCCAAATCATCAACGACAACTCGCATAATGCCTTGTTGGGTGTGGCCTCCACAAGTGACTACTATCTAACCTCATACTCTTGATACTCCATGGAAACAACTAGAATCATGACGGGGTTGTCTATGAAGGAGTGTTGAATGAAGAGAGGAGAATATATGAGCACCATTCTCATATCACCTATGAAGGAAGTTTGCAACGCTTCAAACGAGTCAATGATGCTCTCACTATGTTCGTGGTCAAACCATTAGAAGACAACACCGCATTGAGAATCTCTAAGGGTGCCACAAACCTCATCAAAATGTACGAGAGTTATTTCATTCAATTCCAAATGTTCATGTTCAATTATATCTCGGGCTCGTGGTTTTGATGGATGTCTGCACAAGCTTTCGAGGTATGCAAGTGACAAGTTGGTCTTAATCGAGCTATGTAGGCAATCGATGTTGTACATTCTAAGCTGAAAGATAGAAAGGTCAAAGGTATCAATTTTTCTATTAGACTTGGCATTTGCTGTTGTAAGAATGCTCTTAATGCCTTAAATATCGAGTCTACTATGCTTCCTTCAACTTGTATTCATATACTAAGAGGAATAACTTTGATAGTAAGGTATTTTTCTAGAATAGCCTAAGGACTACTTTTGTTAACACTCATCAACATGAAGTTGAGGACTTTTGGGCTGATTGCTTTGATGATCTCGAGGTTCGTCAACGGGATTATATGAGGATGACGGTTAAATAAATGTGAGCATTCTGGCTAGATTGGGTCACAAAAGGTTTGATAGATGATGGAACTAATTTGATTGACCCATACTTCGTGGGAGCATGTTCAGAGTTGGAAGTTAAAATCTATGGATTGGTCTAAGCGGGAGTTCGAGATATCATGGAATGTCTTGTTGTAATCAAGAGATCCAAGAATTGGTTCCTCCACAAAGTATCATAATTCATGTCTGTGGGTAAACGTATTGGCTTGGGATCGCAAGGGGCCTTCGCACCAAAGTATATATCAAAGGACCAAGAACATGCATCATAGCACCATGTTCTCCTCGAGAGCTTGTTACATCCGAGAAGTTTCATCCTTCTTCCCCGAACCAGAGAAATCGTTGCCACTCTAATGAAGGACATTCTGTTGTCCCCGAGGAAGATATCCCGTAATCTTTCTTGCTTCCCGTGAATTCCCATCATGGGAAATACCCCTTCTCCGATCACCTTCACCACCATTCCTACCTCCACCAATTCATTCCTCTATCACTGCTCCCGCACTCTACAAATCTTGTCACCTTCCTCTTTCTCTCCCCGCTTTTTTGTTCTCTTGGATTTCATCCTTAATTGTGGAAAATAAGAGAACAATCGTAAGAGCAATCAATCCATGTTATGATGTGGTTGTTGAACTCCTAAGGGTAAGTAAGACAATCAAGAAGGAAAAGACTACCTCTAGGTTGGTGACTAATCCTTTAGAGCACAACTTGTGGAAGTAGCTCAACTCGCATTGAAAGGCCAAAAGTAGAAATGACCCTTCCAGACTACGAATTGAGAAGAATTCCTATTGGAGAGTCTACCCCCCAAGGTGATGTGCACAATATGAAAGAATCAGTTTCAAGAATGATTGAAAGGGAAAATAAGGATAAGAAGAATCAAGAGCAACTTGAAGATCATGTTCATACGCTTTCTTTTTACATCACCATTTTTCTGAATTCTAATGCCTCTGCGTCTTCTCTGGCACAATCCCTCTCCTTTTCATAGTCTTGATCAAAGTGTCGTGGAATAGATTCAAGATTCAAGAAACAGGAAAGAGTCACAAAATCATTAGAGTGAAAGTATTCTAACCACAGTTGCAAGTTCATACACAAAGTCAAGTGTAAGGCGCATGAATATGTGGATACAATGAATCTCAAGATCAAGGGCATCATGCAAGCATGTAGTACCAAAATGGATCATTGAGAAGATTTGATTCCAAATATTCGATCTATATCCAACTCGATTAGAACAACTTTCTTTCCAAGGGGGTCTTTCGCGAGTTGACGACATTTGATGATATTGTTGCCGTTATGACAAGGGCATTTCCAGACATTCCTCATTCTATGACCACCTCGAGAGATAGTTTAGTGTATAGTTTTTCTAGCTTTCAATAAATGGGAGCCGCCCCATCTTGAAGCGGAGGGCCTTAGTCGCGTGAGCGTTGACGAATTCCCTATTTTTTTCTTGACAAAATATTTCACCAACACACCACTCATGTGCAATTCCTTCAAGATGAAGGGTTGCAAATTTTATTGCATCATCCTCTCGTCATAGGCCTCAATGATAAATAGGTATCCATTTTTTGTATCCAAGCTCGGGTTGTCCCCTTGTTGGAGCTATCAAATGTGGAGAGTGTCACCTTTTCCAAAGTATTTTGAAGATCCTTCTGTGGCACATGGGATCTAGGAACTGGTCTCGACCTTCCTTGCTCAGCCCAATGAATTCGGCAAGTGAAACAACATCACAGATCTCATTCGGAAGGGCCCTATACTCTTCATAGTTGGCCACAATATTGTGCCCTATCGGTTATTTGTCCACCTCCAAAATGGCTTCCTCCTCCTTGGGCGGAAAGTAGGCCCGGTAGCTGATCCACAAATCGATTCTTAGGGCTGCCTTGAGTTGTTAACCCTAGATGAGCTGCCCTTGCCATTTTGAAGCCTTGGTTCATGAAGTTTTTGTAGGGTTAGGGCTAGCAAATCCATGGTGTCTACCAACCTTTCTTGCCCTTCAATGAGTCTATTGATCTTGGCCTCTTGGGAACTTTGGTGGGCCATGTTAGACTCTTCCAACAATTGATCTGATTTCTACTTTTCTCTCCTTTGGTAACAGATGTACCCTTTGTTACCCTCTTGCATGATACCCTCAAGCTGGGAAGATCGATGCTCTAGTTCCACTATAATATCCCCTTTAGGACTGAAACTGAAAACAAAGAAATAACAACAATCCCAATTGAGAGTAATCTGGTTTTTACAATAGCCAACCAAAGAATATTTTAAACACTAGCAACAAACTGTATTCGCAATTTTAGGGCATCAAACACGCTTCAAACAAGCTGAAAATGGATGTATAAATTTTCCACATATTATACTCAACCAATGGAATAAACTCCAAGTAAATGTACTCCGGAATATGTAAATTATGAAGTTCTATACAACTCTAATTAAATTAATGACAGCAGAATTACAGTTCACAATAATGGCTAGAAATGGAGGTTAGTCTCATAAAAGTGTGAAATCAGCCTCTAAAATTATGAGGAATATGGATATCAACCCCAAATAAAGAAATGTGCTTTAGATGGCACCCAAATTCTTCTCAAGCAAGTCGGCACCCTAGGAGAGGGCCTAAAATTGGTGCTCAAACCCTAGTGGCTTTTCTCCAATCAAACCCTAGGTGAAAATCTGCAACATCAATCTCCTTGAAGTAGTTGGAAACAACCAATTGAAGAGTTTTTGTTCTTCAATCAAGCAAGGAAGGGTTTCGTCCTTCTTGTTAGCCACACCAAAGGATTTTCGCCCCTTAGTGGAAGGAATTGAGCAATCAACCCAAAAACCATTCAAAGTATATTTTTTGACAAGATGATGATGCCTAAATGAGCCAAGCGAACCCTATTTTATACCCCTTTGTGGCATCAAAACAAATTACGAAGCCTCCAACTAGTTTTGACCTCATAAGTATGCGTTTCTTTTATTTTCACTTAGGCCATGTTAGACTCTTCAAACAACTGATCCGATTTCTTCTTTTCTCTCATGTGATAACAAATGTACCCTTTGTCACCCTCTTGCATAGATATCCTCAGATTGGGAAGATCGATGCTCTGATACCACTACAATATTCCGTTTAGGGCTGAAACTGAAAAACAAAGAAATAACACCAATCCCAATTGAGAGTAATCTGATTTTTACAACCAACCAAAGAATATTATAAACCCTAGCAGCGAACTGTATTTGCACTTTTAGGGCATCAAACACCCTCCAAACAAGCTGAAAATGGATGTATAAATTCTCCAAAATATTATACTCAACCAATGGAATAAACACCTAGCAAAAATACTCCAAAATATGTATATTATGAAGTTCTATGCTACAAGAATTTAATTAATGACAACAGAATTACAACTCACAATAATGGCTGGAAATGGAGGTTACAAGCCCCCAAAAATCTCATGAAAGTGTGAAATCAGCCTCTAAAATTATGAGGAATATGGATATCAACTCCAAATGAAGAAATGTGCCCTAGATGTCACCCAACTCATCCAAGGAAGTCACCACCCTGGCAGAGGGCCTAAAATTGGTGCTCAAACCCTAGTAGCTCTTCTCCAATCAAACCCTAGCTGAATATTTGCAACATCAATCTCTTTGAAGCACTTGGAAACAACCAATTGAAAAGGTTTCGTTCTTCAATAAAGGAAGGGTGGGTTTCGTCCTCCTTGCTAGCCACACCAAAGGATTTTCGCCCTTTAGTGGAAGGAATTGAGTAGGTAGCCCAAAACCATGCAAAGTATATTTTTTGACAAGAGGACGATGCCGTAATGAGCCAAGAGAATGATGCAGCCTTAATCACAAACAACAACACTCACTAGTTAGAACAATCAACATTCCAAAATCCTTCAATTTTTTTCACTTTTTCTTAAAGTTAAAAATGTCATTTTTTCATCAAATTTGCTAGATACAATGATGCAATGCTTAAATACTCTTCACACCTGTTATATTTCACCTATCAATAAGGTTTACATGCTTGAAAAGATTCTAGTTCTTTAACTTCACTCTAACTCCTAGACCATCATCCTTGCTACTAGTCCTTCAAAATGGTTTTTTTGAGCACAAAAACCACACAATGCTGTTTCATGATTCACCGGTAATTTTTTTGAGGACCCATTTAGCCCATTAGAGAGCCTACAAAGTTTCAGTTTCCAATTCCACACCTAAACAAAATTAGTCCTTTCCTACCATTTTTGTCCATGTTGTACAATTAGGCCTGGTTTTATACAAAGCTCCATGTCTAGAGAGAGCCACATAGCTTCATGCAAAAGTGAAAGATGTTTGGGATACCTACTTGGGTCTTCTAGCTTTTAGGTGAATTTTATTAGCTAACTCAAGGCACAAACTCCCCAGCTCCAATTTGCTCTCCTTTAGGTTTCTAGTTAGATCATACCTAGGGTTTCTTGCTAAAATCTAGGGTTTGTACTTTTCCCACTTTTCCAATCACTCAAACTTCTTCCCTCACCTCTATTTGACTTGTAAAATGCCTTTTCAAGTTTTCAACTCTTCGTTATTCCCTTACTTGCTCGTTTACTACTTTTGGGTGCTTGTAGGGTTTTTTATTACTTCTAAACACTCCACTGTTCTAGACTCTGTTTAACTCCTTTCCAAACTTAGCCCAAACCTTATTTTCCTCTCATCAATCCCTTTCTTATTCTCACTCGTAATCATTTGAGCTCACTATCACATATTCACTTTCCTTGAAAGTAGACTTCTTCCTCATGCTTATTGCTTCACTTAAGTTCCTGATTCCTCACAACTTCTTTAATCACTGTCATGGCTCCCTTACACTTTCCCTGGCATACTTTTTCCTTCTTTCAAACTCACCTATTATATTTCCATCTCCATCTTCCTTCAAACTTTCGATTGGATCTCTACCTACTTAACCCTCTTGAGTAATGGTTTATTTGGACTTGCAAAGAAGCACTGTCTCAATCTCTTTCATGAGGACTGTACCTTCATCGGACTTATTATACATTTCTACAACTGGAAGCAAGCTTCATTACATTCCTCACAACTATCCAAATGATTCCCTTTTGCTTCTAGGCTTGAATTTGATCACTTTCTCTTAGTGATTCTCAGGTTTCCTCGAATTCCATGTAACTGTTACAGTTGATGTTATACTGTGCATGCATTTCTTCTAAGGTTTAGTGTCTTCTTCATATTGAATCCCATCTAGCAAGTTTTCTCACACCTCTCCATCGTACTCTTCCCATCAAACTCCATTGAAATTACTAGGAATATGCATGTCAGTCTCAGTATATTTGTGGTCACATTCTAATTCCTCATACTGAGTATGGTTTCTGAACTCTGAGTTCTTCCACTGCAAGCCTAACCCTTGACCTACAGGCCTTGTAACTAAATGATCAAATGATACACTCCCAACTTTAACTTTCACAATGTTATTTTGGTCTTCTGAATTCACTGGACTGTGCACAGTCACTTAATCTTTCTGAGCTCTATCATTTTTAACATAAATCTTGAGTCTGCAGGGTCTTCAATGTTTTGAGCACGAGTAATACACTAAACCTTTCCTTTCACACTATTTCCTTGACCTTCAATGGTTCTTAATTAGTTCTTTGACGTGATTCTTTTGTCTCAGTCCAGAGAAACCTGTGAAGACTGAGTTTCACCATAACTTCACTGCTTTCTTGAAAAAGGAGGGTTTCATAAGTTTAGTTCTTACTTGTAACTTTTGTATTCATCAAAACAATATAATTCTCACCTCACAGGCTTAAGAGTCAAACATCTAAGATGAATTATTCCTCCATAAGACTATTCTCCACCTTACACAGTCAGGGCACAAACACAGTATTACATATAAAATATGTCTTTCCTCATCAAACCCTCGTTACTCTGCCATAAACTTAGATATGTGTCAAAACTTACCCTCACAGTTTTTAAGCCTTTAAAGGTATCTAGACCTTTTGACATAACATGAAAGCTCAGGAATAACTTTTAAACTTAAGAATTCACAGTTTCATTACCTACTTACCTACTGTCAACGTCTTCTCCATGCACTAAGCTCTTAAATACAATATAATTCCTTCATACTCTTCCTCACAATCATACTACCCTGCAAAAACTCCACTAATGGAAATCAACGCCTTAATCTCATTATGAATCATATACGTACACAGTCTAAACATACATTTCATAAGAAAAAACAGAGATTAGGCTCAAAAAGCTTTCTTTTCATTGATAATGCCATAGTTACATAGCTATTCTGAGCTTCTTGGGTCTCCTCCTGAGCCCTTTTCACCTTCTCCACTATCTAAAACTTCATACCATCCTCCCCCATTTGAATACACCTCTTACAATCATAAAGAAGATGAGTTAGTTAGGGTTCTAACCCTCTTCACTAACTCATGAGATGATTACTCATGTTGAGTTAGGACCTAGGTAGGTTGATTAGATCATGATAAGGTAGAAAATAGGTCTCAAGACCCTACTAACATTATATAACATACTTTTCTAACCCCTAGGCCTAAGAACCACTAACTAGAAATTTGAAAATTCAAATATGAGGTTTTGGAGGGAAACCTCTTATTACACACAAGATGAGTCCAAATGGACTAAATACATTACAAAACCTCCAAATGAACTCTTGACACTCCTAGAAGCTTATACAAACCAAAATTGACTATCTACAATGATGCTCCTGCATCAGTGAACCCTCTTTTATACCCCTTTGTGGCGTCAAAACCAATTAAAAAGCCTCCAACTAAGACCTACATCATAAGGATATTTTTCTTTTACTTTCACTTGGGCCATGTTAGACTCTTCGAACAACTAATTTGATTTCTTCTTTTCTCTCCTTTGATAACAGATGTACCTTTTTCACCCTCTTGCATAGATACCCTCAGGCTGGGAAGATCGATCTCCGATACCAATATAATATCCCATTTAGGACTGAAACTGAAAAACAAAGAAATGTCACCAATTCCAATTAAGAGTAATAATATGATTTTTACAACAGCTAACCAACGAGTTATAAACCCTAATAGCGAACTGTATTCACACTTTTAGGGCATCAAAGAGCTTCCAAACAAGCTGAAAATGGATGTCTAAATTCTCCAAATATTATACTCAACCAATAAAATAAACACAAAGCAAAAGTACTCCAAAATATATTGAAATTATGAAGTTCTATACAACTGTAATTAAATTAATGGCAACAAAATACAGCTCATAGTAATGGCTGGAAAAGGAGGTTACAATCCTCCAACATTGTCATGAAAGTGTGAAATCATCCTCTAAAATTATGAGGAATATGGATATCAACTCCAAATGAAGAAATATGCCCTAGATGGCCCCCAACTCCTCCAAGCAACTTGCCACCCTAGTTGAGAGGCTAAAATTGGTGCTCAAACTCTAGCAACTCTTCTCCAATCAAACCCTAGTTGAAAATTTGCAACATCAATCTCCTTGAAGCACTTGGAAACAACCAGTTGAAGAGTTTTTGTTATTTAATCAAGCAAGGAAGGGTTTCGTCCTCCTTGTTAGCCACACCAAAGGATTTTTGCCCCTTAGTGGAAGGAATTGAGCAATCAACCCAAAAACCATGCAAAGTATATATTTTGACAAGATGATGATGCCCAAATGAGCCAAGCAAACCCTCTTTTATACCCCTTTGTGGCGCCAAAACCAATTAGGAAGCCTCCAACTAAGACCAACCTCATAAGGATGCTTTTCTTTTATTTTCACTTTGGCCTTTCACCTTCTTAACCCAGCCGACCTAACTCATGTAGAAAACTATGAAAGAAGAATGCAAATGCTCATGAAAATAACTGAAAAATGTGACAATCACTTCCTTGTTCATTTTCTTCTTGCCCACGGAAAGTGGAATGGGCTCAAAGTCTCCAAAACGAACTAGCTTGGAAAAGGGGACATTACAATAAAGGTTTTGAAGAATGCAGTGCTGTATAAATCACCCTTGTGTCAACAAAGCTTCAAGAGTGTAGTGCCATATAAGTCATCCTCGTCTCACAATTACACAAATGGAGAGGAGGGTAGAGGGCGAGAAACCCAAATTGATGGATTACATTTACTATTCCTCCCCTCTATTATCAATTTCTTATGGTGCTTGTGTGCTAAGTGCCCCCCTTGCGTTGTGATAATTACCAAAATTACATGAGGAAACAAGGTCATTATGCTAACGATAACTCATGATGATCATCTAGAGATGATTCGAACACACACGAAGTAAAATCCCACAAAAATTAATAATGTAACTATTCACATTGTGATAATGAATCTTTACAGGTTGCTATTCACAATCCATTTGATTTATTCATCTTGGATAAATGGGTTGTGGATTGCAAAAATATTGTCTCCACTGCCAACCTCAATTTAGCATGAGACATTTATTACCACCTTCGTGGCTGAACAAAATGGCATCTGGTTTTATTGTCATTCAGTTTGAACTGTAATGTATTGCAGGTGGGAAATTTATTTTCCAATTAAAATTTCAGGTGTGCAGATTAGTTTGACTTCCTTTATGGGCCAAAAGAGGTAAAATTTAGTAGCAAGCCGAATCCCTCATGTTAGGTTTAGAGAATAAATAGCTGATAAACAAACACCTGTATACATTGAAAATGTCTTAATCTTGTGGGCACTACCAAAAGAAGACTCAAGACTTTCCTCTTAATTGAGGTATTAGATAAGACAGGTTAGACATTGTCATTTATTCTTGCATTATTTTTCAAATGCTCCTTGAAAACTGGATGGGTAGTTTCTTATACAAAAATTCCTTTTACAAAAATTCACTTTCTGTGGTTTCAGATGTGTGGCTCATCCGCTCTTCCTTATCCAATTATGGTACAATGGGAAACCATCACCGGGCATCGGCTTCTGGAGCGTTATGGGATGACTGAGGTGAGTAGGGAGCTAAAAACATTTTTCTTGCGAAATCAGACATTTAGTAATGCCATCAGCATTGCCTTCTATTTAGTGGTATCTTGTAAGTTTAACTGTTTGACTTGAGAATTTAAGTGGAGGTGTGTGTAATATCAATTTATGGCTATGTAAGAGCTTTGGCTTAGAAAAATTCTGTATCAAATTTGAATATTTCTTGAATATTCATAGAATCATCTGCTGCAGTTCGGAATGGCACTTTCAAATCCTCTTCATGGAATCCGGAGAGGAGGAACAGTTGGGAAACCACTTCCTGGTGTGCAGGTGCTCTTGGTTACCGCTTCTTGTAACTTAATAGGTTATATGTGATAGTTTTGAAATAATTTCTTTATCCTTTTTTTATGTTTAACATGGATGCAATTTTTTTCATCTGTTGCAATTAGATTGGTTTAATGTTCTCAGTTAAAATATTCAGGTTAACATGGTTATTAAAACTAAGGTCATTTTCTCTTTTAATCCATACTGTATGTGGGATAAGACAAGATTTTTCTGCAGCCTTAAAGTTTTCCCTCATCCTTATTCCAGCGAAATATTGAATTGACTTATTAGATGATCAGTGTCGAGTGTCTTTGCAGTAAACAATTAATAATGTTGATCTTTAGTACTTGTTCTAAATGGACTTTTTGTTTGGCTTTTGGGGAAGGGGGTTGTGAGCTAGACAATTAGTGTTTGTGGAGTCCGAATTTCAAAATCCATTTTAAAGTCACTAAACTTAAAGATTTCTATTTCTCAAAACTTGTTCAAATTTATTTTGAATTTCCTTGTTATTCTTTGAACCATATATTCATAGTTGCCTCTTTCATCAACCTAATGTACTATTAGATATCTCAGCAGCACACCCCTCCAACTCTCCAGCTAAAACATGACATAATAATATCCAAATTAGAAAAGAACATTGTGTATTCTCCTGACAGGCTCTAACAGTAATTCGAAGGATGTGACCGACAAGGATAAGAACGTGCTCATTGTGTTCCACAAACTTCCCCCCATTTTTCTGCTCATCATCCTATTCTGCAGATTTTTGGGAATATCATAGTTTATTGCAAGTTTCCTTGTACCTGTTACCGCCAATTTTGATAGTATCTCAGATTGTGAATGGCAAGTAAAGTCCCTAACTGGAAGATTTCTATTTCTAAAAACTTGTTTGCATCTATTTTGAATTGCTGTGCTATATTCGAATCATACATTCATAGGTGGTCTCTTTCATCAAGCTAAAGTACTACCACATATCTCAGTAGAGCACCCCTCCGATTCCCCAGCAAAAATATGACACAATAATATACAAACTGGTCATTGGGCTTCACAAACTGCCTGCCCCACCCTCCCCTACCCCGTTCTCTGCTCATTGTCCAATTCTACAGATTTTTGGGAATACCGTAGTTTACTGCAAGCTTCCTTACAACTGTTACTGCCAATTTTTATAGAAGTACATCAGATATTGAGTTGCAATATGCAATAAATATTTGTAGTCCTGAAGAATATAAGAAAAGTCTGCAAAAATCGATCAGACTGCCCTGAAATCTGAGAAAATTCCTCTGAGCGCCGGCTGCTCTGCCTAACTGAAACATTAGACCTGAAAGGTGCTACTTGATTGTCAAAGAGGATGATTTCACTAAGTTTGCTGCCGCATGTCTGAACAACATGCAAGGATTAACTAACTCACAAGTGACTTTTGCTCTAAACTGCTTCAGTGATGAAGCACCCACTGCAATGGACTCATGTTTATTAGTATATTAGTATACACAAATCTATAATCCAAATAGTGTGGATTACTGGTATCTTAATGTAAATGATAAGATCAGGGTGTAATGTAGTATCCCTTTTTATAAAATTTTCAATATTCTGTTTTTTTGTAATTTTTCTGAGTATCAATGCTGATATAAACCCTAAATAATAATAAATCACTGAAATATGCAAAACTGAAAATACCCAATTGCAATATTTATTCAAATATGCTGAATATGAATTTATTACATCAAACCCTAACTTGAAACTGCATAGAAAGCATGAAAACTGAATTTTCTCTGAAACCCTAGTTGAAAGAGGAATTTTGGAAGTACGACACCCTGCTGGAAGGTATGACAGACCCTTGGCAGCAATAATAAATACTTGTAAATCATTATATGTGATGTTAGTAGAATTTTCCCTGAAAAGAATGATGCCAAGGCTGGAAGTGTACTGCAAGTGGTACAACAGACTATAATTGTAGGTACAACAGTGAATAGTGACGCTGTGAATAGTGACATCAAGCTGAAATGTCACTTCTGGAGAATATTTTATTAATTTTTTGAACTATTGCAGCCCCATACATAGCCATAAATCAGCCTGTTTGTACTTGTGTGATGGATTTCCTCTGAATCTGAAAGCTTTGGTGTAATCCCTAGATGGAATTACCAAATGGGTGTGAAGGTTTTTCATCCCCAAGCCCTGGCACATGAGGGTTTTCGTCCTTTGTGTTAAAAATGGAAGTTGTTGCCCCAAACTTGCAAAACAAGCATTTGTGAAATTGTTCGAATGATTCAATTTTTCCAATCAATTCTTTTAATAAGTTCTTTTCATCCAAAACCCTAAAAGTAATTAAAATTACTTTTAATTAGATATTCACCTTTTTCCATCCTCATAATTATTAATTACTTTTGGCCATGTAATTAATATTTTCTTTTTGGCCCCTTTTAATAATAATACACTAAGTGTCCTTTTTCCAAGTTATAACTTAAAGTACCTTTTTGGACAACTTAATGAATTATTATTATATTATTTCCCTTTTTTATCCCCCTTAGCCTACAAGGAATAAAAATAGGCTTCAGGTCCTCCGATTTAATTAATTTGAGAAAGGGGACATTACGTGTAATCTACCTATCCAATATATGAGTTATTAGATCAATATATGGTGGACAGAAATTTATGTAGTCAAAGCATAATGCTAAATATAGAAGGCAATTGGCTATAAATATTCAAAACCACCGTTTCCATATAATATGCTACATTTGTGACTCCAACCAACTCAGTATATCATCTCTTCCCATTCATAGTATATAATAGAGAATTTCCCACTCCTTAAGAGAGATTAAGGAGCCAGAAGAAAACTGATGGCTCTTACGTTCCTTACATTGACATTGAGCCGAAATAAAAACAAGTGCTTATACTTTTCCTTCAGATAGATTAACAGGTTCAAGAAAACCAAGGGCTCTTGTGTTCTCAAGCCATGGTAATCACAATAATAGGGTCTGTGTATTCTCCTGAGAGAGGACTTTCACGTGAAAGCAATGAACAACGTGGTACTCAACAACCACCTTGGAGCCATGAACTACGGCTTGATCTTGACTTCATTTAAAACATCATAGGACACAGAAAAAAGGTACCAGTTTTAAATTAATAGAATATCATTTTTTATTTATTGCAAAACTACTAATATTATGGGAACAAAAGAGTACCTTGTTCAAGATATCTTAATTTAGATATATCTAGGGTTTCTAGAATGATGTGAAGTCTCCTATTTTGATGTTCAATTGATACTGTCTTTAAAATATGAATGATATCCTTGGGATACATGTTCCAAATATCCTACAACAGTTTGTTTCTATGCTGTAGTGTAACGTGCAATTCTCTAGAAGATAAATTGATACAAACTTGCCTTAAATGCACGTGAAATAGGGATATTTATGTATGTTAGTATCTGGGTAAAGTCCTCCTTCATGTTAGGCTAGAAGGTCTCAATTGGATGCTGTCACTATGGACTTGATCTCATGTGTGTGCTGGCCTATGTGAGTTATTGAGCTATATCCTGTGGTTTCAATTGGCCTACATGTACCCCTTTCTTTGGTGTCCCTTTGATCAATGTTGGCCCCTTTCTAAGAGTTGGCTCATCCTTTGTTTATCGTATGATGGTCTCTTTTCTTTTTGAGAAAATAAGCAATTTTTCATCATTTTAAAACTGCTTGGTATGAACTTCATTTTAAGTATGGATTTGTATGACATGGCCATAACATCATTGCATATTTAGTCATGCTACTACCCATACATGCATCATTGCATGACCTTACATGAGGAAATATACTCTCCTAGAGAAATTATAACATCTGGAATATACTCATGTAATAATCTCTTTCGTGCAAATGATTCCAGGCCAAAATTTTGGAAGATAATTCTTCTCCAGGTGTAGGGGAGTTGTGTATAAAAAGCCCGTCCATGTTCAAGGAGTATTGGAGACAAGCTGAGGTATTTTAGATATTGTATTTCTGATTTATATGGTACAAACGTACTTTTTTAGAGTATAATTGGCAGATTGGACTGCCATTCCTTTTAATTTATGGAACAATTCTTTTGTTGGTTGCAATATTACATTTTGTTTAAGGTGCAATGATCTGTTCTAAAACTAAACAGAGATAGAAATTATAATACCCAAATACCAAATGTTGTCAATTTGATTGGCACATATAGTCAAGGAAACATAGCAATGAAAAGAAACAAAGATCAAAGTTGTCATGAAGCTAAATTAACCTTCATGACATTACACAGATGTAGTCTGTTTCAGATTAGAGGATTTAGGGATGGTGCAATACAACTATATTTCATGCCTGATTCAATTTCACTTATAGTGATATAGTTAATTACTTATCATTGTAACGATTCCACCTGCATTTCTTGTAAAACATTGATAGTTATACTCATTCATTAGCCGTTTCTTGATTTTTCTTGTAATTGGCATGAAATGCATTGTGGGTCAATGTATTGATCACTCATAAATAATTTATCTGTAAAAGGTATATTGATTTTAGTATGAACCTTGAACATTGTCTTGGTGGTAATATTTCGGTGGTCATCAGCTTGGGATTGTCTTCCACCCAAGGATTATCCATCGCCACCTCCTTTGATGCTGCCGCATGTGCTTAGTTCTCTGTCTATTGTTGCTTTAAGTTCATCAGATTTATAGCTGTGTTTTTGCTGGTTTTTATGTTTTGGGCCATGAATACCAACCGGCTACCTTTTATTGTAAACGATCTATATGTAATTTTAAATCTCTATATTTTGAAATAATAGATATGATGGTGCATTCCAATAAAAAAATTCTCGTAGTTAAGCCAAATCACTAAATTTTGTATAACAATACAAATCATTCATACTTTTATTTGTGTAATGTTGTGTTTCAAGTTCCCTAGGTGTAATGATGTGGCAAATGCTATTTTTACGACCTCCAAACTTTGTCCGTCATAAATGGCTTTTTCAGGTTAAAATTCAAGGTGTCAATATGCCAAAAATACAATTTCACTCCATGTCATTAAATAATTTCTCATCTCAAATTAACATCTATTTTGTCACTAGTTTACTCTAGTTTATCGACATCTCTATTGATAGGCTACCTCCTTCCATGTACTTGTTAAATGCCTATCATTGGCTTCTTTGTATAAAGGAATTCATCACTAGAGTAGTTAGAGAGGATATCTACGGGTAGTTCACATCCAAATCGCTTGGACCTTTTCTCCTTAGCTGCTCAATCCCAAGCTTCCTTCTATATTGAGCATTTCTTGTGGGTGGTGGATGGTGTCATTCATCGTCGTGACTATTTCCAACATCTTTCTCATGGATTGTGGTTTTCCTTTACCCGAGTTGAGGGTGTACTAACAACATTTACGGGTGCGAATGATCATCATATCCCACATGGGGGACTAGATCTATCATCTCTGTTCTCTCTATGAGGTGGAGATTGAGGAGCACTTCAAGTTCAAATGCCCTATTTATTATGAGATGCGAAGGAGATAACACCGCCTTTATAGAGGCTCGAGGATGTTGGCTAGATTTTCGCAAGACAAAACCTAGCGATCATGAGATAAATCTCCCTCATTTACCGGTGAGGCTCCTGTGTCGATTTGTCGGTTAAAGTATGCTAGTATCTATATGGGGTTTTACTTTAACTGTTCAGCTCATGAACCATAGTTGTACAGTTCTGCAACAAGTAAGCAGCTGTTTAAGAAAGAAAATATTTATAGAAGGGAATTATATAAACACAGAGAAGAAATGGGGAAGATGTGCATCCCAATCAATAGATAGCAGAGTTGATTGCATGCACATAGAAGAAACCAATAGATATAAACACAGAATTATAAGCAAAGGCAACTCTAGATCCAGATCTAAAATAACACAAAGTTTATTTAAAAGATCTAAGATATAAAAGCTAGAAACACAATACACCGTGACACAAAGTTCTCCGGAAATCTGCTCCTGTATATTCCTTTGCTTCAAGTGGCTTTCAAGGGTTTTAGCACAAAGTCTGGAACACAAGGATGCTGCTTACAAATTCTGATCCTTAACTTGAGGTTCTTCTTCTACTTATAGAATGTAGAAGGGAAAGTACAAATGGGAAACTCAACTGAACTGAAACATAAACAAGTAAAGATGACATTTGGCAATCATCCTCCACTAACTTCTCCTTAAGTGACACATGTATCACTTGACTAATAGAATTGTTCCACATAACTTTAAGTAATGGTTTCAAAACCAATAACTTTAAAGTTTTACAATTTCATCCGGGAACGTGGAAAATAGAAGAAGTCAAGCCAACTGTAACATTTATGTCTTCTTTTTGTTCTGATACTGGATATACTTGTCGAACATGTAATTCAGCATCTTCCCATCTATTTTAGCCACCGCTTCCTTTTCTGTCTTGAACTGCAACAATCCTTCGTTCAACACCTTGATACACTCTTCCACATCCTCCAAGCTTGGCCCGAACCTCGCAATATCCACCTACAGTGCCACCAGTCTGCTAATGGAATTCATCGTGAAAGGTTTAGTAGCTCCATCAATTCTCTTTTGTACCATCAGAAGAGACCCTTCCAGGGAATTAGGCACTCTGCTAGGAATGATCCGCACGTATGAAGTAACATTTCCGACCACTTCCTCCTCAGTGAAAGAAATGATACTGTCTGGTAAGGACGATGTCCTACTCTCAAGTGCCTGCATCCTCTTCAGCAAAACTCTGCAGATCTCCAAATGGAAAGATACTGCAAACTCCAGTTGCTTCCCCTTCTAAATTGATCCGTCCAGTATAATCTGCTCTGCAACCAATACATCTCCCAGCAACTTGTTGATTTCGGCCAAAGTACTTAGGTTACTCTCAGCAATTGTGTTCATATCTACTATGCTCGTCACACCATTGTTTTCACTGATTTTTTGCATCATTCATAACCTTCAAAGCGGTGGCACCTCTCCATGTTGTGCATGAAGCTTGACAAATAATCGATTCTTCCATTCACAATAGCTTTCACCTGATTGCTTGCATCCTCCATCTCCTACATGAGATGATCACTCACCCGCTCGAAATAATTTGAGTGGAAGGTTTAGCAACCTTGGCTATGATCTCGCACAACTGAGATACATGCTTCTGAAGCTCATCTTTCTCCACCTTTTCTCTGTCAAGCCTAAGGAATAGAGCATCTATCAATGTCTGTGTATCCTGCTTCAATCCTTCTGTGGTGGCTTGACCGATGGGTACTCTGGTTACTATAACATCTTCTTCCGTGAGCTCATCTTCCTTCTTTCCTTCCATCGGAACTGACATCTCAACGAACTTCTACCTCGACTCCTCGATGATCAACCTTGAAGTTACCTTAGCAACTTTAGGTCTTTTATCTTTTCCGCCTAGGCTCCAAAGTAGCTGCAAGTTGTGTTCCTCCAAGTTCATCTCCACGCTAGCTTCTGGAACCAACTGCGAAGCCAACCATTATGAGAAGTTACTTCTCGGAGAGTGAGAAGTTGTTGAGTGTACTATTATCTCCCGCTTTGTTTCCTCTCCATCAGAAACTGCTACAATGTTATGGTTGCCATCTTCTGAATCATCCAAGGACAAAGCTCTTTCGAACTGTCATCTACTCGCTTCAATGTCTCTTTACGGAAGTGTTGAACGAGTGGTTGAGGAGAGAAGATGACGCCGGATTCAGTGGAGGCATGGAAGTGTCTTGCTGAGGTGCAACAGTCGGTGAAGTACTAGATGTTGGAGAAGCCGGAACTAAAGTCATGGCCGTGGAAGTGATCTTCTCCTTTGATTGAGATCTTCTGTGCACTTTCATCTTCTCGGACCTTCTGCTGCTTTCTCCTCCGTGCTTCCTCTTGAGGGAATCTCCTGTGCCAAAGTTGCCGTGATTTGATTCATCGGTGCTTCATCAAGGCAATATCCCTTCGTCTAGCAACCAATTTGAAGTCTTCACCAGAACAATGCTAGACCTTTCTTCAATTGTATGGGAGCCCCCTACGTTATTCTGAAGTACGGCTCTATCTCCTCCCATTTGATGGTAAGTGTCAAGTAACACATTCCCATCATCTTTAAGATCCGTAGGTATCCGCGCTAGTCCAATGTCGAACACTTGTCATGCTGATAGCCTGCTGAAATCCTTCTTTCTAACCTCGTACTCAGTTTTGCACTTCATCCGAAAATCCTCTAATGAAGGAACATGTGCGTACTCCTGGGAGATCGTCTTCTTGGCTACTCCAAATGGATCGAAGTTCAGTTGCGTCGGGAAGAACTCTTACTCATACTCGAATAACATCTCCGTCTCCATCGCTCGAGCTCTGTGAATGCTCTGGCAGCTATAATGTCTCATAGTGATTGGGAAGAAGCTCGTAGACTTGTGTTGTTTCGACTAAAGGTCGTGTATCCCCACAAGTTTTCTGCTCAGCTCCATGGTGATCAATCTATCATTCGGATATCTGGGCAAAGCTTAAGCGGTTCTCCGAGAAAAGCCAAGTAACTCCGAGGTATGTGAAATCTACAAACTGAATGAATAGACTGCCAATTTTGGATATAGCTTCCCATGCTTCCTTGCTCACCCTGTTGGCCTTCAGGTCTCTGTCGAGCTTGTAAATGAATTCGTAGAAGAATCCATCATTGACCACTTTGAAATCTTTTCGCACGCAGTACAAAATGAAGTCGTGGGTAGCACTCGAAAATGGGGTCCTTAGAAATAATGCCACATCTATCCAGCTTGGAGAAGATGCCTTGTGAAGCTGCTGCATATACCAAATAGGAAGTCATTTTGAAGTTGAAAGTACGCTTCACGTTCCGGAGTTGCTCACCAATGTTGTTGCTAATGATTTCCGACCAATTGATTATGGAATCAACTTTGTTGACTTCAATGGTCCTGATGAAAGCATACATCCATGTACGGAAAGTGTGAGCATTCGCCTCGCCATTAATCTTGCATAACAATTTGGCAACATCATCTACCTCTTGCACTGATTGGACCGCGAAAGAGTTCTTGGGAACTTAGAAGGAGATCTGGAGTTTCTTCATGTATCTGTTGTTCATTATGTTCACTGCCAACTCTATGCTTCTCCACCTTTCGCCGGCATCCTGAATGCTAATGGAAGTCACCACCTTTCGAATCGGAATCTTCAAGCAATAATTGATGAACTTTGCATCCAATTGAATTATTGTTTTCCCCGTAGCATCTCGCACTGATTTGGATGAAGGATGGTAAGACCTAGCACACTCCATAACGAACTCTGGCAACTGGGCTGTGTATGGAAAGGCTGCAGCTCGAATAATTCCATTGCTTTTAACTGCACGCATGAGTGAAGTCTTTCCTGCTCTGGATCTATCAATCAATTCGGAAAGAGGTTTCGGACCTAGATCTGTGTCTCTATGTCTGCAAATTTGGAAGTGATGCATGACTCCGTTGTGCTTTCTTTTTCATTCCTCTTTGCCATGGCTTTGTCTATCTTTGTCTGAATAATTCTTTTTCTTCTTATTCGTTCGAAATTCTTCAAAACTGGTGTAGATCTGGATAATTTTTCAGATTCAGAGGATATATTCAATGTATTGGACATTGATTAAAGTTATTTTTCTTTTGTAAAGCACCTGTAACGAGTTCCTGCAATTAATTCAGACAAAGATGGCAACCGGAACATGAATAGTGAATTTTAATTATAAAAATCTGCATAATTCAAGCCTGCTGCCCCAAAAATTGATGCTTTGTTTGCATGCAAAGTGAGCATGAATTTTTTCAACTTCACCTGAGCACCTGTATCACTTATGTAAACAATTATCCAAACACAAATCAACTTCCTTCAACCTGTGCGCCAAAATTGGAAGCTTTTAACATTGATTTCACCTTCTTTTGAGCAAAAATCCTCTTCAAATGGGGCGCACTTTTCCTCTGGGCTGCACTTCTTTACCTGTGAATTAGTTAATTCATCCTTATGGCAGCCCCTGCTTATATAACCCTTGTGATTCTATAATTAATTAATGGCTTTGCTATTACTGGCAATTAATTAATTAATTAATAAGCTTCACTCTTCAAATGGGGCGCCTATTTTGTGCATGCTTATGGTTGCCATTAAATAAAATAAATTTATTTAATTTTAGACTTTTGTTTCCACTTAACTCAAGCCTCACAAAGGTGCTTTGACCTTTGCCACCGAAAATAGGAATTAATTTAATCATGGTGTCCCCTTTAAAAGATTTCATCCTGAAATGTGACTTCCCTATCGAAAAAATTCGTACTTTTAAAATAATGGGTCATTTTGTGTTTTTATTTCCTAAAAGTTCTTGTATTGTGTCGGGATATTCCTAAAGAGCCATATTAGCCATTTTCGCCAAATACCCAAATGCCCAAAATTGTTATATTCTTTCACGGGATTTGTCTCACGGGAAATTTGTATTGAATTATTTTGAGCTCCATTTGAGGCGATTTGCACTCCGATTTAACCTTGTTGTGATCGAACATATCATTATTCCTATATATACCAAAAGGGTTTTAACTAGGAATGAGTTCTGCACTTTATTTGTGACTTTTGGCAACTTTTTGTGTTTGTGTTTTCCGTTTCGCTTTTTTTCACGTGAAATTTCTCTAGATCAATTCCTTTCACGGTTTGGCCGATTCTTGGCCTAGAGTAACTCGAGAGATCACATATACGCACGTTATGCCGAAGGAACTTGCCATCGGAGGTCTGGTTCACTTGGAAAAGACAAAGTCGTGCACCGAAAAGCCTTTTCTGGGCTGGCCACATTTTTGGAAAAAGAAGAATTGAAGTGAATCATGGGAAAATTAGAAGTAGCAAAGCAGTGGTGGGAATTTTGTACCGCCAGCAGGTACTTTTTCTATGAAGGCATTCACTTAAGTGACAATGGGAAAATTAGAGGCAAGAGGCAAAGCGGGAATTTCTTACCCGCCTTTACAGGTAAAAATTCCCATGTGGAATAAAAGAAATATCAATTAAGTGAATCATGGTATTTTATTGCACTTGCCTTGGAGGGTAAATAATCCCATTATGAAAGACAAATCGACTTAAGTGAATCATGGGATTTTCGGGCTGCCTTGTAGGGTAAATAATCCCATTGTCATGTGATTCTTAAAAATAAAATTCTATATGTCAAAAGTGTGCCCCCTTTGGAAAAGTAATGGCAGCCTTTAAATTGATTGATTTAATTAATTATTCACCCAAAATAGGCACCCAGACTTGTGGAAAAGTCAACAAAGGCAAAGGACAAAAGGTGGTTGAAAATAGATTGCTTTAAAATTAAATAAATAAATTTATTTAATGGCAGCCCCTTCATGTCAAAAAGTGCGACCCATTTGGGAGAAGAATAATACTTTTAAAGTATTAAATGATTAAATTAATTTCTATTTTCAGTGGCTAAGGTTAAAGCACACTATGAAGCTTAAGTGAAGTGAAGAGTGGATGATTAAATTGATTAAATTTAATTTATTGGATGGCTGTCCTTAAACATGCAATTTTTTTAGTTAAAGAGAAGAGCATGATTTTTAATTAATTAATTGCCGGAATAGGAAGGGCAATTATTAATTATAGAATTATGAGGGTTATATAAGCATGGGCTGCCATAAGGGTGAATTAATTAATTCACAGGTAAAGAAGTGCAGCCCAGAGGAAAAGTGCGCCCCATTTGAAGAGGATTTTTGCTCAAAAGAAGATCAAATCAATGCTAAAAGCTTCCAATTTTGGCGCATGCATTAAAGGAGGTTGATTTGTGTTTGCATAATTGTTTGCATAAGTGATATAGGTGCTCAGGTGAAGTTGGAAAAATTCATGCTCACTTTGCATGCAAATAAAACATCAATTTTTGGGGCAGCAGGCTTGAATAGTGCAGATTTTTATGATTAAAATTCATTGTTCATGTTCGGTTGCCATCTTTGTCTGAATTAATTGCAGGAATTCATTACAGGTGCTTTACAAAAGAAAATGAGCTTTAATCAATGTCCAATACATTGAATATATCCTCCGAATCTGAAGAATTATCCAGATTCGCATCTAAAATTTTGAAGAATCCGGCTAAATAAAAGAAAAAGAATTGTTCAAACAAAGATAGACAAAGCCATGGCAAAGAAGGATGAAAAGAGAGCACAACGGAGTCATGCATCACTTCTAAATTTGCAGACATTGGAAACACAGATCTAGGTTCGAACCTCTTTCTAAATCGATTGACAGATCCAGCGGTGGAAAGACTTTCCTCATGCGTGAAAACTTAAAATATTAAAAGAGAATCATTCGAGCCGCAAAGATTTCCATTCACATCCAATGCGAATTCGTTATGGAGTGTGCTAGTGCATCTATATTCATAGATCCGTGATTGCAAAGGCTTCATCCTCTTGTTTCAAATGCAGCCCGTGAAGAAGTCAGTGCGTGGAAAATTCCTTCCAAGATCTTGTGCATGTGCTCCCAATCTTCCAGTTGAAGCCTTCATTGAAGTTGCATTCACCCGGAGTGCTTTCTAGAATTTTTAATTGTTCATATGCAATTAAAAATAAAGAGTTATGGCAAACATTGCACTGATGCATGTATTGGAGAAGAACTGCAAAAGCTTCAAGGATAAAAGAGAAGACAAGGCGAAGGCAAAATTCAATTGCTTCGCTTGCTTCCAACTTGTTTGTTTGCATCAGATTCATTTCCAGATCCAACTACTCCCAGATCCAATTTGGTGAGAATCAAAGACAAAAGAATCGATGCGCAGAATATGAAAAAGGACAAGACTGCAGACTTTCCTCTTTCTTTTTCTTTCTCTTATTTCTTCCAACAAAGTAATTAAGCGATCAATTAAATTATACAACTTAAGTGATTGGTTTAAAAGCCATTACTTGAAGAAGTCAACTACTTGGAGATAGGTGGCGAGACGTGTAAATAGAAGGTTCTATTTTTAGTTGCAAATAATGCATGTCATGCAAAGAGGAATTCCGGAGGGAGATTGCCGGTTATTTCATTTCCCACTTCCACATGTGCTAGTTCAACTAAAAGCTTCCGACTTGTAATTGCCCTCTACATTCTATAAGTAGAGGAAGAACCTTAGAGTTAAAGATCAAATTTGTAAGTTGAACCTTGTTTTCCAAACTTTTTGCTGAAACCCTTGAGAGCCACTGAAGCAAAGGAATATACAAAGGAGCAGATTTTCGGAGAACTTTGTGTCACGGTGTATTGTGTTTCTTGCTTTTATCTTAGATATTTTAATAGACTTTGTGTTATTTAGATATAGATCTAGAGCTACCTTTGCTTAATTTTGTGTTTATATCTATTGGTTTCTTCTATGTGCATACAATCAACTCGCTATCTATTGATTGAGATGCACATCTTCCCCATTTCTTATCTCGTGTTTATATAATTCCTTTTTCTTCTTCTATAAATATTTCCTTTCTTTTAAACAATGCTTACTTTCGCATAATAATCGTTTAGTTATAGTTCATGAACTTGAGTAGTTAAAGTAAACCCCATATAGATATTAGTATACTTTAATAGACAAATCGACACGGGAGCCTCACCGGTAAATGAGGGAGATTTATCTCATGACTGCCTAGGTTTTGTGCTATGCAGAAAATCTAGCCAACAAATCATTTAATACTTTAAAAAGTATTATTTCTCTCCCAAAAGGGGCGCACTTTTTGACATAAAGGGGCTGCCATTAAATAAATAAATTTATTTAATTTTAGAACAGTCTATTTTCAACCACCTTTTGTCCTTTAACTTCTATTGAGTTTTCCACAAGCCTGGGCGCATATTTTGGGTGAATAATTAATTAAATTAATCAATTTAAACGCCGTCTTTACTTCTTCAAAGGGGGCGCACTTTTTGACATAAAGAATTCTATTTTTAAGAAACACATGACAATGGGATTATTTACCCTGCAAGGCAGCCCTGAAAATCCCATGATTCACTTAAGTCACTTGACTTTCATAATGGGATTATTTACCCTGCAAGGAAGGCAATAAAATCCCATGATTCACTTAAGTGATATTTCTTTTATTCCACAATGGGAATTTTTACCCTGCAAGGCAGGTAAAAATTTCTGCCGCCTTGCTGCCTCTAATTTTCCCATTGTCACTTAAGTGGCATTGCTTTCATGGGAAAAAGTACCCTGCTAGGCAGGTACAAAATTCCCACCTGCTTGTTGTTCCTAATTTTCCCATGATCCACTTCAATTCTTTTTTTCCAAAAATGCGGCCAGCCTAGAAGAGGCTTTTTGGTGCACGACTTCGTCTTTTCCAGTGAACCAAACCTCCGATGGCGACTTCCTTCTGGCATAACGTGCATATATGATCTCCAGCTACTCTAGGCCAAGAATCAGGCCAAACCGGCAAAGGAATTGATCCAAAGAAATTTCATAGAAAACGAAACGGGAAAAACACAAAAACACAAAACGTTGCCAAAAGTCACAAATAAAGTCCAGAATGCATTCCTGGTTAAAACCCTACTGGTATATGGGAATAACAATATGTACGATCACAACAGAGTTAAATCGGAGCACAAATTGCCTCAAACGGGGCTCAAAATAATTAAATACAAATTTCCGCAGACAAATCCCGACGACAAAATATAACAATTTTGGGCATCTAGGTATTTGGCAAAAATGGCTAATATGGCTCTTTGGGAATATCTTGACGCAATACAAGAACTTTCTGGCAATAAAAACACAAAATGACCCATTATTTTAAAAGTACGAAATTTTTTCGGATAGGGTAGTCACAGATTTCAGGATGAAATCTGGGGACACCTTGACTCTATCCACTTTTTTTGTATCCAAACCAATAGTGCTTGGTCTTCTTTCTTCAGGAGGTTGTCACCCTTTGACGTTGGTCCTTGTAGGGACCCACTAGAGCCTCTAGGCTGATCACCTCTTTCTTTTAACCCATCATAGAGGTCGGTTGCATTAAGCGCCTTTTGGATACTACTACTTCACACATTGAAGGGGTAGGTTTTAGAGGCAATGCTCGTCCCGCACAACACTACTACTAACATTTCTCAACACACATGATGGATATGATCCTTGACATCATGGATCTAATCCTTATTGACCATTTCCCAGTCTGTGGGGACAAGAATACATTATGAGTTTCTTTGGCCTTGGATGTTAGGAGGGATTCTAGCAGGAGTTCTTTAGTCCCTACCATGGTTACCTGGACTGCCCCTCTTCTACCCTAGACATTCTTTGATGGGCATTATGAGATCTTGCATTGACATTCACAATGATAGACGATGATATAAGTGATTGTTCTATTCGAGGCATGTTCAAAGATGTTTGATGGGACTACCATCCAATCTTTCCGACTTTCATCAGCCCATTCTACTTGGGGTTCTTGTTTCCCCCACATGGCTATTTGTATTGGTATCTTAACCACATGGGTTGGGGCTTTGTTGCTTTAGGTCTAGCCCTCGGTTATTTTCAGTGCTTTTGTTCTTTTTATTTAGTTAGCCTTGATTCTAGGGTCCTTTTTCCCTATTACTTTCTATTGTAACTGGCTGTCTTCCTGAGCCCCATAGACCTACTTTTGGTAATTTGTTGAGTTTAATATAACATAATTTCATTTATCATTTCTGCGGTTATCTTGAATTATGTGTGTCATGGTTCATTATTCATCGTAGGTTTGAGTCCTGTAAGTGTGTTGAAGTGTCCAAAAAACAATTTTCATTTTGTTTGATAGAGCTGGAGGAGATGGCGCTGAGTATTTTGGCTGCTGCAGAACATACTTGTACCATGGCAGCACATCTGAATGGTAGTGGGCACTCCATATGGCTTTGATATCTACACTTTTTTGTGAATGGTCTTCTTGTAGAAATAACACCCTAACACAAACTTATCAAAGGACATTTTCTAAACAGTCCCTGCCTGAAAATTTGTTTATGATGTCCCTTTGTAGCATATTCATGCCACCTTTGATACATTTCTAACATTATTTTCCTTCTCTGTCATCAGTAAACTCGTGATTGGAAAGAAACAATTGAAGCATGTTTTGGGCACTTCATTTCACTGTTTTGCAGCCTCACACATCATCTCTAAGGTTGCTCCGTGCTTGCAGCTATGGTGTCCTATGCAAATCCATTGGCTCCCTCTTGACGTAAATGATGTCTTCTTTCACGCCACAACAACAGAAGTGTTCACATTGAACAAATGAAGTCAATTTTGTTGTTGGTGAATTTAATGGGTTAATATTGTATGTTTTTAGCATGCATGCGGTAAATTGCAGCGCAGAACAATGTTAATGGTCTGTTTCCAAATTATCTGAGTCCTCTCACCATCGTCTCTTAGACATCTCTACTCGTAGTCCCATTAATGTTAGAATTGCACGGGTGAATTAAATTTAAACCAAAATTATAAGGTATCAAGAATTATGTCAAATTGTATAGCATAGATAAATTGTAGGAAATAATATAAACACATAACACAACAGAAAATTTACCGTGGAAAAACTGTGGTAAAAAGCCCCACCAAATGCACTTCCCAATTTTATATTAAATAAATTGAGGAACAACAACGGTGTATTGTAAATTACAAACCCGTGCTTGACAGTTACAAACCAACCTAACACAGTAGCAATCCTTTCACTTCACAATTTCACTTACACAATAAATGATAAGTGCACAACAATATTCACCAATATGATTTTCCAATGGGAAATCACCCTATTTAAAGGGTGGTTGAATTGGTTGCAACCTTTGGGTGCAACCAATTCACTCTAAATAATTTTAATCAATAAATTATTTGATTTAACTTTATATTAAGTATAAAGTTTATATAATTTATAAGTATAAGTTTATGAAATAAATTTATCGTGGAGATGTGTTTTGTTGTGGTGGGCCACACTAGGTGTGTCCCCACAAACATTACATGTTCCAACACTCCCCCTTAATGTTTAGTGGGGATACATGCCAAAGTTATCTTTTTATACAAAAGGATTTACAATCCTTAAACCATATAAGATGATTTTAGGCTAGCATGTCTACAAGGATAATCTAACAGAAATATCCCATGTTTCTCCCATATAAGTGCATACAAGAAGTCTTATATGAGTTTTTGGAGCCTTTTATAAAACAAGGAATCTCCATAACACAATACTTCGCTGGGTTCTCAAGTAAACTCACATAGGGTGATGTTTACACAATCATATAGGGTGATCGTCTAAAATGCTTCTTACAATATAGAAGTAAAGAAGGAACATTTAACAAGGACGATAAGAGGTGGCATTGTCATGTATGGTCCCTATCAATGGCAACTTCGAAAGACCTAACACTGCTCAAAACTTGCAAAACTTTACAGCACAAAGAGACTTCATGAAGATATCTACAACTTGATCTTTAGTAGGACGAAATTGAAGATCGATATCACCATGAATGACTTTTACTTGAATGAAATGTATATAAATCTCAATATGCTTTGTTCTTTGATGTTGAATTGGATTGTTCATAAGAGCTATGCAACTCTAGCTATCACATAGAAGTTGAGTGCTTCCTTTTAAAATAAAAATAAAAAACAAGCAAATATTTTATTTCATAGGAAATATATTTTTACAATTACAATGATGCCAAGCTTGAAAGCTATTTGTCCAATCTTGAGCATTATAAAGGAAAATAAACATATCAAAAATCATTAAGGATAGTCAAGTTTTAGAATAGCTTTCATAGCTTCCTGATCCCGTTGAGGCCACCAAAGAGGAGGATCATCAAAGTGGAGTGCTTCTTTTGACATCCATATAAAGTTCTTCCAATAAAGGGGTTTCCCCTTATCGATGTCGGTTACTATATTTTCTAGCAAGTTTCACATTGCATGCTAAACTGAAGTAATTGAGCTCCACAACTCAACATCCACATAGCTACCCAAGCCAAAGTGGAGAACTGCACTAATTACAGAAGATAAACACCAACATTCCAAGAGTCTGGAGTTAACTTAGTTCAGTCTTTATTCAACGTAGCCCATATTAGTTATGATTATAGTTCACTGCCAAAGGTGAGGAAACACATTACTACCATCTATAGCTAATGCAGTTAACTATCCAATGTCAGGCCAGGTCATTAAGCACAGAAAAATGAAAACCCATCTCCACCATCTGAAGCTAACACAGCTCTGTCTGAAGTCAACACAGCCCAGATTAGTTATGGCTATAATTCACCACGGAAAGCAGAGAACTGCATTAACTACAGTACAACTTGTAGCTATTACAGACATCAACCTTGCCTCTCTTTGCTATTGCTCTGCTCGTGTCACTGCTATTTACTTAATACGTCTTTTGGTGCATAGGTAACCTCCATGGTAAGTCCTGAGATATGTCTATAGATGAGGCACATGCAGTGGAGCTGTCACTCCAATTAGGCACGGTGTAGGATCTAGCAAATTCTAATAATACTCGGGCTTAACATTACAGTGACAAATAGTTTTACAGTAATGTACATGCAATTTTACAGTTTTCAATCTTTTCTATATTCTGTGAAATCATTTTTATGTAAATATACGATAAGGTTTCCTAATGTTATTGGTTATTTCTTCTTTATAATTATCTTAGTTTAATGTCAACTTGCTTTAAATAGAGTTCTTCAAATATGGCTGGCATCCTAACAATTTCAAATAAGTTTGTTTTCTATTTCCATTGCAAATAGGAACTATGCCTTATCTATATGTTATAATGGCAAAGGCTGCATCAATGACCTGATTACTAAATGCCTTATTTTAAGGATAGAATAAGGTCTTGGGATGCCCGTTGATTATTTTCTTATTGTACGAGTTAGACAAAGAAAATCATAGTTTGTATATATTTGCAAGAAACATACAATATCTTTGAATTAAAAGAAATTTTAAACCAAAAATATAATCTTCTTGTAGGCCAGTTTCTGTTCATAGGTTGGTTTGACTTTTCTTCATGTTGACAAATCTATTATTTTTACAATCTTCACAGGTTACAAAGGAATCCTTCGGAGATGATGGCTATTTCAGGACTGGAGATTCGGTAAAGATAGATGAGAATGGATATTTTGTCATCATGGGGCGTATGTCAACTTCTCTTTACAAACAATTCTGCATTTTGAATTCCTCTGGTTTTGTGACTATTTTGTTTGCATTACCTTGTGTAGTTTATTATTTCTTACTGTATTATTTCTTTTGCTTGTCAAATTTTTCTAAAGAATACCTGTTTTAGTTTCTAGCAACCAATAATATAGTATGCTTTATCTTGTATTCATTCAAGACAACATGAGAGGCTAATACAAGCATTTGAATTGAAATTGTGTAATTCTCAAGAAAATTTTGTGAGTTGTGACAGTTAATTCTACCTGATTCTGTACCTTTGTCAAATTCAGGATTCTTTTATTCCCAATGTTATAGGTAGCTGTTATCCTTGGATCTCTTTCAATAGAAGCACCATCAAACAAAAAATAAATATTTAGAGAAAAAATATTATAACATGTGACAAAGTAGTAGAGGATTGTCATCAGCTCCTATTGAATTGTTAAGAAAAGGCCTACTCGTTAACATTTGGTGAACTCACTACTTCCTCCTTTGATAGTATGTTATAGGCAATGTTACATGGGGAGGCGCCCCCTATATTTTGGTGATGTCCCGAATGTTTGGGGGACTTGTGGATTTGAATGGGATCCCCCAAATTTATTATTTTAAAAAGTTCTTCTGATGCGTTTACTTTAACAAATCTGTTATTTTTTACGAAAAACATTGAATTCTAATCCTGAAAATATCCTAAAACATTAATTACAGTTTAAACCTCTAAATTTCATTGAATAAAGATAAATATTCAATTGTTACCATAATTTCTAGGAGACGGGTATGGGTATGTGGAGCCGGATATATATATAGTTTAAGAAAATAAAATAAAATAATATGTAGTTTCTATTTTATTTTATTTTCTTAAACTATATATATATTTATATTATCTATGCAATATATAAAATCAAAATGCATTAAAACTTAAAAATAAGTTATAATTTTTTGAAGGAATTAAGGAAATTAGATGTTGACAAAAGCCAAGTAATTATATTGATATTTGATATATCTAGGAAAGGGTACATTGTAACACTAAAATGCTGATGAGTAGGCACGCAGAAAACAAAAATACTTTCAAAGTGGGTATGTTCTCTCTCTCCATCCCCATGACATCCTAAACAAAAAAGTTCAAAAGTAAAATTTTAAATTGAAGTAACAAATTTAAAATAGTAAAAGTTTAAAATTAACAAATATTTTAATAATCTAATATTATTAAATAAATATTAGAAAATAAATATAACAAAATAAAAGAGAAAGTAAAACTAAATTTATAAAATATTAAACATTTAACTTTACAAAATTTAATATTAAAATTGTAAACCAAAATTTATATTAAATAAAATTATAAAAATTAAAAGTTCAAACTTCAAAACGTCTATTAAAAAATCATTGAGATCTGTTCAAACTTCAAAAACATCTATTAAAAAATAATATCCCTCGAAATATGTGGTAGTGGTGTGTTGAATTCTAATTGAATGAATGGTTGTAGGGGAGAGGGATAGTAGTGGTACACCCTAAATTAAGGGGTCCACAAAATCAATTGTATATAATATGGGATTGCAATTTTTCCACTAATATGTAGTTCAGATTTGTCTTTAGCTTATATTTTTCTTTGGAATGTTTAATTGGAGGGAAAACCATATTTTTAATTGATTTAAAATAATAAATTTGAGTTACACTATAACCATGGTGGAAACCAATACTTGAACATGGGTGATAATGCTTGAACATTGAATTTTAATACTTGTACATGGGTGAGAGGTCTTACATGTCATGATGTGATTGGCTACTCTACATAATTATTATGTCAAAAATAAATAACCACTAGATAGTACTATGACAACTATGAGGTGGTACTATAACAACTATTGGGTATTGTGTGATCAAGACTCATGTCAACTATTGGACCATGTTCACCTATTGGCCTGCTCCCCTAGTGTATTTAATAATGAAAATGACGCACTTAGGGTCTTCTTGCGGGAGGCGATGCAATTTTCCACGAGAGGCGTGTAGGAGTTGATGAACATCTTTAAAAATGTATCCGGGTATGGGAGATGTCTCCATACCATCCGTCTACCATCTTGGATACGCAAACCTGTTCTACAAATGCGTCCTTGGTAGTGGGGGACATGTCTCCTCGCAACTCGATTTTTACACATTATTTTAATGGCCCCTGCCATCCCCAAATTTGGGAATGGTTTTCCATTTCGGGAACCTTGTCTGTTTGTCACCTTGTGCACCTATACCCGAGACTTTTGTACTATTGTTATAGGCATTTGTTCCTTCATCTTGTCATTATCTAATCGTTTCCCACCTATTAAAGCGGCCCAATTTCAATCGCTTTTTTCACCTATTTACATAATGTGAGCCATAATAATGTTATGCATGTCAAAAGCAAAAAAGCAAAGCAATGAATGACCTTTGTGAATGGTGTCCCCTAGATTTCACCTTGAAATCTTGGACTACCCGTTCTTAAAAATTTCGTTCTTTTTAAAACAACGGGTCATTTTGTGTTTTTATCGCCCAAAGTTGTTGTCATTGCGTTAAAATATTCCCAGAGAATCATATGAGCTAGTTTCGACGAATACCCACATGCTAAAACTCATTTTATCCCTCCGCCAGGTTTTGTCTACAAGAATTTTATTTAATTATTTATTAAATAAATAAAGTTCTGTTTAAAATAAATCGTGCCGCAATTGAACCCTGCTGAAGATTTGCACGCCAGTATTCCCGCCTCTTAGTAGGGTATTGACCAGGACAAGTTTTTTGCTAACCAAAGTAATTATCTACAACTTAAGCAATGTTTTTCGTTTTTATTTATTTCTTTTGTGTTTGTTTTCGGTTTTCTCTGCAGTCTGTCTGTTAAATTCCTCTTGATTCATTTGTTTGTTCTACATAGCTTGTTTGTTTACCTGGAAGTTCGAAGTCATTCATGGCCTCAGACGCTGGAAGAAATTGATCATGAAGTGCTGACTTCTGACAAAAAAGAAGAATTTAAGCAAAATAGGCTTTCCCATGCAAGTCGCACTTTTTGGAAGCAAGGATCTAAGCTGCCAGTGGGAATTTTGGTAGTGGCAGGCAGGTGGGAATTTTATGCTTGCCTGGCAGGGTAAAAATTCCCATGAAGTCTAGTCACTTAAGCTGCCAATGGGAATTTTGGAGGTGGCAGCGGGCGGTGGGAATTTTATACCTGCCTGGCAGGTAAAAATTCCCATGATGAAAGATAAATCACTTAAAGTACCAATGAGAATTTTAGAGCTGCCTGACAGGGTAAGAATTCCCATCAAGGAAGATTATTCACCCATGCAAGTCGCATTTTTGAGAAAGAAGCTCTATTGCATGCAAGTCACACTTTTTGGAAGGAGTCACTTAAGCTGCTAGTGGGAATTTTGGTAGTGGCAGGCAAGTGGGAATTTTATGCCTGCCTAGCAGGGTAAAAATTCCCATGATGAAGTTAAGTCACTTAAGTGAAGGATGAGATTTTTGGAGTTGCTTGGCAGGGTAAAAATTCCCATTACTTTGACTTCTTATTTTTAGCACACCCTCTAGTCAAAAAGTGCGACCCATCTTGGCTTGATTACATGCATTTAATGATATTTATTATTATTATTTCTAGCTAAGTTTGGCGCCATAAATAGGAGGAAAGTCAAAGCAATTGGATGAGCTAAAGAGAAGGCAAGGATGCATGCTAAAAATAAATAAAAGAATTTCATAAAAAAACAAGCAGAAGCATGCAAACTTGGGCGCCCAAATTAAGAGAAAGAACATGGCTTATTATTAAATAATTGCCAAAAATAGGAGAAAGCAATTATTAAAAATAACATGCAATTGGCTATATAAGCAGGGGATGCCATAAGGAAGAGGTAATTAATTCTTTTTGATAGAGGTTGCTGTCTGAAGGATTTTGGCACAAAAAGGAGTGTTTTGCATTAAAAGTATTTTCCATTGCCGGGAAGCTTCTAGTTTTGGCGCCTAGGGTTGGAGAAGCTTTATTTTTATTATTCCAAGCATCTGCATGTTGGTATAAGTGCCCAGGTGAATTAAATAATATTATTAGCTTGCTTAGCATGCAAACAAAGTCTCAAATTTTAGGGCAGCAGGCTTTATAAGCAGATTTTGGTGATAAAATTGAGTATTCATGCCATGGACTCCATATTTGTCTGAATCAATTGCAGGTATTCATCACAGGTGCTCATATTGGTGAAAAGAAGTCAAAATCAATGCCGATACATTGAATATATCTTCTGAATCAGAAGAAATTGTAGGATCTACACAAATTGATCCAATTACAAGAGGATTCGGCAAAAATAAAAGAAAAAGAACTCAGACAAAGATTATTCTAGGCATGATGAAGCATGATGAAAGAGAAGGGTCAGCAGAATCATGCATAACTTCCAGGCTCACCGAAATCAATGATACAGACATGGGCCCTGAACCTATCACTGATTTGATTGACAGATCCAAGGCCATTGGTAGATCATCTCTTATGCGGGCAATAAAAAGCAGCGGGATTATTCAAGCTTCAAAGCATTTTCCAGTCACAACTCAATTGCCTGAGTTTGTTTTGGAGTGTGCAAGGTCTTTTCATCCTCTTTCTAGGACAATTCGCAATGCTGCAGGGAAGACAATAATCAGGTTGGATGCACAATTTATTAATTATTGCCTTAAGCTTCTAGCACGGCTAGTGGTGATTGCAATTAGCATGCAGGATGCCAACAATAGATGGGAAAAGCACAAAGCGGATTGCGTGGGTATAATGAACAACAGATACATGAAGAAGCCCAAATCACCATCGAAATTTCCGAGGACTCTTCCACAATCCAATCTTGTGCAGGAAGTTGATGATATCACCAAATTACTTTGCAGGATAAATGGGGAAGCCAATACCAATAACTTCCGCTCATGGATGTATGCCTTTGTGAGAACCATTGAGATCAACAGAGTTGATTCAATGATTAATTAGGCGGAGATCATTAGTGGACAACACCGGTGAGCAACTCCGATGTGTGAGGCGGACATTAACTTCAAAATGACTTCATACCTTGTATATTGGTGTGATTTCATCTTGAACTACCCTATCAATTTTTTTTATAAAATAAGTTTTGTGTTTTTATTTCTTGTATTGTGTCAAGATATTCCCAAAGAGCCATATTAGCCATTTTAGCTAATACCCAGATGCCCAAAATTACTTTTAAAATATTTGTTTTGTGTTTTTATTCGTAAAGTTCTTGGATTTGATATTCCCAAGAGCCATAAATTTGTATTTAATTATTTTGAGCCCCGTTTGAGGCAATTTGCGCTCCGATTTAACCCTATTGTGATCAAACATATCATTATTCCTATATACCATAAGGGTTTTAACTAGGAATAAGTTTTGGGCTTTATTTGTGACTTTTGGCAATTTTGTGTTTTTGTGTTTTCTCGTTTCGTTTTCTGTGAAATTTCTCTAGATCAATTCCTTTGCCGGTTTGGCTTGATTCTTGGCCTGGAGTAATTGGGGATCATATATGCACGTTATGCCAGAAGGAAGTCGCCATCGGAGGTCCGGTTCATTGGGAAAAGACGAAGTCGTGCACCAAAAAGCCTCTTCTGGGCTGGCCACATTTTTGGAAAACAAAGAATCAGAGTGGATAATGGGAAAATTAGAAGTAAGCAGGTGGGAATTTTGTACCTACCTAGCAGGGTACTTTTTCCCATGGAAGCAACACCACTTAAGTGACAATGGGAAAATTAGAGGCAAGAGTGGCGGCGGAATTTATTACCCGCCTTGCAGGTAAAAATTCCCATCAGGAATAAAAGAAAAATCACTAAAGTGAATCATGGGATTTTATTGCCTTCTGACAGGTAAATAATCCCATTATGAAAGTCAAACGACTTAAGTGAATCATGGGATTTTAGGGCTGCCTTCAGGGTAAATAATCCATTGTCATGTGACTTTTAAAAATAAAAATTCCTTATTCCAAAAATGCGACCCACCTTGGGTGAATAATAATGCATTAAATAAATATTTGTTAATATTTATTCACCCAATTTTGGCACCCAGGCTTGTGGAAAAGTCAACAAAGGGAAGTGGACAAAAGAAATTTAAAAATAGAATTCCAAAATTAAATAAATTTAATTTATTTAATGCAGCCCCATTTGGGAGAAAAATAATACTTTTTAAAGTATTAAATGATTAAATTAATTTCTATTTTTCAGTGGTTAAGGTCAAAGCACACTGTGAAGCTTAAGTGGAGTGAAGGGAGGATGATTAAATTGATTAAATTTAATTTATTGGATGGTTGTCCTTAAACATGCAATTTTAGCACACCAGTTAAAGAGAAAAACATGATTTTTAATTAATTAATTCCCAGGAATTGGAAGGGCAATTATTAATTATAGAATTATGAGGGTTATATAAGCATGGGCTGCCATAAGGGTGAATTAATTAATTCACAAGTAAAGAAGTGCAGCCCAGAGGAAAAGTGTGCCCCATTTGGAGAGGATTTTTGCTCAAAAGAAGGTGGATTTAATGCTAAAAGCTTCCAATTTTGGCGCATGCATTGAAGGAGGCTGATTTGTGTCTGGATAATTGTTTGCATAAGTGATACAGGTGCTCAGGTGAAGTTGGAAAAATTCATGCTCACTTTGCATGCAAATAAAACATCAATTTTTGGGGCAGCAGCTTGAATAGTGCAGATTTTTATGATTAAAATTCACTATTCATGTTCCGGTTGCCATCTTTGTCTGAATTAATTGCAGGAATTCATTACAGGTGTTTTACAAAAGAAAATGAGCTTTAATCAATGTCCAATACATTGAATATATTCTCCGAATCTGAAGAATTATCCAGATCTGCACCAGTTTTGAAGAAATCCGACCAAATAAGAAGAAAAAGAATTGTTCAAACAAAGATAGACAAAGCCATGGCAAAGAGGGACGAAAAAGAAAGCACAACGGAGTCATGCATCACTTCTAAATTTGCAGACATTGGAGACACAGATTTAGGTCCGGAACCTCTTTCCGAATTGATTGACAGATCCAAAGCTGGAAAGACTTCCCTCATGCGTGCAGTCAAAAGCAGTGGAATCATTTGAGCTGCAACATTTCCATTCACAACCCAGTTGCCAGAATTCATCATGGAGTGTGCTAGATCCAGATCCAGATTCAGATCCATAATTGCAAAGGCTTCATCCTCTTGTTTCAAATGCAGCCCATGAAGAAGTCAGTGCGTGAAAAATTCCTTCCAGGATCTTGTGCATGTGCTCCCAATCTTCCAAGTTAAGCCTTCATTGAAGTTGCATTCACCCGAGTGCTTTCCAAAAATTTTAATTGTTCATATGCAATTAAAAATAAAGAGTTATTTACGGAAAACATTGCATCGATGCATGCACTGGAGAAGAACTACAAAAGCTTCAAGGATAAGAGGGAAGACATGTCAAAGGGAAAATTCCAGCTTGTTTCTAGATCCAACTTGTTTTGTGATCTAGTTGCTCCCAGTCCAGCTTTGGTGAGAATCAAAGGCAAAAGAATCACCGCGTGCGTGCACATGAAAAAGGACAAGACTGTAGCTTTCCTCTTCTTCTTCTTCCTTCCTCTCGACAAAGTAATTGAGCGATCAATTAAATTATACAACTTAAGTGATTGGTTTAAAAGCCATTACTTCAAGAAATCAATTACTGGAGATAGGTGGCGACGACGTGCAAAATAGAAGGTTCTATTTTCAAGTTGCAAATCATGCATGTCATGCAAAGAGGCAGAGGGAGATTGTGTTTCTTTCCTCCGACTTCCACATGTGTCACTCAACTAAAAGCTTCCAACTTGTAATTGCCCCTCTACATTCTATAAGTAGAGGAAGAACCTTCAAGTCAATGATCAGAATTTGTAAGCAACAACCTTGTGTTCCAGACTTTGTGCCAAACCCTCGAGAGCCACTTGAAGCAAAGGAATATACAGGAGCAAATTTCCAGAGAACTTTGTGTCAAGGTGTATTGTGTTTCGTGCTTTTTATCTTAGATCTTTTAATAGACTTTGTGTTATTTCAGATCTAGATCTAGAGCTACCTTTTCTTAGAATTCTATGTTAATATCTATTGGTTTCTTCAATGTGAATGCAATCAACTCTGTTATCTATTGATTGGGATGCACATCTTCCCCATTTCTTCTCTGTGTTTATATAATTCCCTTTTCCTTCTTCTATAAATATTTCCTTTCTTTAAACAATTGCTTACTTGCTGCAGAACTGTTCAGTTATGGTTCATGAACTGAGTAGTTAAAGTAAAACCCCATATAGATATTAGCATACTTTAATTGACAAATCTGACACGGGAGCCTCACCGGTAAATGAGGGAGATTTATCTCATGACTGCCTAGGTTTTGTGCTATGCAGAAAATCTAGCCAACAGTTTTTGGCGACTCACTGGGGAACAACTATCTTTGTAGATCAAAGCTTATCTTTTGAAGATCAGAGTGTTTTCCATACAAATCTCAACTCGGTGAACACCCATTCACCCGATCCGTGAAGGCACAAGGAAGGACTCGATCATTTCTTCGATCAGGAGCAATTCAATTCAATTTGATCATCCTCCTCAAGTTAGAAGCCGCAAATCTAGTTTTTCACCAAGAAGGAGAGTGCACACCATCGAGATCCGGATCATCTTCAGCATAATCTGGCAGCTGAAATTATTCACCAAGTCTACACAAGGAGAAGACGTGCCCCATTCATTATGGCGAATCGAACAGATAGTACTGTCCCATGAGAAGAAACTTTTGGGCCTCTCGAATCTAACTCCTATGCATGATCTACTTAAAGGGACGAGAATTTTTTTTCCAAAATTCTTTGGAGATCGCAAGCAGAATCCAGATGACCACTTGGCTGCGTTTTTCATATCCTGTGGAGTGTTTGCAGTCGAACATGAAGATGTATCTGTCCGGCTCTTCATAGAGACTTTGCATGACTTGGCTGGAGAATGGTTCTACCGGCTAGCTCCTGGTACCATAACCAACTGGGCTACTATGCGGGATGTGTTCCTGAAAAGATTCAAACCAGCTGAAGATTCCAGCACATTGATAACTCAATTGACTCAGATGAAGAAGGAACCACATGAGCACATGCGGGATTTTATTGCAAAATTCCAAAGATTACTGTATAAAATTCCGGCTTCTGCTTCTCTGAATGACGAGAATCAAAAGGTGTTCTTCATCAATGCTTTGCTTCCTGAAGTAAGCTATCAATGCGAAGAGCATGTCCCCGCGACTTGTTAAAGAACCCGCAAAACATGGCGGTTGAAATCAAGACGACCTCATCATGGTTGGAAAGATAAAAAGCAGCACTTCTAGAGTGAAAGTTCATCTCTCGCTACTACTTCCGAGTCACTACTACAAAAGTTAGCAAATGAGATGATGCAAATGAAGAAACAAATGGCTCATATGGCTCAAGGCAATAAGACCGCCTTTGCTCGGAATTTCAACAACCGGAACCACACATTGTTGGTCCCAAAGATTAGCAATGAAGTCTGCTCCCAGAAACAACGTGGAGATGAACGAAGAAGACCAGGAAGCTGACACTGATCAGCTCGAGGATGATGATTTTATAGGACCTGCTGGCGACTCCAACATTAATTACTTGAACTACAAATTTGAACATGACGATGAGAAACTTCATGAAGATGATCATGGTCATACATATGCAGTACTTACAAGATCACAAACTCGCCAAGATGAAGCATTAGCAGACGAGCAAAGAAGGGGCATCCCTTTGCCTTATCTTTAGCTCTTGGAAGTAAGCATGCGAGTTTTTCATCTCAAGCACAAAAAGCGGCTTAGGTATCTGAATCCATTTCTTCTTTTGACATTATTGATCATGCCAAGAAAACTAAAGTTCAAATGTCAGAAGCCAAATACTTGAGAGCTTTTCCCGAAAGCAAATTAAATAGGCTAGTCAAATATGTACAATCACTAGACAATCAAATACATCAAAAGGCCTTTTGCCTAAGCCCAAAGATACTCTTCCACAAAACAACACCTGCAGTTAAACCCTCACCATCTTCTCGACTAGGTGGAACCTTTCTATGTCTCCTTATTGCTTAATGGTTTCAAGTTAAGCAATTGCATTCTAGATTCGGGTGCTTCGACAATGTCATGCCAACTAAAGTCAGCAGATGCTCTTGGGCTTACCCCCGACAAAGACCATAAAAAGGTGTGCTATTCCATGGAGAGACAAGTCCCTTTAATGAACAAATCAAAGATGCACAAGTTGTTTCGCAACTTTTCCCGACAAAAGATTAAAGATGACAATCTTAGTTTCAGAGATATTCATGTCTCCTACTGGGATGTCATTGAGTAGAAACTTCGCAAAGAGTGGGAGGAGAAGTAAAGATGGATTGGTCCTGTGCGCACATTCCTATCAAAGGGATTAACCATAAGTTGGAGCCGAAAAGAAGTCCAGATACACGGTTACAAAATCTAAGGATCCTAGATCTCAAATTCTTTTTCAAGAATCTGACCGTGGGGTCTATTTCTTGGAAACGGATAAAGACATTCTAGAGCTAGAACTTCGACCAGAGCCAGAGCCAGCAAAAGAAGAAGAAAAAATTTGGACTCTGGAGTTTAAAGGCACATGTTCTTTTAGATCAGGAGCTGACGCTCTACTAATATCTCCAGATCATGAGATGTTTCCATACTCCCACAAGCTGATGTTTGAGAACACCAATCATACGGCGGAGTATGAAGCATTGCTTCTAGGAATGGAGCAAGCTAAAAAGAAAGGAGTAAAACTCCTCAAAGCCCAAGGAGATGTTGAACTTCTAGTAAAGCAGGTTTGAGGGCAAAATTAAGTCAAAAGAGATGAGCTGGAGCATTACAGAGATAGAGTACTATCTGCCACATTTGATTTTGCAGCCTTCTCTATTGACTTCATTCTAATGAATCAAAATTCTAAGGCGGATTCTTTGGCAGTCACAACTGTACTATTGAATCCGGATAGACCACCGTCCATATTCAGACAAGGAAACTATAAAGTGGAGATGGTCTACAACCCCAGAGTCCCTGAACAAACATGTTTGCATGTTGAAGGGAGTGAATCACCACCACGACAAACAGTCACAGGAAAAGCTGATCCAGGTTATGATGACAATAGTGGATCAATCCAACCAAAATGTAACAAAATACCCAAGGATTTGGTTTCCTTAGTGGAGACTTTCAATCAAGCATGATCAGTACTTGAAGAAGAACAAAGGATATGGTGATAGTTCTTCCTAAAAAATGCAGCAAATAAATTTGGGAACGGAGCAAAATGATGCAAACTTACCCGCCACAGAGAGAAGAAAGGATGAGCCAAAACCAGATGAAGTTGATAAGGACTTGCCCAGAGTACTTGACAAGAAGGTCAAAGAAATGAAGTTCGAGATCGAGACTGGGTACTTTGGTGGGACAAGAGATATGAACCGAAGGGCATGCACGACGAATTTGATTCACTCTGGAAAGGGCCCTTCGTGATCAAAAGAGTTGCAGGAATGGATACCTTCTTCCTTGCCTACCGGGATGGAATTGAGTTACCATTGCCTTTCAACGGGCAGCATCCGAAGCTGTTCAGGAACTAAAAAAAGAGGTAAAACCTGTATGTATATAAATAAAACTTTGTTTTTCTTTGTTTTGTTTTTGTTTTTGTGTTGTGTTTGTTTTCCTGACCCCGTGCCCAAAAGACAAGATACGAAACTAGAGATGCTGGGATCTCATCTTTTCCCTTGTCATTCTGACAGAGAAAAAGATGTCCATAGACGGAGCTAACTGGTGTCCCCAGATTTCATCCTGAAATCTGTGACTACCCTATCCGAAAAAATTTCGTACTTTTAAAATAATTGGTCGTTTTGTGTTTTTATTGCCTGAAAATTCTTGTATTGCGTCAAGCTATTCCCAAAGAGCCATATTAGCCATTTTCGCCAAATACCCAGATGCCCAAAATTGTTATATTCTGTCGTCGGGATTTGTCTACGGAAAATTTGCATTAATTATTTTGAGCCTTGTTTGAGGCAATTTGCGCTCCGATTTAACCCTATTGTGATCAAACATATCATTATTCCTATATACCAGAAGGGTTTTAACTAGGAATAAGTTTTGGGCTTTATTTGTGACTTTTGGCAATTCTTTTTGTGTTTGTGTTTTCCCGTTTCGTTTTCTGTGAAATTTCTCTAGATCAATTCCTTTGTCGGTTTGGCCTGATTCTTGGCCTGGAGTAACTGGGGATCATATACGCACGTTATGCCAGAAGGAAGTCGCCATCGGAGGTCCTGGTTCACTGGGAAAAGATGAAGTCGTGCACCAAAAAGCCTCTTCTGGGCTGGCCGCATTTTTGGAAAACAATGAATCAAAGTGGATAATGGGAAAATTAGAAGCAGCAGGCAGGTGGGAATTTTGTACCTACTCAAGCAGGTACTTTTTCCCATGGAAGCAACGCCACTTAAGTGACAATGGGAAAACTAGAGGCAAGAGGCAGGACGGGAATATATTACCCGCCTGCAGGTAAAAATTCCCATTGTAGAATAAAAGAAAAATCACTTAAGTGAATCATGGGATTTTATTGCACACGCCTCGACAGGTAAATAATCCTATTATGAAAGTCAAATGACTTAAGTGAATCATGAGATTTTCATGGCTGCCTTGCAGGGTAAATAATCCCATTGTCATGTGACTTTTAAAAATAGAAATTCTTTATTCCAAAAAGTGCGACCCACCTTGGGTGAATAATAATGCATTAAATAAATAATTGTTAATATTTATTCACCCAATTTTTTGGCACCTGTGCTTGTGGAAAAGTCAACAAAGGGAAGTGGACAAAAAAATTTAAAAATAGAATTATAAAATTAAATAAATTTAATTTATTTAATGCAGCCCCATTTGGGAGAGATAATACTTTTAAAGTATTAAATGATTAAATTAATTTCTATTTTCAAGTGGCTAATGTCAAAGCACTTTGTGAAGCTTAAGTGGATGAAGGGAGGATGATTAAATTGATTAAATTTAATTTATTGGATGGTTGTCCTTAAACATGCAATTTTAGCACACCGCTTAAAGAGAAAAACATGATTTTTAATTAATTAATTCCCAGGAATAGGAAGGGCAATTATTAATTATAGAATTATGAGGGTTATATAAGCATGGATGCCATAAGGGTGAATTAATTAATTCACAGGTAAAGAAGTGCAGCCCAGAGGAAAAGTGTGCCCCAGTTGGAAAGGATTTTGCTCAGAAGAAGGTGGATTTAATGCTAAAAGCTTCCAATTTTGGCGCATGCATTGAAAGAGGCTGATTTGTGTCTGGATAATTGTTTGCATAAGTGATACAGGTGCTCAGGTGAAGTTGGAAAAATTCATGCTCACTTTGCATGCAAATAAAACATCAATTTTTGGGGCAGCAGGCTTGAATAGTGCAAATTTTTATGATTAAAATTCACTATTCATGTTCCGGTTGCCATCTTTGTCTGAATTAATTGCAGGAATTCATTACAGGTGTTTTACAAAAGAAAATGAGCTTTAATCAATGTCCAATACATTGAATATATCCTTCGAATCTGAAGAATTATCCAGATCTGCACCAGTTTTGAAGAAATCCGGCCGAATAAGAAGAAAAAGAATTGTTCAGACAAAGATAGACAAAGCCATGGCAAAGAGGGATGAAAAAGAAAGCACAACGGAGTCATGCATCACTTCTAAATTTGCAGACATTGGAGACACAGATCTAGGTCCGGAACCTCTTTCCGAATTGATTGACAGATCCAAAGCTGGAAAGACTTACTCATGCGTGCAGTCAAAAGCAAGTGGAATCATTTGAGCTCGGCAAAGATTTCCATTCACAACCCAATTGCGAGCTGAAGTCATTGAGTGTGCTAGATCAGAGATCCGATTCAAATCCATAATTGCAAAGGCTTCATGCTCTTGTTTCAAATGCAGCCCATGAAGAAGTCAGTGCGTGGAAAATTCCTTCCAGGATCTTGTGCATGTGCTCCCAATCTTCCAGTTGAAGCCTTCATTGAAGTTGCATTCACCCAGAGTGCTTTCCAAAAATTTTAATTGTTCATATGCAATTAAAAATAAAGAGTTATTTACGGCAAACATCAGATTGCACGATGCATGTACAAACATTTTTTCGATGCATGTCAAATGCGAAATTCCGCAAGATCTTGTTTCCGTGATCCAGATCCAACTTGTTTCTAGATCTACTGCTTCTCCTGTGTCTAGAGTTTGGTGAGAATCAAAGGCAAAAGAATCAGCTGCGTGCAGACATGAAAAAGGACAAGACTGCAGCTTTCCTCTTCCTTCTTCCTTCCTCAGACAAAGTAATTGAGCGATCAATTAAATTATACAACTTAAGTGATTGGTTTAAAAGACATTGCTTGAAGAAGTCAACTACTTGGAGATAGGTGGCAGACGTGCAAAATAGAAGGTTCTATTTTCAGTTGCAAATCATGCATGTCATGCAAAGAGGAATTCCAGGAGGGAGATTGCCAGTTGTTTCTTTCCTCCGACTTCCACATGTGCCAGTTCAACTAAAAGCTTCCAACTTGTAATTGCCCCTCTACATTCTATAAGTAGAGGAAGAACCTTTCGGGTCAATGATCGAATTTGTAAAGCAAACAACCTTGTGTTCCAGACTTTGTGCTGAAACCCTTGAGAGCCACTTGAAGCAAAGGAATATACAAGAGCAGATTTCCGGAGAACTTTGTGTCACGGTGTATTGTGTTTCTTGTTTTTTATCTTAGATCTTTTAATAGACTTTGTGTTATTTCAAATCTAGATCTAGAGCTACCTTTGCTTAGAATTCTGTGTTTATATCTATTGGTTTCTTCTATGTGCATGCAATCAACTCTGTTATCTATTGATTGGGATGCACATCTTCCCCATTTCTTCTCTGTGTTTATATAATTCCCTTTCCCTTCTATAAATATTTCCTTTCTTTAAACGATTTGTTTTACTTTGCGAATCTGTTCGGATTATGGTTCATGAACTAAGTAGTTAAAGTAAAACCCCATATAGATATTAGCATACTTTAATTGACAAGTCTGACACGGGAGCCTCACCGATAAATGAGGGAGATTTATCTCATGACTGCCTAGGTTTTGTGCTATGCAGAAAATCTAGCCAAGATATATGCAACAACTTCTCAGGGGATATTTTCCAAACTGGATAAACAGGCTTATTGTCAAAAGATCCTATTTATGAGTGCTTCCTACAGTTGACAATTCCTAAATGCTACAAAGATTATAGGGTGGTCAATGATGGGTTCTTCTACAGATTCATTTGCAAGTTAAATAGTGATCTAAAGACCAACAAAGTGAGCAAAGAGGCCTGACAAGCTGTCTCCCAACATGGTTGTATCTTCATCCAGTTTGCGGACTTCACATATCTCAGGGTGAGTGGTTTCTCAGGGGAACCAGTTAAGTTGCCAAGATACCCGAGTGATAAGTGGGTCATCATGGAGTTGTGCAGGCAACTCGTAGAGTTGCATGACTTACAGTCAAAACGACACAAGTCTACAAGTAGCTTTCCAGTCACAGTGGGTCATTATAGTTGCCAGAGCATCCACAAAGCCAGAGGAATTGAAGCAGAAATGTTTTCTGGATATGAGCATGAGTTCTTCCCAAAGCATGGATGAACTTTGACCCATATGGGATAGCAAAGAGGACGGTCTCCCAAGAATACTCACATGTTCCTTCACTTGAAGACTTTTGGATGAAGTGCAGGAGCGAATACGAAGTCAGAAAGGGAGATTTCAGCAAAGTTATCAGCGCAGCAGGTTTCCAACTATGGTCTAGCACGGATACCTGCAAATCTCACAGATGATGGGCATGTGGTACTTGACACATACCATCAAATGGGAGGAGATAGAGTTGTTCTTCAAGAAAGTGTAGGTGGTTGTCATACAATTGAAGAAAGGTCTTCCGTAGTTCTAGTTAACACTTCAAATTGGTTGTTGACAAAGGGGTATTGCATGGACGAGACTTTGATGAACCAGATCACAAGGGAATTTCATTGCAAGGATTCCAACAAAAGAAAGCACGAAGGTGAGAGTAGCAGAAGGCCAGAGAAGCTCAAAGTGTACAAGAAGTCTCAGGTACCGGAAAAAGGCAAGCCTACATCCATTATACCAGTGCCACTTTTAGACGAAGCTTCTCCAAAGATCAACTCACAACACTTCGCAACTCTAGGACCTCAAACAGATGTTATTATTCCACCGTTGAATCCAACATCGTTCGTATTTGTTCCTCAACCACCCAGATCTTCACCTCCCCCTGTAGAGAAGTTGAAAGCACAAATGGCAGAGTTCGAGAGAGCATTGTCTTTGGACAATTCAGAAGAGGGAAACCATAACACTGTGGTGAATTTGGATGCAGCAGAGTCAGAGCATGAGATGGTGGTACATTCGGTGACTTCCCATTCCCCAAAGAGTAATTTCTCATCTTGGTTGGCTCTGATCGGTTCAGAGGCTAAAGAAGAAATCAACTTGGAAGAGGAAGACTTGCAGTTGCTTTTGAGATTGGAAGGTAAAGGTAAAAGATCTAAAGTTGCTAAACCGACTTCAAGGTTGCTTATTGAAAAATTAGGGCGAAGTTCATTGAATTATCGGCCCAGTGAAGGAAACAAAAGGGAGAGCTAACTGCTGTAGACATATCGAGTGACTAAAGTACCATTGGGGAAAATCACCATGGAAGGATTAAAGCAAGATACACGGACACTGATAGATGCTTTATTCCTTAAGCTTGACAAAGAGAAGGCAGAAAAAGATAAGCTTCAGATGCAGATCTCCCAATTATGTGAGATCATCACTAAGGTTGCTAAACCTTCTTCTCAACCCGTGTTAGTGCAGGAACAGGTATGCAGCCGTTTGGTTGAAGAGATTGAAGATGCAGGGAACTAGGTCAAAGCTATTGCTCAATGGAAAGAGAAAATTATTCACCAAGCTTCAGAGCAGTTTGAGGGAATACCAATTGGCTTGGAGAATATGCACAAGGCATTATCTCAGCTAAAGGAACTAATGACAAGGATAGAAGATGAGAACATAGTTGTTGAAAGTCATCTAGATACCTTAGCTAAGATACATTCATTGTTAGAGGATGTGCTAATTGCAGAGCAAATTATACCTAATGGATTGATAGAAAAGGGGAAGCAGTTAGAGATAGTAGTTTCCTTCCGCATGGAGATCCTCAAGCTTATCTTGTCAAGAAGATGCGATTCTTTAGAAAACGAGATGGGGGAAGTACCAAAGAACATTCCAGATGAATTGCCTGCTTCCCGTGAGGAATTTATTTTGGTTTTGCAGAAGAAGATTGATGAAGCCGTCATGCCTTTCATATTAGATTCCATTGGCAAACTCATAAAGCTTCATGTAGATATTGAGGGGTATGGACCTGGTTTGGAGAAGGTGAAGGCTAACACTACTGCTTTGTCTTTGTCAGAGTATTGCTGCAGTTTAAGACTGAGAAGGAAGCGGTTGCTAAAGCAGATGGGACTTTATTGAGTCACATGTTTGACAAGTATATTTAGTTTCAGAACAAAGGAAAAGTGTAGAGTATGACGGCCGACACATTTTCCTTCTTCTTCCCTTCTTGATCCGAAAATAATCAGATTATTACTACCTTATCTCAAACCCTTGTAGGATTTAAATATTTGCCGATGAATTTCTCCTTTTAAGTAATCAATTTAAAATAATGCAAGACAATAAGACAATTGCACAAAGATTGATTACGGAGTTCAAAATTGCCTACGTCTCCGGGTTCGTGGTCGAACCGTTCCACTAGTCAAAACTTGTAAGTTACAATAGTACTTTCACAAGAAAACCTAATGGAATTTTACTTGCCTATCAGTACACCAGTTCTTGAAAAACTTCGATGATCAGTCGAATTGTTCTTCACCTTCCTGATGCACAATCTCCTTCGGCTTCGATCGGCCTTCCCGATGCTATCAATGCGACGCTAGCACTCCGACAATCCAAGATTTGCAAGTAATTGGTGTGGCTCAATGGGCCTATTGGGTAGTTTATAATTTACTCCCAATCACAAATATTTCATCTACTATTGCCTAAAATAATAGGCCAATAGACAATACTTGTTGACACATCCCACAAATAAGCTTAACAAATAATAAGCTCGTTGGACTAATGTGTGTCCACCTTTCCGTGCTCTAGCAATGAGCTTCTCTGTTGCGCCGGTGTGTGTCCCCACAATAAGCTTAACAAATAATAAGCTTGGGGTGTGTGTGTCTATTTTTGGTGTGTCTATTACAAAGAATGGGTTCCCTATTTATACAAAATTAGGGCCATGTAATTTGTGATAAAATTCCCATTTGGGTGGATTTGCATATTTTAATGGGATTAAATCCCCCAAATTGGCGTGAAGTGGGTTAATGGGATAATATCCTTTTGAAGCGGCTTTTGTTTGAATGAGGGGATTAATTCCCATTTTAGGCGCTTAGGATAAAGTGGTATAAATCCCACATTTGGTGCCATTTCATTTGGGTAAGGTTTTAATAACCCTTACTCACACCATTCTATACGTGGATAATACCACGCATGGCTTTAAGCCCCAACAACCGCTTCATCCTCCTTCCACGTGGTCCTTTGCATGCCCCCACCACCGCTTACCTCCTTCACAAATGGACTTAGCATGTGGTGGTTTATAATAATGTTTGTACATTAACTCGAAATAAATTAACCCGGTCATCATGTAGTCCACTTGTCGCCTCAGATAGGGAAATTGAGCGATTCGACGAGCGATGGCAAGCCACGTGTCACAAAGTGCGATTTGGTCCAATATTGACCAATTGACCAAAGTTGACTTTCCTGCTATCTGAACTTTGACCGAACATATCCGGAGCTCCCGATGTCCGTTTTCGTCGCGTTCTTACGATCGATGGAAAGCTCTCGAAATGATCTTCTCGCACTAACACCATTTAGGGATGTTTAGGGAAATTTTGAAAATGATGCCCCGATCACTTCTTTCTCTTATTCTTATTTTCTCAGACAAAATTGTAAAACTAAAGTAATTGGTCAAAAGACATTACTTTTAGTTATCTGAAAAAGTCCTTAATTGAGAATAGGTGGCAGACATGCAAAACTTTGATTTAATCTTCAGATGCATGTCATGTAGAGAGAAATTTCGGGGAAAAAATTGTTAGTTTTCTTTATAGCTTACGCATGTGTCGGTTCAAGTATTACTTTCCTATTTGTAATTGCCCTCTCTACACTATAAAAGAGGAAGAACCTATTGGTTAAAGAATGAGAATTTGTAATCAGTATTCTTGAGTTCCGGACTTTGTCTTTGAAACCCTTGATATCTTTTCATAAAGCTGAGGAATTGAACAAAGACAAATTTCTGGGGAACTTTGTGTCAATGGTGCATTGGCTTCTTACTTCTGTGTAGATCTCTAAATAAAATTTGCATTATTTAAGATTTAGATTAGAAGCTTTCCTTTACTCTGATTTTGTATTGTGAGATCCATATGTTTTATCTATGTGTATGAGACTAACTCCGTAAACTATTGGTTGGATTACACATCCTCTTCTTCTTCTTTCCGTATCCAACTATTTCTACCGTTTTGAATTTTTTTTTTACAGCTGCTTATTTGCTGCAAAATTGCTTAGCTATGGTTCATGAGCTTCGTAGTTAAAGTAAAACCCACAGATAGATATTAGAAAACATAATTGACAGAAATCTTACACGGGAGCCTCACCGGTAAATGAGGGATATTTATCTCATGACTGCCTAGGTTTTAGCTATGCATAAAATCTAGCCAACAATGTAGATATTATTGTTGTGATTATGCGTCACTAAGTCATCACATGCATGATGCAGACTGCTATAAGGAACAATAGCCACCTTCTCACACATAAGATAAACAGATTTGCAGAATTATCCTACATGAGAAGTTTCCTTAGTACATTCAACACCCATGACACAATAAAAGAATTATCAACATGTAACCTCACTGCAACTGAATAATTATTACAACATATTCCCATTTTTATAATTATATTGTGTAATTTTTGTAATGTTGAGCATGGTATGTATGTATTGGTAATGTGATTATTTTGATAAATGACTGTATTAATTTTATTAATTCCTTCATACTGTTTTGTTTGCATCTTTTATCGTAACGTAACCTCTACATTTTGACATTGTTTAGTACTAAGAATTAGCATGCCAGCTTGAATTATCATTGGTGGAAACAACCTTTCGTTGGGGATTAGAGAAAAATTGAATGAAAAACTTGAAAATAATCACAAGCAGCTTTCTATGTAGGAAGTTTGAGTCAAGGAAAGTGTGCTGGTATCCAAAGGAAATCATCTGCATTCTGCAGTCATGACAATTTGTGCCTGCAATTCATCCTTGGCCTCGATGAGAAAGTTAAAAATTCAAATAAAAAAATGAATTCGAATTGAATTCTTCTATGATGGAAAGAGCTGTAGCATGAAAGAAGTGATAAAGGAGGAGGATGCACTGGCCTCCAATTATGGAAGCAATCTTTTTGAGACTACATGAATCAAAAAGACGAGGAAACTAGTCATACCGATGATGAAATTGGAATTGAGCTTCCATGGTCTAGATTATGTTCTTGCAAATCTTCAAATACAACAATAATGTAGAATCACAGATTTAGAAGAAGAAAACAGGTTAAGAAAGGAAATGGATGGAAACAAATGAAATAATGAAGGATTTAGTGACTCACTTTGATTGGAATTCCAATTACGAATCTTCACCAAAAAGGAGAATGTTCTCGCAAGAGAATGTACTTTATTGTGAAATGAATGCTTTGGTGACTTGATAAGATAGCAAACCAGGACATGGATTAAAGAAACTGAATATTTCATGGTGCACAAATGAAAGAAAAAGATAGTGAGGACTTCACTAGAAAATATTTATGTATTCAAGGTCTGTGGAGGATAAACAACAAATTTTTGAAAGAAGAAACAAAGGCATTAGAGAGAGATCCTCATACTATAAAGATACTTTTCAAGGTTGTCTGAGTAGAAGAAAAAGCACTAGAAGAATGATGAATGTTTGCTATGAAAATTTCAATTTCAAAATAGTATATCCAGGGTTAACTTGAGGAGTAGGAGCATATTGAGGGGCAGGAACACATTGAGGGACATGTTTATGGTGGTGAAGTTGCAGTTAAAGGGCCATACAGTGAAACACCACCAGCAACAAGAGCGTATGACACATATAAAACATACAGTTGCTAAAAGTGGATATCGTATGATCTAGCAAAAACTTGCAATTAGATGTGGGATGTACAAGGATATACAACATATGGTGAGGAATAGCTGTATGGTTTGGTGGAATGTGTAAAAGAGCACATATTTTACGATGAGGAATTCACATATGGTGGAGTGTATGACAAGCCTACAAGGGGACATGTGACACAAGATGATCTTTGGGCATATGGTGAAACAATCAACTTGTCTTTGCTTTAACTCTTATCCTATTTATTATTTTTTATATTTCTAGCATGAGACACCTGATTAACACTAGTCACACCTTTATATTTTTCCTTGCATGTTTCGATAACTGAAAGTACTTTGACCTATGTACACAGAGGCTCAAGATTTATTACATTGATATTTTCCATCCTCATCTAATATAATTTTAATTGAGAATCATTTATTATATCTTCAACTTTTAGTCTTGTCCAAGTCTCGAGCTTGACCACTACATCCTCCATAATTTCTTGTATTTTAAATGATCCAAGTCACAAAACTTGAAATTTCCCAGCATTAATTTCTCATTGATTATTATGTTTTATATAAGTTCCCTAGATTTGACATTCTTGTATCTTAAATACTTTTCATCTTGGTGCTTCCATCATCTTTCTAACTTAAGTGCCCTTGGTTTGAAATTCATGCATCACAAATATTGGTTATGACAATGCTTCCCGTGCCTCGTCACGATCTCTATTACTCAATGTGCCACGCAACACTATTCATCTAGGGTAATTATATTTGCACCCAACCATACTTTAGAGCTAGTCCATCCTTCATTAAGTTGTACTTAACCTTCTATTATAATTTTATCCTTAGATGTTACCTTCATGCTCAATATAGTTGGTTTTGTGAATTTAATGCCAATTACACTTTCAAACTGGTGGGCCAACTTATTATACTTTGTATCCATGATTTTGTATTCTTTGAATTTAGGTGGGTAAGTTGACTTTGAGGTTGAAATTTATTATAAGTGCTTTTATAATGTTTTATTTTTATTTTTTCATGTTATTATAAAATATCATAACTTAAGTCTCCCCTTTAATTTATTCCTTAGCCGTCGGGAAGACAAAATGGGCTAAGGGTCTTCGATTGGGAAGGGGATATTACAACTTGCATTTGCTTGAGGGAAAACAAATTTGGGAGGAGAGGACCTGTAATGTTCCCTTTTCTAAAATAAAATAATTAGTAATATTTTAAGTTGGGATTGGTCAATTCTCCATTTTAGGGGCAACTTAATATTATTATGTAGGGGCAACTCAATTCTCCAAAGTAGGTCAAAAGGACTGCAGAGTACAAATGTGTCCATACAAAGTGGGAAACCAAAAGGTTTTTGAAAGAAGTGCAAAACAAGAGAAGAGGTCAGAGACCAAAAATGAAGTGAAGTGGGAAACCCTAAGGTTTCCAAAGAAGTATAGAAACATGAGAAGGGGAGAAGAAGAGAAGGAAGAAGACCCAAAAGAGGCAATGGAATGCCTATCCGGGAATGGTGGACGCATCTCTCCTAACATCCAAGGCCGACTGGAAGAAACTCAAAATAGTGTGATGATCCAAAGACGAGGAAGAGGAGGTGAGATTGCGAGATCTCCCCTTGTGCTATTATCTTGTGTAACTAGAATGCCTCAAGGTCCTGGTGGATCTAGTCCACCCTCTGGTACTGGGATTGGTATAATAGTGCTTGTGAGATATCGAGGGGTTAAATATGGACCACTTGAATCGAACAGATTTGGAGTGTGATGCTGTGCATTCATCGATCAGGCACTTAGTGCCTTTCTTCAAGGGTGAAGCTGGAAAGAAAGAAGTGATTCTCTGGGGTGAGTTTGCTCTGTTAAGTGTTAGAATAGTGTGATCATGAAGCCTAACGGTTGTCATGTATATATATAGCCAAACACTTTTGATCAACATATCTGAAAAAGTCAATAAGTGTATGGGTCCCCCTGAAGAGACAATAGAACCTCCCCTAATCTCATAATAGATGGGACAACGAAAGATGAAGTGGGCTTCCATCTCGACCTCCTGAAGATTGCATAGCTAGCAAGTCTTGTCTGACCAATCGATCTAGCGATCTGTCTCAATCCAAAGCCTATGAGAACCCACTCTGAACTGACACAAGGGGATGCGAAGAGCTTGCATGCAATGGTTAAACTCTTCAAAGGTGGGTCAAACCTTGCTAATGCCCTTCAAATTTTATGCCAAAAACTATTAGTAAACCCTCGACAAACACAATCAACCGTTAGAGATCAGAATTGAGCATGAAAATAATTAATTATGGAACCCTTAACTAGCGAATATCATGAAGCTTGAAAAATAATAGAACACCTCTAAAATTCATAAAACTCTAGATCTTGGACTTAGAAAATATAGAGAACAATATAGTAAATTCAGATTTGCCAAATTAGCATCACATATGCCAAATAATCACTCCCAAGTGGGTCGCTCCACTCCAAATAAATAGATCATTGAACTAAAGAGACCAATCATGCAAGAAAATGATAATTTATTTCCTTTCAAATCAGTTTGCATACATAATACCTCACGAAGAGTTTTCGTCCTCCACAAGTCCTCAACCAAGGGTTTCCATCCTTGGACAAAGTTCTCAATCAAGGGGTTTCATCCTTGAGAGAGAGAGTAAAAGGGCTACACTAGCCAACTTTCACCAAGATATGAATATTCACCAAAAACATAATCCAATAATGCCCAAGCGACCTTCAATAGCCACACGGAGTGCTTTACAACATAAAAATGATGGCCGACTCTTTAAGGTAAGTGCTTTTAAATATTCAAATGGTATTTGGAGCCTACATGGTTATAATACCTTTATGTCCTAACTACTTAAGTTCCTTTATTGGAGTGCTAGGCTTCCCAATAGGATACATGATAATAAATTAAACAATTACTTAAACAACAATAAAATATAATTCATATCTTCCCCTTTCTTTTCTCCTTAGACCCACAGGGAGAAGAATGGGTTAAGGTATTCAAAAATCATCCTTAAAAAAGGGACACAACACATATTATTAATATAAAGGTATTTTTAATATTCATTTCTTTTGTCGGCAAAAAGGATTAAAAAAAATAAAAAAGGAGATGGAATGGGAAAAAAGAAAATGTTGGCGAAATAATTTGTTGTAAAGGCAAATTAGGGGCTTTCACCAATGTTGTGGGACTAGGTCCCTTTGCTTAGGAATGGGGCAGCTCCATTTATTGAAAACAAGGAAATATGTACACTGCCTTAACCATCGGGGTTGAGCCTTTCAACCGTGGATCACATAGGAATACTCCACTAAACCCATGTGCAAAAGGAGGTGGAGGAAATGTGTGTATGTAGAGGGGAGAAAGTGAGAAGGGGGTTTTACTAAATAAATAGCACGCTGAGTTTATTGACATAAAACTAGAGTATTTCAAGTTAACAATGAGAAGACACCAATATGCAAAGCAAGACAAACAATACAATCAACACAAAGTTTAACTACATTATATTCATCAAAAGATTCATTCTTTCCCTGGTTGTGCAAGATTACAATGCTCTATTGGAGTAAAGTTGAGATGGAGAGGAAAACATAAGACAAGGAAATAAAAGAATTGTAGTTTCTTGCTTGTAGTAAGACAATGGGAGCTATCAACCCAGAAAATCTAATTGCAAACGAGAAGATCTAACCTCTTGGAATGGAGAGAGCATTACAATATATAGCTTTACAATGTGCCTCTTCACATTCCCATGTGACTTTTCAACTTAAAGTGCAATCCTCAACAAAGAAATAGAAACTTTAAGTGACTTAAGTCACTTTGTACAAAATCTTCTCATCAACGAATAAATAGAATTCTAGAGAGAGAAAGAGAGGAGAAGAGAGGGAAGAAGAGAGAGGAGAAGAGAGGAAAGAAGAGAGGAGAATCTCCAAGCTCAAATGAAAAAGGATGAAGGATGAAGAAGCTCTAATCATGAAGAAAATCCAGTCTTGATCCCGATGACCTCCGTAGTGATACTCTAGTGATGAAGAACTCGATAAATTTTGATCCCTTTTCATCATGAGAAGCCTCCTCTTGAATGATCAACAATTGTGGCCCATTGGTTACACTGAGAGAAGAAGTGAGGAGCACTTGATGAGAACTTGGAATGGTTTGCCCGCACAATGCAACCATGATGAGCTTATCACCTTGAGAACATTGATGACCAATGAGATGCAAGATCGAATCCTTCTAACACAGAGGTGGAGAAAGGAGAGAGAGATTTATTACTATGCAATGCCATCCACCTTATGATCAAACACTCCATGTGAGATGAAGTGAAAAATCCTCTTGAACTAAAATGCATTATGAGACCAAAATTGGGAACCAAGAGGGCTTCCCTTCCACTTGAGTCAAAAATCAATTATCAACCCCTTGCAAACATGAATTTGTCCTCATCACTCCTATGAGGCAAGCTCTAGAGAGATGATCACCACATGGTGAAAGGCGAGAGAATTATTGATACCTCCAAAATTGGCATGCTCACTTTAAAACACCTTATGCTCACCACATCCGGAAATGTGGGAATTTGCTTGCAAACTGAAGATTTGACCTCTGTGAAGATTAGAACCAAGTGAGGCATGAAGAGGAGGAACATATGTGACCATTTTGAGCTCATCTTGATCATTTACTATTTTTAGCAAGTCACACATGGGTGTCCATTTCTTAGCAATTTTAGCAATTTTGCCATTTTGAATGTTTTGCACTTGGAGGAATGAATTTAGGTCTGGAAACCAATTGTTTCTCAGACTTACTATTTTTAGTAAGCTACCATGGTAGAGACTTACTAAAAATAGAAAGTGGTCTTCCGGGTGTCGGATTAGAACGAAATCAATTGCAAAAGTTTCCATTTTGCATTTCAAGGCTTTGCTCCAATTTTTGAGAGATTCCAATTGCTAGGTTTTTGTAGATATGAGAAAATGTGATTTTTGGCTGGAAACTTCATGTGGCTGTAAAAAATAAATGAGTGCATCAATGGGGCAAGTAAACACTCTTCTTAAAGGTGTTTTCATGAGGAAGCTACAGTCAAAATCTTGAGGAAAACAGAGCTTGGAAACAAGAGTTATGAGCAAAACTAGATTTTGACATCTAGGGCACGGGAGTGAGTTTTCTTGTGTTTGAATGTTATGAACCAACTTAAAATGCACTTTAATGGCTGCCAAGGAGTTGCTTTTAAGTTTTTAAGTTGTGTTTTGTGTTTATGAGTTGTGAGAGCATGGGTGAGGGAATTTATATGGTGGAAGATGAGGAGAGAGAGTGCACATGGGAGAATGGAGGAGTGGGGAAGTGGAGAATGGAAGCTCCATTGCACTTGAGCACCATTTTTGGGTGTAATTGCACCTCAAAAGTGTGCCTTAGGTGCATGGTGATAAGAAAAATGTGCCATGGGGATGGGGATGGGGAAAACATGGCACACACATCCACAAACACAAGCCTTTTTATGTTTTTAAGTTGACTTAACATGCACGCACATCAAATATTTGAGCCAATGAGTGAAAGACACACTTTCAAAGTGCAATTGCACCTCATAAGTGCGCCCAAGGTGCAAATGGGGTTTAAAAATGCGCCTAGGAGGGAAAAGTGGGACCCACCATCACTTAAAACACACACACAAGTCAAAAATGCACTTTATAAGCTCCATGTTATGTTTTGAGTTGGGCAATCCAGCCAATGAGAGTGAGGCGTACTTATGAGGTGTAATTGCACCTCAAAAGTGAAGTGTTGCATCGAGCATGACTTGTACTTCACACTTGCTTCTTGGAGTGTTTCCTTCGTGGCCTGGAGTCAAAACTTAATGAAATTTTGCAAAATAATATATGAATCTTTATAGAAATGGGCCAATGAATCCAATGAGCCTATTTAGAGAGCTTGAAATTGAGTTCTTCAAGGACTTTTACCTGTGCCTTCACTTTTGCCTAGAGTGATTTGCTTGTGAGTTGAGTGGCAAGAAGAGTTTGGAATCACCACGGACCAAACCAATTTATGTACCATGAAGAGCATTGAAAATACCCTCACTTGAGCTTTTGTTAGGCTCGTAACTCTTCACGGGGTGTCTAAAACATTTCGAGCAAGTTCTACCTTGTAGGACTCTTGTGTTGCACTGCTGGACAATTTTCCTCATTTTAACACTACGAGAATTATTCTTTGATCATTGCACCATGAAGTAGGATTTGTCAGCTTTCCGATGCTCGGGATATGAGCTTCCAACACTTCATGAGGCTCCCGAAACATTTCGATCAAGGTGACTAGCTCTTTTGGAACTTGCATTTCCCATAACCTTACCCAAAAAGACTCGATATTACTTAATTTGTTCCTGAACTCAATTTTCTTCATAGAACCTTCCTACACTACCTCCGACAAATTCATGGCTCTCCCACACACCTCCTAGGTGATTTGAAACTTTCCTGTACACTTTCGAAGGATGTCCACTAGTGACAAAAAACCAAAAATAGCCTCTTTTGAAGCCTCTGGGAGCACTTGTTCTTTCTTAGATCTCAATAGCTTCGAGAACCAAGCTAGGTAAACTTCTCTGCACATGAAACACACTTGAAAATCTTGATAACATGTTCCTCTCAACCAAAATGAAGATTGCACAATTGAAATGTTGGCTGGAGGAAAGGTTTATGTTGATCGGGAAAGGGAATTTCAAGTGTGGGTTTTGGTTGTCATGACCAAAAATGTAAATTTTGCATGCTAGATTTTTAGCATGACAACAGAAAAGAAAAAATAAACTTATATTTTCATAAAGAGGTCGGTCTTTGGAGTGCATGGTTGAAGATAAAGGATAAACATATCTCCGAAAGAGGTCGGTCCTCATGGGGATCATCTTTTAGAGATTTGGCACCATATATGATCTATATAAGGGGTTTGCTTGGCTCATTTGTGCATCATCATCATCTTGTGAATTATATACTTTTCTTTTGGAAATTGGAGCATTGAGCACTCATTTTCATCCTTTTAGGACAAAAACCCTTATTGGATCCTATTGGGGATGAAAACCCTCAATAGTCACAACACTTGGGGACAAAAACCCTCATTTGTTGTATTAGTGGCTTCATTTGGGAGTCACATTGTAGTTTCAAAATTCAGAATTTTAGAACAAGGGTTTTATTAGTGCTAGGGCACACAATCCAACTAGGGCACACTTTTTGGTAGTGCCACATTCATTTCCAGCTTAATCTACCCATTTGGAGATTTTGGGATCACTTTTTAGTGTGTTTTCATGTTTGCAAAATTCCGATTCTAATTTTGTGGGATAGCTGCCACTTTTGTGGTCATTTTTAGCTATCGTTTGCATTTTATCTCCAAGTATTAATGAAGATATGGAATTTTGAAGTTTTAGCTATTTTGAGCAATAATTAATTCCAACAGTCCGTAATTTATGGCTGAGCATTTATTTTGCATGATTTCATCAAGGGTTTCATGTTGATGATGTATTTTTGAAAATTTGTGTGGGAAAGGCTAAAATCTGAATTTAACCTAGGTTGCTTAGGGTTTGGTGGACCTAAAACAGGTCGCTGCCCTAATTCTTGCATAAAATCAACTTGCTGTCATAAAAATCAGTTTTCCTACATGTGGTTGTCATCATTTCGGCAATGTTCCATTAGGGTTTTGGGGAAAATCCAAGTTCCTCACATTTGATCAAATTTGAGCCCGAAAGGAACATTATAGGTTGCTCTCTCAAACTGTTAGTTCCTCTCAAAACTTCTAGTTCCTTGGTCTTGTTATAGCTTTAGCCATTCCATCTTGAGAAACTGACCTACCCCTAGAAGAGCAGATTGTTGGAGTTCATACCGGCTTGTTTCTTAAGCATAAGAAGGCTACAAATTATTGGTAGGGATCTTCCACATGTTGAGATTTTGATCCCAAGAATGTCATACAAGTTAATGGGAAGGAGAGTGTAGATCTTCAACATTGATTAGTTGAGGTGCCCTTGAGTATGCTTTACCATATAGAATTTGCATGTATGATGATGAGCCTTGGGGTAAGTTTTGAGTGCATGGAAGCCAATGATAGAGCAGCAATGAAAACTCACCATTAGCTAGGATGTTCCTTTTTTTAATTTGCAGATCTACATTTTTTTATTTGGTGTTTAGTTTGTAGTAATACCCACCTCAATTGGAATTTACTGATCTAGATTCTAGCTTTAAGTCTCGTGAATATCAATTTTTAAATGTGTAATGACCCTTTTAAGGGTTTAGACCAATAGCAAGGGAATTTAACCAAACACCAATTTATTCAAATCTGATTTTTATTGCAGCAGACTGAAAATAAGAAATCAACAAACTATACCCTTCACAAATATATGTCAAACACCATCAAATACTTCAAATAAACTTGCCAAAATTTAGATATATCTTTTATGCATCCACAAGAACCAAAAACAATGAAAAATATGAAGTAACACACTGTTGGAAATTAATTAATGTCCAGCGAATAGCAGCCACAAGAAAATTATAGATTATGGGTCTAGAAACCCCAAAAATCATGAAACTTTAGATTCCAGCCTTAGAAATTATGACAAATCAGATTATAAACTGAAAATACATATGTAAATTCACCAAATCCTCAAAACCCTACACAAGGTAGGTCGCTCCATATGAAAAAGCCAATAATAACCTGAAAATGATATATATCTCCTTAAATATGTCTTATATTTCAATACCAAATCAAGATGAAGGGTTTTCGTCCTTCACTCAACCTCTAGAAGGGTTTTCGTCCTCCTAGGCAAGCCACACATGAGGGTTTTCGTCCTCAAGTGGAAGAACAAGGAGCCACTAGCTCACAATGCTCAAGTATGATAAAATGCGCCAAAGTCTAGATGTCAAATGATGTCTTAACTCTCCTTTTATATTCCTCCATTGGTGCCAAAGCATGAAAAGGTAAGGCTGACCCCTTAGAGATGTTCTTTTCCTTCATTAGCTTTCATTAATTGCTTAAAACTCAGCTGACTTCTTATAAGAGGTTAAACACAAAGGAAAATATAAAATATTAGAAAATAACAATGAAATTGGAAGCTCAAGTTTCTCCTCCATCTTCTTCACTTATTGGCCATGGAGAAGGAATGACAAGAAGACCAAATAATAGCTCTCAAGTGGGAAAAAGGGACATTACAAAATGTGATTTGATGAGTCATTTTATTTTAATTTTTGTTCTTATATCAAGTAATGTCAAATGATGAGATTGAAAAATTAGAAGTAGAATCCATTGAATTTAAATGTCCCATTTTTAAATTTTATACATTGACATTTTGTAATGTATGAGTGTATAACAATTCTTCTATTAAAAATTTATTCATATTGCTTATCTAGTCTCTTTATATCATTAAAAATAAATAAAATAATTATTGTTAATGCATGCATCCCCACTAGAGTTCCGCACTAGAAACTTCATGTGTAACACTAGTTATAAATCCAAGAAAGGACATGCTCCTCCATTTAGATAATTGTTCGAAAGAGATTTGACAGTGAACTTATTCAATTGCAGATGGACTATAATGTTTTTACCTCCTTTTGGGGGTTTTTCTTACCCTTCATTGCTATTTTTAATGGTTTCATTACCACTCGTGTTAGTGGCCCACTTCTTTATTTTGTCTTATTTAATTTATTCCTTATTTTGCTTTTAGGATTCTCTCTTCCTAGATCTTTCTTTTGTTAACGGTTATATCCTCGAGTCCTATTGACATACCTTTGGTCATTTGTGGACATCAAAATAATTTCTTTCTTTCTTGTCTAACTTTAGAACCATGACATCAATAATGTATCAATAAAGCACTACATCTTCAAGTATGTGGGACCAAGAATCAAACTCAATGTAGGAATAAGGGGTGATCCATGAAAAAAAATGATCTGAAAATATACATCTTTTGAAGCTCAAACAATAATTAGTACTCTTTGAAGCCACGAGATGAGGCAACCTTGATGGAGAGTGTTCTCTTTATGCTCTTACCACATCATGCTCGAACAACATTGCCCCTAGTTGCTAGGTCATTGACTCGGCACATCCAAACATTTTCCATGTCGAAGGGACTAATATGTAACACTTACTGCAATTTCTAATTCAATTTTAAGCAGATGGAAAGTCACTTGCAGTAGAGGAGACATGAGATGTATGCATTGTGATGGATAATGTAAAAAACCTATGAGTAAGGAATGTAATATATGTTCCTAGCTTGCTTAAAAATTTCTTCTCTATTTGTTAGTTAATAGAGAATCCCAATATTTTTGTAAATTTCCTTATGGAGAAGTGTCTTATGTCAAATGTGAAATAGGGACGGATGATTGCCGTAGGCATTGGGCAAGCTTACCAATATAGGCTAGTTGACTCTCTTATAGTCAACATAAAAGTGCGATGGAGGTAGACTCCACCATTTAGGATGTGCCGGTGGATGCCATTCCTCATAGACTTGTTGACCCTACTCTAGTCAACCTGCATGTGCTTGTTGTGGAGGGAATATCCACTATACAAAATGTGCAAGAGGTTGAAATGCCTTAGAGGGAAACTCCACTATCCAAAGTGCGTTGGAGGTACATGGTGAGATGGTAGAACATGCCACACATTCGCAGGCATTGGCTTAAAAGATGAGCAACAAGAGAATACTGTTATTTTCCCTATCATTTCCGAGATGGTTATCTCTCCGACTGCAAAGTTGGTTGTTACTCCTATTGCAAGGATTATCAATCAGTTGCCTCACTCCATAACAACTCAGTTTAATTGGAGGGTATCTCAAAGTGCTTTCCTGAACAGAGAGTTGGATGGGGATGTCTACATGATGTTACCCGAAGGTGATCATCTGTATAACAAATTTATCGAGTCCCTGCATGGACTCAAGTAGGCTCCACATACCTGGAACACTATTCAATCAAAATCTCCAAGAATCTGATTTCAAAATTCTGGAGATTGGGTTGAACTTCTCAGCCAATAGTTGACTCATTCTTGGTCAATGAGGCATGCAATGAACACTTGGTTGACATCCTGCTATATTTTATGTCCACATGATCAGAGTTTTGTTTTATTGTCAGTTGTCTTTTTTGGTCTCTATTGACATTGAAGTTCCTAAATTGTACAAAAGCAAAACATCAAAGGACTGCAACTTTCAACATTCTATGTAAGGAACAACGTGCTTGGTTTTGTTGTATTTGTAAAATTTTAGAACAAACATGTTGTCTTTGGTTGAAATGTCCCTTTTGGGCTGAAAATGGAGAAAAGGGGTTTACCGGCTATCATGAATTGATCTGATCTGAAAACACCTTCAAGCACACACAACTGAAAATAGCTGAGAATATCTTAAAATGATCAACCAATACAAAATCTGCAGTCTCCTAGGGCAACAAACTGCCTATGAGATTTGAATCCACTTTTCACTATGCAAATCAATGTAGAATGCCACAAAATAATTTATCTAGCCACAACAATATTTATGCATCACAAATACATCAAATATTGAAGAAATATCTGATAATCACAGCTGGAATTAAATATTTATGACAACAGTTCAGCCAAACCGAGGGCTAGGAAAAATAGCAAATCTTCACCAAGATTCTCCAAAGTTCAGATTACGGCCTTATAAATTATTCTAAACAAGAATATCAAACCAAAACAATGAAATAAGTCCTAGAGCATACTAAATGCTCCACCCATGCAAGTCGCCTAGGGTAAGAAGAGGAAAACCCAACAATAAACCACTTTGAAGCACTTTGGAAACCCCGTCACGGGATTCCCCTCAAGTTTGAGGAGTTTTCGTTCCTCAATCTTCCAACAATGGAGGCTTTTGTCCCCAAAATTGAGCCACACTAAAGGTTTTTGTCTTTAGTGGAAAGCAGGGCACACTATGCACAAACTCAAGATATCAATCTTTAGAATAAACATGCATAACGCTTTTCAAATGAACCTTTGTGTCTCTATATATCCTCAAGTGGCGCCAACATCAAAATAGAAGTCCAATGTATAGGCCGACCATCAAATAATTTTGTTTCTTCATTAAACTCTATGTAGGCTCTCCAATCAAGGCTGACCCATAAGGATTAGTAGTCCTTCCACCACTTTCGAACCAAATAAGAGGTCTTCATTCCCAACTCACCATTAAAATATTTAAAAATACTTTTACGCCATTACAACAAGTAGAATTCATCATCCATTGAGCCAATATTGACCCAAACAAAGACATAATGGGAACTAGAAGAAATATGAATGAAATTCTCATTATGTCCCATTTAGGGACATTACATTGGTTCAGGAGTCATTAACGGGGTATTGAATATATTCTTAATATATTAGTCACTCTTAACGAACTATTAGTTATGTATTAACTAATGTGTAGTTGTACCTTCTCAAACATTTTGTAACCATCTCTTTCATAAGAAAATGATGCACACACAAACTACTAAGTGTGTATTACAATTTCTTTTCATTCTCTCTGTTCACATCTTCTAACACTGACAACCCAAAAATTTGACTTGTATTGGGGACTTGGATTTTCTTGGCAACTTTAATGCTACTACAAAACATATAAATTCATAAAATAAAATAAATGAAATGTTATGTTATCGGTTACTCCCTTGGAGGCCTTGGGTATGGGTACAGGGTATGGGTATGGTATGCTGGGAATATGCCCACGGACGTCGGGTATGTCCAAGGCGTACGTGGATGTACCTACGTACGCCCTGGGCATATCCAGAGCGAACTGTAGTAGAACAACTTTTATTTAAAAATCATTTTTTTGGTCATAAAAAGGCCGACTTTGTCATCAGATGCATGAATTGATAAGGCTGGATGCCATTCCTTATTTCAAATGAATGTGAAAATTGACGAATGATAGCAAGAGTTTTCCCAATGAATCTGCTGTAATTGAATGGTTTCTAACCTTGTAAGATATTTTTCAACCACTTTGTAGTACTTCAATGAACAAAAGGAGTTGTTTACACCATAATCAGTTTCAGTAGAGTGAAAGCAATGCACCGCTAAGAGACAAGTGTGCAGATTTCATAAGCATTCCTACGTAGTGAGTGGTGTACAACCTGCCGAGCATAAAGAGCAACTAATGCCTATATCTTCTTTACAAGGAGAATGGGTAATGCAATTCAAAACTATGTTTTTACTCATAGCAAGGATATATCCGACTATCAATGTATTTCATGATACCACATCTCTCTCAGCCTTTGATAAATCTGCTTTCAATTATGCTTGGGAAGTTGTGTTTACCATTTTTCAAAGCTCCTATTGACGTAGGAAAGGTGGATTTGTATATTAGAATTACGATATTATCAGTATGTTTTGTGGCTATTTCACTTATTTTGTTTACTCTATATATGTATATGGTAATTTTTCCTATTTGGCTATATTTTAAAATATTTTTTAACATTTAATATATATTTTGTATGGTCATACCCAAGTTCGTACCCGACCCCCAATAAATCGCCGTACTAGTGTATCGGATCCCCATACCCTTACCCGAACCGCACGGCTACCTAGATTAAATTTAAATCACAATTAAATGACATGATAGATGAATGAAGATTTTTTATTATTAATTTTCGACCAAAAAAGAGTACAAGTATAGACTACAATGCTTGCAGAGTCATAGACCATAGTGACAGTCACTAATGCACCAAAATATATTAATATGAAATATGAAATATTAATATTATCTCCATTGCCTTGTATAAGTCTCTGCATGACTGCCCCATGGAAGTGGAAGGAAAAGGTTCCTTCTTTGCAACATTGTCCTCAAAAATATCATCTACATCCTTACCAACCCCTCTTGATGCCTCTGCTGCTTTTGATGCTATTGCTTCATTTTTATGCCTCTCAAACCCAGCCATCTCCTCCGTAGTAAACATTGGATCCTCATCGTCAACAATATAGTTGGCATATGGATCAATAACATCCAAGTCAATTGCCTCACAACTCTTTGCCCCTACACTTATCTCACCCATAAAAGATTGTATCACACAAAACAAGGTCATTGAGGCGGTATGTTGTCAATCTGTTGCATCTCTTTGTATGAACAACTTAAAACATGCTAGAATATGTTCAAACCCAAAAGAGCTACATAGATGGTACAAAGTGTAGATGACTAGCCTCTAAATATTTGTTGTTTTTGTACCATAATCCTCTCACTACAAATATGCAGATAAAACATTTATAATTATGTAAGTCAACTAGGCTTGAATAAATGAAAGAAGCCTAGTATATACGAGTAACAAGACTAAAAAAATTATTCAATTTGTTTTCACCTGGTCGAGAGGTGTTTCTTCTTGTAATACATAGAGCCTAAAACAGAGTCTCTCTGCTGCAATCTTGTAAATTTGCAGCTCCTCAATAATTACGCCTCTCGTTTCTTCATCAGAATCACCCTCCCTATGCATGTATTAAGGCCATCTATAACCTCTTTATCGGTTTTAATGAACGAGAATATAAAAACTTGGGATTCAAGAAGTAAGCGCTGCATGTATATGTCGGTAGAGTTGTTTGTTCTATCTCCGATGAATCCCGTGCCAAATGGGTTCATATTTTATTTGATTTTTCCCATTTTAATTTTCTCTGCCTTCTTGGCCACGCGCCTTGGCCTCATAAAAATAACCCATTGGATTTTTCTCCACGTCCAACAACCGTAGAACTCTAACCAAAGACTAACACCTAAAACGAAATAATTTTCCTTAAACCAAATAAATTTTAAAAAATAAATGATAAATAAAGCGATTGTTAAGTTTAATCCTTTTAGGTTACCTTAAGGATTTCCTTTATGCACTTTGTAAATACATCATCAAAAATGGTCTGCATGGCCCTTTCCCCTTTGGACTTCCTAGTATAGGGAGCCTTGAACCAACGATGACTCACAAACATCTACTTAAGAGATGTTAGAGGGCTGAATTGCTTTGCGATGTGATATAGTGTTTGGTGAATTGTGTGACTCCCAATCACACAAACTTCTTTTCATTGGTGTGCTCTCTCATCAAACTTAGCAACATGAAGATGATTGTAGATGAACTTGAGATATTTCTTGCCTCTTCAACCACATATTTTACCCGTGTAATCTTTCCTATGTCCTCAGTAGGAGATCAATTTTGGAGAAATAAAGGTAATTACTCCACACCCTTGCTCATGATTTCTAGTCGAGAAAAAGACTATCCACTTTGAAATCGCTTTACTCGTAGCTTTAAGCAAAAGGCCAATAAGCTTAATTCTTTGGAGGAAAAGAACATTTAGATCAGGAAATCTTCAACGGAAATCATGCACAAGAACTCGTACATTCTATGAAAAATCAGGATTTATTGGGATCTAGGGACATATCCTCAAAGATGAACCCTTAAAGGCTTCAAGGGCTCCATAACTATTTTGCAAAAACTATTTTTGATTAGTTTTTAGGAAGTCACTAAGCTGAAACGACCGTCATCATCTTCCTAACATGCATTCTCCATCCTCCAATTGACAAGGTGAACTGCAAGAGTGTCTAAGCAGA